>JAZKJV010000479.1:1200000-1584788 GCA_037367405.1 Ottelia alismoides
GGGCGTCGATTAGGTTTGTTAGGAGTGGTGAGATGTAATATTGGGTAAAAGACATGGCATGAAGAATTAGGTGAAGTAGGTCTGGTGGAACAAATCTATAACAACCAGATCTTGTGGAAGAAGGCCCATGTGCTGACATGTGTTAGAACATGGTAGGTTGGAAAGAATAGATAACTTATAAATTTGCTAATAAATAATGTATAACCTTAATTAAATTAAAAATGAAAACAAGAAATGTATATATCTAATTAACTAATTTATTTTGATAAATAATAAATTTTTAATGATATATAAATATAAGATTAATAAATAGTTATATAGTATACTTGATAAACAGGGTTTTGATTTTTAATTTTAATTTTATAAATAATACATTAATTTTCTATTTTATTAATTACTATAATAATAAATAAGAGATGTGTGAATTTTTCTTTATTTTAATAATTTAATTTAGAGATATAAATAAATGTCTATAAATATGTTATAGTTCTAATCAATCTATAAACTAGTGTTTCTGATTTATTTAAAATAATAAATAATGGTGAAAAGAATCTGAAATAACTTATATATAATTTTCAAGATCAATAAAATAATTAGAAATTAAAAAATCACTAAAACTATAATGAAATCATCTTTGTTATTTAGAGAATAATTTTTTATGAACTGTAAATATAATTAGAGTGAAATTATATGTTCTGAATAAAATAAACAACCAGAAACCTAGTTATAATTAGTTCCCAAAACTGACTTTTTTTTCAAATAGACTTTGATTTTAATGAAATCATCTTTGTAATTAGAGAATACTTTTTATGAACTTTAAATATGATTAGAGTGAAATTATAGTTTGTATGAGGAAGTTATAATGTTCTGATGTTGAGAAATTGACAAATTAAAAGCCAGATTTCTTGGAATATTTATAGGTTGGGATTTTTTTATGATATACATATATATAAATAAATAAGAGAAGAATTTGGTGAAAAATATATATAAATTAAATAATTAAAAATCAATGAAGTTTTGATAAATAATAGATATTTAATGAATAATATATGCAATATATAACTAATCTTTTTGTGGTTTTGTTCCTTTTTTCCTCCTACTTTATTGTTTGTCGACGAATCCATGCTGACTTGGTCTCAGAGTTAGGTTATATAAATATATCTTTCAGCAATATTTATATTTTATTTATTCATGTTGTACATATATACATATTTACAATTTTCCTTCTTTTTATTTTGTTTCTTTTAATCTTTTATTTGTTTACATGTTTAAATGCGTAAAAATGCATTTTTATTCGTGAATAACATTTCTATAATAAATGATATTTAATTGATATTTAAATGCATTTATTAAGGATTTTAAGACAAAATACGACAGAAGTGTTAATGAATCATAGATTCATCAAATGGTACCCCAAATAGACGTCTTTTGTATCTTAACTCCGTTTTAATGAAACCATATTTATTACTTGGATGATTAATTTAAAATAGAATAGAGGTAAGTTTGGTTCAATTTGAATTTAGGTGGACGAGATATTCATTTGTGAAGTTTGGTTTGTGGCTTTTTCATCAATGTGTCCCAGTGGCACTTTGGAATACAATGGATGTAAGTTTGGTTCGTTTTGTTTTAGATGTACGAGATATTAATCTGTGAAGTTTAGTTTGTTGCTTTTTCATCTGTGTGCCCAAGTGGCACTGTGCATTGTTTTTATTGGCAATTACTTTTATTTTTTCTATATATTAATATATACAAGTTTCATGTTCAAAACTTCATTATTAGATGTGTGTAAAATAAAAATTAAAATGAAGTAAAAATGGGTATTTTACAGTCTGAATTATTAGGGTTTTATAAATAAAATATGGCCCTTAACTCCCCTACTTTATTCCATGTCGACCAAGTCAAAATTTTCTTTTTCTCAGGGTTTAGGGTCATTCAGTATAAGTGATAATTTTTTCTTTTCTTTTCATTAGTAGTTTATTTTGGATTTAAATATATATATATATATATATTTATGCAATAATTATAGACTAATTATATATAACTAATGAACACTTACTAATATAAGTTAGCTATATTTACAGGTGTCCTGATAGGGATTTAAAGATAAAAAGAAACAATAAAGATAGTTGAATGGCTATTCATCATGCATCTAAGATAATTAAGTTAGATTTAATTATCTTGGATGAGATAAATGTCGATAACATTATCCACAACAATCATGGATAGTGTGGATGTTATCCACAATGCCTTGTAGAGAATTAATCGTATATAGGTTTCAAAATGTTAATATTAATGTGAATTAGATTCACATCGAGGTAAATGAGATTTACATTTAGTTTTGTATATGTGTGTGTCTATATATATATATATATAAATGATTCATAATTATCAAGGGTTTGTTTGAAATTATCACAAATAATTTGGAATCGTTAGGTGATAATTCAATTACAAATACATAATAGACATTTAGTGTAAATAGAGATTACATAAAATTGGGAATGAATGAGAAAGAGAGAGGGAACCATTCCCAATAGGAGTGGACAACTAGAGTGGATTCCACCATGGTGGGTTGTCCACCCTAATTTGAGAGGAAATCACTCTACCTTTTATTTCTTATTTATTTGTGATTGATTTGTATTGGGATTAAAGTTGGAAATAGAATTTGATAAATTATTTTCAATTCATGGTCCTAATTCTAGTTCTAAATCCAATCCTAATGTAGTTGAGATTCACAATTAATTTTGACAATTGATTAATAATTGGAAGTCATATTAAGCATCCAAAATAGTATAAAAGAGGAGGCAAACCTAACCTTCCACTGGGTCAAGAAAATTGTATCTCTCACCATATACATGTCCTCCTTTCTCTCTCTATCCATCTCATTATGGTCATCTCCTGCTCCAGGGTTATGGATTTCACAACTATTGTCACCCTACCATCATCTCATGCTCTTAAAGAAGGAGAATAATTTTGTATGACGAAATCATGATATTCACGTTCCAAAATATCTCTTTGGATTGCAGGAGTCACGTGGTTCATCCCTGCACATGCAATTATTGTCTCCGCTAGATTAGATTTGAGGCAAACAACTCTCCTCTTATAGACTAAAAGATTTCTATCATGCTTCAAGAGGTATGACATATACTCATGTGATCATGATGGAATCGAATGGGAATAGTATCCAATCCACTAGTTCCACTAGTTTTTTAGATCTTGTTGCTATTATGACTTGTTTGACAAGTTTTATTTTTGATCGCATGTGATCTAACCCTCACATTTATGTGATTCTTGAGGAACATTTTCCTCCCTTCAAGTGGTATTAGAGACTTGGTAGAAGTTCTTGTACATGATCCAAACACTAGAAAAATGAGGTCTTAGACAATAAGTTGCACATGAACTTAATTGTTCATGATTTGTGTGATTTCGAATCAAATTTGTGCATATTCGAAAGGATATTATTTGCATTGGTTTTGACAGTACTTTGGGATAAAATCATGTTTAGAATGCTATTATATGATCCCAAAAGTCATACAAGAGTTGGCGACAATTGGGCATTGATTCGGATTCAAAAAGTTCCCGCAATGTCTTATTTTGCTTGAATTTCCTAATTGTAAATCATGAATTTTTAGTTATTCTTTTCCTATCATGAAAAGTGTAAAAGGAGTTTATAGATGTACTGAATAAACAAGAAAATAACATGAATTTATTTCATGATATATGAGTCAAATAGCCGTAGATATTATATATTTAGTCATTTATGGTAGGGAGACAATTCGATCATCTAATTGACATATTGATTTATGTTTCTCACTCATTATAAATCATGAAAATTTTGATAATTGCCATGATGAAAAGTTGAATTATATATTTAAGGATTTTTTTATTACGAATATTCTTAATTAACTTATTATTTCATGACAAATCCGCTGGACTTGTAAGCCCTTAGCAACATGTTAATGTAACAAAAATTATTGTGTTTTCATGTCCATCTGAAATGAATATTTATTATCGCAATTTAATATATGCCCCTTTATGCGAATAGGGTTACTTACATTGTCCATTTTGATTGCCATTCAGTCGGGAGGACACAATTAACATTAAAATATGAAATTCAATAATGATATCTAGTCTAAGAAAGTGATGACAATCATTCTCTAAAGATTTTTTTATGACTGACCTCTTAATGTGTGTCTTATAAATAGGACTAAATATTTGAAGGTTTCAGAATAATCAAGTAAAATATTTGACTTGATGAGGTATAACTTCGATATGAATCATAACTTTCACAATCAGGCACACAACCTTTGATCAGAGACAGATATACATCTATATGCATGAATGTTCACATTAGACATGCCATTAGGTTTAAGACAAACCAACGTCCATATACCGAGTAGTTGGTATGCATATAAAGACATATGAGAAGTACAATCTTTCAAAGGAATCATACATGTTCATACTTGATGAACTAGGAGACAGATCTCACTCATGAGATATTTTGGGGTCATAAATAATCCCATGCACGATCGTCTTGTTTATGAAATAATACATGAATTTGAGATAATAATATATTCTTTTGGAATGTATATGATTAATATTTTCAGCGAATTATCGAATGTAATATCTATTGATATGTCCCAAAGAAGAAAGTCAAATAAGGGTTTGAACTTCGGATATCCATATTCCTCTAGTATGAAGGATGAATGAGTATTGGGAATACTCTAGTTAAATATATCTTAATATATCATCTACCATGACACTTCCATTCAGAGGGAATGGTGAAACAAGATGGATTTTAGTCTCCATTTCTTGGCTTAGTGATATGAGAGTTAATTGTATTAAGTCTCATTTCATTTTATTCCTGATGGGAAAAATGTAGATGATGCATTAGACATATCCGAGGGCTCTCTTATATAGGAGAATAACCCTGGGTTAATTACATGATAAGTACACTGAGAAAGAAGAAATAGACTAAACCATACAAAGTACGGCATTTTACTTAACACCCCCCTCAAGCTCGAGCATATATATACCTATCATGCTCAGCTTGGACCAACACTTCTGAAAAGGACATCGTGCTAGAGCCTTGGTGAAGATATCAGCTGTCTGATCTCCTGTAGACACATGCGCTGTAGATATGAACCCCTTCTGGATCAGATCTAGAGTGTAATGACAATCCACCTCAATATACTTCGTTCGTTCATTAAAACATGATTATTTGCAATGAATAATGTAGCTTGATTATCACATAGTAGCTGCATAGGAAGAGGAACATCTATAGAAAGATCAGTCAACACCGTTCTAACCCACATCATCTCTGTACTCCCTTGAGCCATGGCTCTGTATTCTGATTCTGCACTCGATCTAGTAACTACAGTCTACTTCTTGCTTTTCCATGAGACAAGTGAGTGGCAAAAAAAACAGTAAATCCTGAAGTAGACTTTCTGTCTGCGGGGCAACCTGCATATTCAGCTTCTGCACATGCCGTTACCTCCAATGAACTATCCCTACTGAATAGGAGTCCTAAACCGGCTGAGTTCTTCAGATATCTCAAGTTCATATAGATGTCATCCATATGAGTCTTTCTGGGACACTCCATAAATTGGCTAACCTTGCTTACCACAAACATAATATCTGGTCTGGTGATAGTCACATATAGGAGCTTCCCCACTAGCTCCCTGTACCTCCTGCTATCGACTTCTTCAGTGTCATCATCATACAATTTCACATTTGGATCCATGGGCATCATAGCTGGCTTGCATCCCGTCATACATGTCTCTGTCAGGAGATCCATGACAAACTTCCTCTGGGTCATTAATAGACCCCAATGATTCCTGGCAAATTCTAGCCCCAGGGAGTAACGAAGTTATAAGAAAGTTATAAAATTGGTAGAAAAATAATTGGTAGAAAAATTCTAGCCCCTGGCAATTTGGAATATTTGTGACTTAAAAAAACAAAAATTCTAAGAAGGTTATAAAATTGGTAGAAAAATAATTAAAACCCAAAAGATTTTATTTCCAATATTTTGACAATTTTTTTTATGGTATTTATAATTACATTAGCCTATATTCTATATATTTTCCTACATATCTTATATTACTTATTTTAAAGAAAAAAAGAAATTAAAAATATGATAAGTATAAAAATAAAATAAAAACTAGAATCAAAATCCTTTAAAAAATATAAAACAAATATATATATATATATATAATAAAGATCAAAACCCAAAAAAGCAATTAAAAAAAGACATATAAGAAGATCACAATCATTTATGCACTTCATTGCTCGATCTATCCATTCTGCTCCATGTGTTCGGCCTCTACACAATACTTAAACCTATACACACCTTTGTAGTAGATTTGTTATAAAATTTAACTCCACACTTTATTTTCATTGCTATATTATTATTGTGGTTTAATTATTGATTGGGATTTCATGAGCAGTCTCCTCAACGACAATGTAGCTCTCACCTTATGTAGACTACTTTTAGACCCTTGCTAAATTCCGATTATCAAATGACACCATTGTTCGTGAGCAACTATGCAAAGATTGGTTTTATACTTGTATCTTATTTATTGTCTACTTTTCATTTCTTTTTATTTTTGTTTGTAATTATATTGTTGAATTGTCTAACCCCTCTCCTTGTTTGAATTTGTTGCGAGGAACATGGATTGAGGGAGGAGCTCTTCTTGGAGCGCTACACACACGTGAAGCAAAGGTTACTATCTGGCCTAACATCAATGGACTTGGAGGAATTTTGAAGACAAGATGTTGCACATTTCTTTTATTTGTAAATCAAAATGAGAGAGAGACTGCTAATTTGTAATATTCAGGACTCTCCAGACTCTGCCACACTTCACGAGGTCCATTGCTTGAGGGATTGTTCCCTTGGGGGCCTCGTCAGGTTTTCCATCATTTGCATTGCCTTTTCTTTTTATTTGTTTCACAATTTGTGCTTTTCTTTATTTTGTGTGATTGAGCCCTAGCAAAAGATTTTTTGATGCTATATAAAGGCCAAACCCCTAATACATTTACATGCACTTATAGCCTGATTTGGACTTAGTCAAATTTTGAATTGCTCTCCACTTAGCATTGGAACCGTGTGTCGCAAGAGCTCTCCATACAATGCTTGCATGACCCACTATGGAGGGGCACCGAGGAGGCTCCAAGACTGTACCCTTTGGTTCTATTCGAAGTAGTTAGAATATAGTTCTTCATGCTAACAATTATACATGTATTTAGGGTGATTTCATCATCTTGCATTTGCATATAGACAGGTTAAAATTCTGCTTGGCATCCTTGCATGTATAGAGCTGGAGGCAAGATGAACATTTACGCTTTAGCATTCATCATCGATTTTTTGCTCGCATTGCTTTTCTGTCTCTCTTCCTCTAATTTTGACTACCTAGGTGCTAAAAAGAATTGACTCCATATTAGGCTCATGCATTTCTATTAAAATACAAAATAGTGATAATGAATAAATTTGGGACTGCTTATAGTACTCAACCTTAAAAGCAACCAAAAAGTAAAATCTCTGTCTAGGGGCGAGTATCCCTCATTGTCTTTGCTTTTACTTACGTACATACATACTATAGGACTAGAGCCTAAATCCCAGGCCTCTAAGTGACTGTACAATTTTGTGATTCTTACCCAACTCTAAAATTTGACAAGATAAAAAGATCACACTTTTGTGATTCTGACCAAGTTAAATAGGTGAATTAAGGGGTCGTGTTTGTTTCGTGTGTGATTGTTTGTGTGTATCATCGATCGTCTCTGCGCATTTGCGCCTTTTTCTCACATCTATTGATTTGAACATCATGCTCTCTTCGTCATTTTCCTTTTGTTTCGAGATGGTCGACTGGAACAATTTTTATTTGGACTTTGTGGATCCCTCGTACTTTCCAGTCGGTCCACCTCCCTTTTTCTAGGATTTTCCTTCGAATTTTTGTGCATATCCGCCTCATCCATAGTATCAAGCCTCATATTTTTGTCTACTACCACCCTCACGTTATCCACCTTCACATCCACCTGAGACTGATCTGTTGGAGTCACCTCTCATGGACACCACACTTCAGTTTCACCTCTCATGGAGCTTATGAATTTGAGGATTAATGAATTTACAAGTCTAAATAAGAGCCAGAATGCCACTCCACTATTTGAGGATATGGATTCACTTGAGGATTTTCATGAGAGCTTGCAATATCCAATATATACAATATAATATATATTCACAATAATATGATTTATATTTAATAATTTAATTAAGGTATATATATATGGGTGAAAATCTCAAGAATTGTATTATGCAATGGTAAAATAAATACAAAATACTATATGCAAGGGTATATGACATAGTACTTAT
The DNA here is from genome assembly GCA_037367405.1 of Ottelia alismoides. NCBI lineage: Eukaryota > Viridiplantae > Streptophyta > Magnoliopsida > Alismatales > Hydrocharitaceae > Ottelia > Ottelia alismoides. The sequence continues at coordinate 1,208,363 of JAZKJV010000479.1, forward strand.
TTGTATCCTTGTAATTATTTAAATAAGGTACGTACTTTGATTTTTAATTAATTAAATAAGGTATATACAAGGGTGAAAATAAATACAAAATGTTATTTACAGGTGTATATGCCTATATTCACAAAAATATGATTTTTATTAAATTATTTAATAATATATAGATATAATTTACTAATTTTTAATTTATAAAATTTTAAAAGGATTTCAATGATATTTTTATTTTTTTAAGAGGTGAATTATTAAGTTAAATAAATATGGGTATTTATAATATATACATAGTGGTACATGTACAATACATACATGATATTATTTTTGTTGATTTTTTATGTTCTAGTTTTTATTTATATTTTATAAGTCATGTACAATATATACAAATAACTAAAATACAATATGCGCAAATATATATAGGAAAATGAATATATATATCATTCATAGGTATAATGCCACATTTTACAACATTACTCTGATTTTTATGAAATTACCTCCATTTTAATGATTATTTAATTTGAAGTACAATGAAATTGAGTTTCATTAACTTTTAGTTTTGGTGGAGAAGATATTGATCTTACAACTTGAGCTTTACAGCTTTTTCATAATGTTGTATTTTACATAATGTATATTGATTATTATTGAAATTACATTTATTATTTACAAAATATTTTTATTTACATTTTTCATGAAGAAAAATTATGTTTAGTTAAATTTGGGTAAAAACCAAATTAATGAAAAAATATATATTATATAAAGTAATATACAAGTGATGAATGTATACATATCGAAGTTGATTTTCTGGATTTTCTTGTATTTAGGCCTCATCTCCCCCTACTTGATTCCATGTTGATAAGGTAAAGTCTTGACCCAATCTCAGGGTCAGATTCAGCCTGTATCTATTACATATATATAGCCTTTTTTTCTTTATTTTCCCTTTGTTTATGTATTTATTTATTTTAGGTTAAAATAGTGATAAATATAAAATATTTATACAAGACTTAGGGCTAGTAAATGAATAGTTTTATTGATATTTACATGTGTTTTATAAGAGATTTTAAGCTAAAATAAATGAATAAAGAAGATGAAATGCTGATTCATCAAGCACCTTCTGTATTTTCCTATTCATACACTATAAGTGTGAGGATACTAGGATATTCCCCCGGAGGAATACACCTTGTTTAGATGTAATCCAGCCTTTATGGAAAAGGAATGAACCTTCTCAGTAGTAGTTCCTAGCTTCCGACTTTAGTCGATCAATGCAACTCTTGGGATAATCCAAGGGACTTTCTTGAGTCATGATAGTTCACTAGATCGACAAACAATAAAACATGATGATTACAAGTACCTATTCTTCTAAAAAAGTAAAGAATAGATGCATCGTCTTCAAGAGTCTCTCATATGGCTAGTTCTAGAAACATGGTCGACTACCACATTCTTCTCTCTAGGTTTATCCCTTGAACTCCAAATTGAAAACCTGGAAGAGAATAATCCATATAAGCATACAAGCCTTCTCATCCTTCTTTTCCATGAGGTAAGATATACTATAGTGGTCTATGAACTTAGTCACCATGGATCGATGATAGGTAAGACATGAACTTGTCCGAAGCGAGGACTACAACATTCATATCTTTTTCACCTTTTTAAAAAACTACATTGAATATTATTCATGTTTGTTTACGTAGTTAATCGCAAATAGGACACCGTACCTCCTCTATCATAGTACAACCTCTACAAAAAAATTTGACGCATTGGTCTTGATTTCAAATAAGAGAGACCAATCACGTGACTATAGAGTATGAGCATCCATTATGATTATTTGCAAATGCTCAAACATTAGAAGATACTTGTGATTTACAATAAATTTAGTGTCTTTACCTATGAGTTTTGTCAGTTGTGGGGCATTCTTTGAAAATTCATGATTTAATTTCTAGTAGAAACCCTATGTGCTAGAGAAAAGACAACTATTGCAAATGGTAATGATGGGTCACCTTTTACCCTAATCAGTTATGTTGAATTGTAACACCGATTAAGAGCAAGTGATCAAAAATAAATCACACAAATCAATCAAGCAAGAAAGTGGTCTAATGTATTTTATCCTAGGAAATCCCACAGATGACAATAAAAATCAATTTGGCTCAAGTTAAATTCAAACAACTTAATGTTCAATTTTCAAGAGATGCATCTTTTTTTGGTAATATGCATAATATAATCTGAATGGAAATACAAAATGCATTGTTCCTAAGGAAAATGTAGCAACTTGGCCAATTTAGTTTTAATACAAAATTAATCCCAATTATCCAAACTACACCAAGGATGAATGAAACAATGGCAACAACAAAGCCTTTTGCGACATTAAGTAGGTTTAACTACATGGATTCGTTGCCTCCATTTAGATCTATCCTGGGTCATTCTCAGGATTAGATCCAAAAAACTAAGATCTCTTCGTATAGTCTCATTCCAACACTTCTTGGGAGCCTTCCTCGTCCTAGCCAACTCAACATCCCAAAACTCATATCTCCTCACCGGTGTCGAGCTCATTTGCAAATGGTCAAACCTCCTTAAGCGATTTTCTCGCATCTTATCCTCAATCGTAGTTACACCAAATTTCCTTCTAATGGCATCATTCCGAATCCAATCTTTACTTGTGTGTCCACACATCCACCTCAGCTTTTTTGTTTCTACATACTGCCATTCTCTACACATATCTATGGTTCATTGGCCAACATTCAGAGCCATTGAGCATAGTATATCTCACATCTTCTTTTAGAAACTTTCCTTTGATTTTCAAAGGAATTTTCTTATCACAGAGAACAATAGATGCTCCTATCCACTTTATCCAACGTATATTTATTCTATTGTATCATCTCCATCGAATTCCAAATCATGTAGCAAAATAGGTCCCAATTATATAAAAGAATCTCTTTTATAAATGTTATCATTACCAATCTTAACCTTGATTCCTTCATCATTGCTTCCATTAAAAGTGCACTCCATACATTCAATCTTAACTCTACGTATATGAAATCCTTTAGTCACCAATGCATGTCTCCAAACCTCAAGATTCTCATTCACTCCATCCTTAGTCTCATCAATCAACACAATATCATCAATGAATAACATACACCATGGTATCTCATCCTGATTGTGACTTGTGAACTCGTCCATAAACAAAGTAAAAAGGAATGGACTCGAAGTTGTAACTTGATACAAACCAATGTTGATGTCAAAATAGTCAGTCTTCCCATATTGTATCCTTACATAAGATGAAACCATATCATAGATATCTTTTATGTGGTTAATATTTAGGACATGTACTTGTCTTTTCTCCAAAACTCTCTACAATATCTCCCATGAGACAAAATTATAAGCCTTCTATAATTAAATAAAAAACATATGGAGGTTCTTCCTTTTTTCTATATAAATCCACATTGTTCTCCTCACAAGTGGATGTCTTCAATAGTTGAGTGACATGGCATGAATCTGAATTGGTTTTCTTTTACTTTGGAAACTTGCCTCAACATTCTTTCGATCACATGTTTCGAAATTTTCGTAGCGTAATGAATCTACTTGATACTTTTGTAATTTGAACAATTTTGAATATATCTTTTGTTCTTATAAGGAGGCACCATGATGCTTCTCCTCCAATCTTCAGACATTTTCTTTCTTTGCCAAATAACATTGAGTAAATTTGTAACCCAAGTCAAACCACGCTCACTTAAGACTCTCCAAACATTTAAAGGAATGTCATCTGGTCTTATACCTTTCCCATGTCTCGTAACCTTCAAAACATCCTCCTACTTCTTTTGTATATGCCTATAGATTGCACGATTCTAATAAATTTTCTTGCTAGATAGATTTCCCAAAGTGATTTCTCTATTTCCTTCCTCAATGAAAAGCTTGGGGAAGTTTTGCTTCCATCTACCCTCTATATCCTTCTGAGTAACAAGCACTTGACTTTCCACATCCTTAATGCATATCACTTGAGAGAGATCTTTGGTATTTCATTCTATTGCTTTAGACAACTTGAATATATAATTCTGGCCCTCCTCAGATTCGAAATTTTTATACAAAACTTGATAATCTTTCGACTTAGCTTTGCTTACCACCTTCTTTGCTTCCTTCTTCGCTAATCTGTAGTTTGTGACAATTTCATCTATTCTGTACTTAGACATAGCTTTAAAGCATGCTTTTTATTTTGAGCTTCTCTTGCACCTGTCCACTCCACCACCAAGCTTCCTTTTGGCTTGGCGCACCTCTATTTGACTTTCCTAGCATCTCTTATGCTATCAGATACAAGATGCTACCTCCTTGATGAATGCCAAATTTTCCTCTTTAATAATGTGGAATTGTTGCAGTACATGAGGCAAATTTGTTTCAGCAAAGACCACATCTTTGAATATGTGGAAATTACTTGGCAAGTTTACCAAGGTCAAACTCAGGGACATGAGCCTCTTCATCTATTTATCAAATTATGTCATTTAATTAATGTGTGTATATTTTCTAAATCTTAGGTCTTCATGCATATGCATAAAATAATAATGCAAACACAACAAAGGAAAATGATGCATGTATTTTTATTTGATTTTATGAATGCAATAATAAGATTATGCATGAACATAATGCATGATTAAATGCCAGGGACATGCATGCAAAAGAATATTCACAAATATGCCCTAGAGAATATGAGCATAAATTTATGATTCAAAATTATAGTCAAGTGGAGCAAAAAATCAAGAGCAATCATCTATTAATGGCAATGATTTATATATCAAGAGATACTATATAACATCAAAATTCATCATATTTTATTTAGTGTAAATTTAAGAAATTAAACACATCATTAGGTAGAGAATTAAAAGAGCTTCAAAACGACATCAAAATCATGCAATTTGGACTTAAAATGCTCAAGATATGAAAGAAACAATACATAGACATAATGTAATAAAAATTCGTAGAAATAAAAGATAAATAATCACAAATAGATCCCTCGAGGGACCTATTTGCAATTTGGTAAAATGATGAGAGTCTAGAGTATTTTTTCCATAGTCAAGGGGGAGGGTGGGCTTTTTGCAATGTCTTGAAGTTGGATGGATATCTCTGTAAAATACCCCCAAGCGCACATGAGGCACACACGTGGGGACCTTTTTGCAATTCTAAATACATTTAAGGGTAGATATGCAAATTTCGTAGCTCGCACGCACTAGGCACGTGTAGGGCAAGGCTCCTCAGTTGGGTGGCTACTTCAGCTGGTGACATGGCAGGCACTAGGGCTTTGGCCAGTGGATCGAGTCGTACGAGTCTGTAGGTCCAGAGGAAGGTGACATGGAACCATCTAGGCCTTTGGATGGCCGTCAAGAGGCTCCATCAAACGATGCATGTGCTTCTCCTCAGTCGGGAGAGAGGCAACATAAATGTAGGTTCGTCTGGCTCTCCAGTTATCGTAGAAGGGTAGCAAATCCACCTGACCTCCTAGTGGAGGAGGCTGATCGGAGAGAAAGGCTTGAGGGTAGCTGAAGGTGGTTGTCCATGTCGCTTCACCGGAGATGAGGTGTGAGATCAGAGAAGCTGCTTGAAGTCCGTCCATTGAACTGCAGAGGAGATTAATTACATAGCCAAGGCATGTTTGAGTGAGGTGAGTGAAATGGGGATTCCATATGGGCCAAGGGATGAGGAATCCTATCTTCTTCTCCAATGATGTGGAGAGAAAGGGGAGTGGAAGTGGAGGAGGTTCTGGAGGAAGGGAGAGAGTGAACGGAGTTGTGGGCGAAGGTAATTGGCAGAGCTCGTATGATGGTCAGGTGATGGTGATGGTGAAGGTAGGTGATTTGAAAAATGGAAGAAAATGAAAAAGGAGCGAGGAAACAAAGTACCTGGTCGGAGATGGAAGGTAGACTGATGTATTGGCTTGTGTTAAGGTCCAAGGACCTCGGGTTGTCGATCAAACTTGGGTAGCCGCTCCGAGGAGCTCAACGGTGGTAGAGCCATCGTGACGTGTTCAGATGGCCATTGGTCAGACTTGGGCTCTCCATCCATTATCGTTGGCCAACTCCGCCTCCTCTAATCGTAAGTAGGTGAGAGGGGGCTAGGGGGAAGCGTCATGAAGTTGTGGACAAAGAAGAATCGCTATATGGGAGCTCATCTGATGGAGGGGATGCAGGCACGAGTGGGTGGCTAAGATGAGATTAGGGGAGTCCCATCTAATGGTGTAGAAAGAGGTGTGATGAGTGGTGGATATGAGGGCACCTTAAGGACATCATATAGCCAGAAGAGAGTTCGGGTGGCAAGAAGAGGGAGCGAATGTGTGGCAGCTCCAAAGAGTGTCATGTGCCTGCTCCAGAAAAATCAATAAATAGAAAAATAAAGAGAAATCCAAAATAAAAACTCAAAACATGAAAGTTGTAGATCTCGATGAGATCTACCAGTTTCCTATTGGACAAAAAGTCAAAGAGGTCACTTGTACACAAGTGTATTTTTGGGTGCATTTTTAAAGGGTAAGAACATAGGTTTGGGGTTTTGATATTTTTGTATTTTTTATCTCTTTGAAAGCATAAACAATTATAGATAATATTACCCTAATTTTTAGGTGTTTTTCATAAGATATAAAACAAAGAAGAAATGTTAGTACAATAAAAATAGGTTAGCAAATATAGGTCAATTATACACATATAGGCTCATTCTTAACGATGCAGAATTAATGAAGATATTTCAAGAAGTTCTTATTAATCGAGGATAAAAATATAGAATAATGATGATCCAGGAGGAATTTATCATACCCCTATACTTAAACTATGTTTGTCTCTATAGTGCATGTGAATCTTCAAGACTCAATCTGTCGAAGACTCTCAATTTAAGTGATCCTAAAATTCTGGGCTCAACCATGCTTTAGTCAAAAGGAATCCAACTTCTCTAATTATCGGACTCTCTGTTTGTACATATAATATAAGTATATGAAGATTAGTGTACAATAATCATGGGAGTCGAGTCAAGACATCACCCAAAGTTCGAGTCCTGGAGACTCTCCTTTAGACCTAATCCTCATCACTAGGAAATAAGTCTATTCATGCTTCAGTCAACCGCCTGATTAGTTTGTCAGACTTAAAAGTGTAGATGGACGGTCAGATGATGGAGGGCTTTGGATTGTGTCTATTTTTCTCTCCCTCACATTAGAACAAGGGGCGTCTTAAGTGCCTTATTACTCAATGCAAGTATATTTTTATTGATCAACGTGCCCGTTAAGAGAATTCGGAGTCATCTGCACTTGTTTTTCTGGGAGTACACTAGGGTGTGTCTCTTTTGAGTATCTAAGACACCTTCGACACCCAGACTTGTATCACTATACGATGTAGGGCCCTTTTATGGTGCTAGCCTGACTCCTTGATCCTAAGAGTGTTTGGTCCAAGTGGACACTTCAAAAATGGTTGGGAGCGTTCTCCATTGGTGGAAGTTCTTTTCCTGACCTTGTAATAAATTAGATTTTTTGTGAATAGATTTTCTTTTATTTTCTTTTCTTTTTGGCTGGCTCCACTACTTTTACCAAAAGTTGGAGCACATTTATCAATAATTTAATTAGTTTCATCATACCCTGACTCATAGGTAAATATCAAAGATAGCATGCAAACGTGTTCACATACTGGCTCGGGTTTGCTAACACTCACGTTTCTTGAAGCCTTCATTAACTTTATCCCATCCTCGAGCATCATTAGATTAGGTCGACACTCAAATCTCCAATCCTAATTACTCAAGTGATAACTCAACTCATCTCATGAATCTGATTGAAAGGATTTTGATGATCATTTATCGTGTCTGATGTCTACAGAGCCAACAACTAGGGTGGAGATTGAGCCGGTCTAGTTGATAGACACACCAACAGGTCTATCTTTGTCAATTTCAAAGATACATCGAGAGGTCTCCAATGCAAATCTAGTTTCCTTCACTCAGACATCTCAAAAACCAGATTTACCAGCTCCCACATGCCCAAAATTGAAGAAATTGCCGTTGAGTATGAAGTATAGATTCCTTGCGAGGGAGCCAAAAATGTTTCCAGTCTTTATCTCAATAGATTTGACTTATGACCAAGAATCCCTCTTGATGGATATTCTTGAGAGAAACCACAAGGCAATCAGATGGACTGTAGCTTATCTCTAGGGGATAAATCCACATCTGTTCTCCAACCACATCTATCTAAAAGATGATGCCAAGCCATAAAGTGAGTTTTAGCATATGTTGAACCCAGTATAGGCAACAACAAGAGTAATGAAACAGAACGAAGAAAGAACACTCGGCTCATCCACCCCTATATTGAGGACGAAGTATGTCCTAAGCAAGGTAACACACGGATATGGGGTTGATGAGCGAAACAGTGGATGGAAAGAAGAAAACAAAAGAAAATGAACAATGAAATTGATTTACAAAGGATCAAGAAGTTAGAAAGTGGACCTTCTTGTGGAACTTCTGAGGAATAGATCTGACACGGTGTAGGTCGATATCAGGATCTTCAGATGACACAAACTGATCAAGATCGACCTAGTGATGATCCTCAGTAATCCTAAGGTGAGAAGGCACATACAAGTCAGTGGAAGTTGTGGGGCTAGGTTCAGCCTTGGGTGTCTTACAGAGTGAAAATCCTCGAACTCATCAAAAGAAGTAGTCAAGTCAAGTCTAGCCTAGAGAGTCTCTCCTAAGTAAAAACAAAAAGGGACGAACTCATCTACAAAAGTAGTAAGGTCATGTTCGTCATATGAGCTCTCAACTAGATCATCATCATTAAAAGGCCCGAATTTATTCATAAAAGCACTCAGATCAAATTCAGCCAAATCAGTACCTACATTGCCTGCACTCCATTCAAAAGTTCCAATCATGTAAATTCCGCAGATGTCATCAACACAATGTGAATCACAATAAGAGGGAGATCCAAGGTCTATGCTTTTCGAGTCTTCCTCCCTATGGAGGAATTCTTAAGTCCCATCATCAATCATAAAGAAAACCTCTCTGATATCAATAGATATGTTACAAACCTCGGGGTCAGCTAAAGCAGGTGTATTCACATCAGGTGCAGGTTTCTGATCAATAATAGGGACAGTGATGATGACATGCTCCCATCATCAGAACAGAAGCAAATTTCTTCTAATATGTAATCAATAAGGACTCTCACAAAGGCAAGGAAAGGTCATCCAAGAATGATTGGAGAATGCTCCCCAACAGTGGAGGTCTCCATGGGCAATACAATAAAGTCAACGATGTAGCTCATGCCCTGAATCCAAATGACAAAATTCTCTAGAATACCCTTTGGCCTCTTTATTGATCCATCAACAAATTGAACGATCATCCTGGTTTTCATGAGAGGCCCTAAGTGAAGGGACTTTACCAACGAGAAAGGTATTATGATAATTGAAGCTTTGCCATCAAGGAGAGTGTGATCACATGAATAGTCAAATATGGTGAATCTAATGAATGGTGTAATAGTGTTACCTTTCTTAGAAGAAGGGTGGTGGTGATGGCGTGTGCAATTGCCATGGTCAAGATATGATGCTTAGATCTGCTCCTTTATTTTCTCTTCTTGGATCGAGGAGCAGATAAATAGGTCATGACATGTCGAAGTGAGGCATCAATGAAATCATGAAGAGTGGCCACCACTTAAGGTTTAGTCAGTATTTTTTATTTTTGGATCTCCTTCATATAAGGGACGAGATTGGGGTTAGTATATACATAAGAATGAATAAAAGAAGTTCGTACAATGTCATTCTTCGGGTCTAGGGTGGTAATTGTGTGAGTGAGTGTGTCATCAATTTATCTAGCATGGGTGCCCTCTCCTCAGCCTGAATTAACAATGTATCTCGAAATCTTTTTGTATTTTTAAAATTTTCTCATTTTTGTATATTCGGCGATTGCATGCTCTCATAAGAATCCTCGAGTGAACCCATATCATCAAATAGTGAAGCATCATGGTGGCTCTTATTTATGATAATGAGGCCATCAATGTTATATCTCATATGCTCCATCATCTGTAAAGTACTCAAAGGTGCACTCCAAGAGAGGTAATTCCAACAAGTTAGTATTGGGTGAATGGAACGATGGAAAATGTGAGGGAGGTGGGGGTGGGGGGGGGGTAAAAATCCAAGGTGTGACACTGTGGCTGAGGGAGATATTTATAAAAATAAAAGTAAAGAGCTAAGTCCTCGTGGAGAAGTGGAGGTGGACCAATTAGAGGGTACAAGGGACCCGTTAAGTTTAGATAAAAAGCACTCCAGTCGGCCATCTCTGAAACAGAACATGATGGTCAAATCAAGAGGTGTGAGAAAATGGCCCAAAATGAGCAAAGAGATTGAGTACTCACACAATCAATCATAAACAAACTCACACAAAACAAACCCCTAAATTCACCTACTCAACTCAGTGAAGATCGTGAAAGTTTGGTCCTTTATCTTATATGTTTTAGAGTTAAATGAGAAGACAAAAATTGTATAAACACATAGGAGGCCTAGGATTGGGGCACTAACCTTATTATGTATGCGAGTAAATGAAACCGAATACAATGAGGGGGTTACTCTCCTCAATACAAATAATTTTATTTTATATTTATTTTATCGATGAGTAATATTTATAGTCCCAATTTTATTGATTATACTTTTTGTATTTTTAATGAAAATACATGAGCCTAACGAGGAGTCAATTACTTTTTGCACCTCAGTGATCAAAATCGGAGGGAGAGAGCGAAAAAGAAATGCGAGGTGAAAACGATGTTGAATGCTAAACAGAAATGCTCACCTTACCTCCAACTCTCTTCATGTGCGGATGCTAAGCAGAATTGAAACCTATCTATATGAAAATGCAAACCGATGAAATCACCCTAGATGAGAATATACTAATTGTATGAAGAATGGTATGCTAATGACCTAGTGGAGGCTCCTTGGTGCCCATCACAGTGAGTACTACAAGCATTGTATGGAGGGCTCTCATGGCATGCGATCCTGAGACTAAGTGAAGAGTGATTCAAAATTTGACTAGTCCAAACGAGACTATATGTACTTGTTGTTAGACACGGGAGCCCACAACAAGCAGTTATGCAATAAATGTTATTGTGAATATCATTCCCTAATATGAAATGAAGAATGAATTATTTGCATAATAGGTCACCTAGTACAATTAGGGTTATGTACCATGACCATCCTAATGATGATACAACTATTGATTCAATTATTGAATCATAGAGGCTGGTGCTTGGGTGAATATCTAAAGAGTTAGATTAAGGACTCATCAAGCATCATCAAATGATTATTAAAGGAGGATCTACAACCTGAAAAGGAGATGGCAATCCTTTTCTTTAAAGGTTGATAACTGACCAACCTCTTGATATCGGTCCTCTACAAAGGAATAGAGATTCAGAGGATTCAGATTAGTTAGATCAAAGAATTGATATAGCGAGATCGAGATAACCAAAGATATGTCATATGCTATCATTATATAGGCACGCATCCTCTGACCATAGATAGATGTGTTATTATATAGGTGAGTATGTACATTTGGCAAACGAATAGGTTGATAACCTAATCAAGGTCTATACATCGACGTGCTGGTGCATGCAAGAGATATTAATAATACGATCTGGGATCATACAAGTTCATTATTGAATTAGAAGATATGGTCTCATTCACGAGATATTGGGAAGAATCGAATTCCGTGCACGGTCGTCTCTCTTTGGAAGCTTGACTAAATTTGTAGGTTTGATATATGCTTGGGTATGATATATGCTTTTGGAATGTATATGATCGATAACAACTCCTAATGATCAAATGAAAACTCAATGATAAAACCCTGAAGAAGACAGTCTAAAAAGATCTAAAACTTTGGGTTTATCCTTTGTCTTCCAGTATGCAGGATGTACATGTATTAGGAATACCTGAGAGTGATGTGATCATAAAACGATTGTATGACCATAACGCTTCCATTCCTAGGGAGTGATGAAATGGGTCTGGATTTTAGTGGCTCCTCTTAGTAGAGAAGTGATATGATCTTCTTCAAAGTGTTGGACATTGATCTTATTCAAATGCAATAAGAAGATTAGATTTGTGGTCTTGAATTAATCAAGCATATATGAAAGGTCCTCAAGATCTAGATTTATGATGTGATCTCAATATCCAAGTAATTATACGTGGAACAATACAATCATCTTGTCCTTATCTGCAGGTATCCGCGGAGAAAGCGCATTATCCTTGAAAGAGTTCATGGATAATTTCACTATTAATATCATATATCCGAGCATTGAGAAAAATGGATAATTAAATGTGATTTAATTATTGTGAATAACATGGATTTAATTCACATTATAAGGAGAGTTATCTAAGATAATCAAATGTGATTTAATTATCAATGATGTGAATAATGTGAATAAGATTCATATTATTTGAGCACTTGTGAATGGAGATCAAAGATGATTAAATGTGATTTAAATATCATAGATATGAGTAATGTGGATAACACAATCCAATTATTCGTATAAATTTAAATGTGATTTATAATATATCAGAGATATCCTATTGTGATTCATTATCGATTAATTATTGATGTGGATTGTATTCACATTGGATAATTAATTGAAAATATAATTTACATTTTTATTTGGGTTATGAATGTGCTTCACAAATTTCCAATGACATGATTGCAATGTTCACAAGATAATTAAGAATTATTTATGTGACATAATTTACAACAATTGTTGTTGTAAATCTTGGAGATATCATGAGATAATGAGATCTCATAAGATGATTGAGTGGTTATCCCCTCCCTTTTATGTGATATTGCAATCTTCTCAATATATCTAAGATTTATTAATTAATTTTATTTGAAATTAATTTATATTGATTTATTAATATATATTACTTTAAATTATATTCATTATTGTTGTGTTTTCACAACAAGATCATAACCATTAGAAGAAACACAAATCAATCTCATCCATTGATTTTATGTTGTCCATGGATTGATATCCATGTATCCCAAAAATACTATATAAGAAGAGGCACCCCTTTATCTTCAAATGGAAAAAATCCATAATCTCTCTCTACACATCAAAGGTTTTATCTCTCTCATTGTGGCTGTCCACCGTGGATCCCTTGAGAGAGTCGCCATCGCCATAGCATCATCGTTATGATGTCAGATTGCTTGCTTGTAAATCTCTGTCTCCTTTGATTCTCTTCTCTCGTGAAGAAGACATCGGATCTCGTGTGACAAGATCAGGAGACTCGCCGCTTGGATCATAAATATGGATTGTGAGGAACACACATCCCATCAATGTGCTCGCAAGCACCTCCTCCGTCAGATCGGACTTGAGACAAGGGATCTCCTCATTTAGAGACTTGATCGCAATCATGCTTCAAGAGGTTACCCTAGTACTAGTTTGTGGTTTAGATGAAATGATCTGAGAAATGTTCTTGTATCATGTGGTTTCATCGGATTAGAAATTCGAAATTCTGCTGCTCGGAGCAACTAGTGCAACTAGTTGCTCTCGACTGCATTCGATGCGATCCTCATACGTCCATGATGTACTTAAGGATTTTCCATACCCTTCACAGGAAACAATAATTAAGTGCTTGGCCTAAATCTATTGTTAAGAAAATCCTAAGATAAGGCTAAATCACATAAAACAAAGAAAAATAAAACCATGAAACAAAAGAAAAGAAAAGTCTACAAAACACGCCAAAACTGACGAGGCCCCCAAGTGAACAATCCCACGGGCATTGGACTTCGTGAAGTATGGCATAGTCATGAAGAGTCCTTAATATTATAATAAAAATGTCTCTCTCACTTAAATTGCAAAATAAATGCACTAAAATAAAAGTGACTCTATCTGGAAAATTTATTTAAGTCTCCTTCGGTGCTAGGTCAGAAAACTGAGCCAGCTTCATGTGGGTGTGCCGACACTCCAAAGAGGGCCTTTCCCGATCCGCGGTCCTCGCAACTAAGTCAATAAGAGAGTGGTTAGATAGTTCAACAGATAATATCAAATAAAACAGAAAAATAAATATAGGAGCATATATATATAAGCAAGAATACAAAGGTAAAAAGCAATCTACATGACGTTGCTCCTCGGCAACAGTGCCATTCAATGAACAGGTTTTTATCAAGGTCTTATCTATCCACAAAGCGGATGAACAAATGTAGAAGTGACCTCAAATGAAACCCTAATTCAATCAACAATTAATATGCAATCAATCAATGATAAGCAAAATATAAGGAATTAAAATTTATTATAACTCTACAATGTAAGGTATAGAGTGCAACTATGTAGAGGCCAAACAGAGGGAGCTAACGAGTGAAAGGAGGCAAATGAATGTATGAAATCGTGCGCTTCTTTATTCTATGTATTTTTGTGGATTTTTTATTTTGATTTTTTTTTAATTTTTGAATTTATATTTTTTAATTTTTTTAAATTTGATATGTATTTTTTGATTTCTATTTCTATTTTCTAATTTTTAAATTCTTTTTCCTTTTAAAATATATAATATAGAATATATAAGGTAATATACACAATATGGACTAATATAGATAAACATAACAACAAATAAATAAAAATTGTACAATTAAATATTTTTAGGTTTTTAATGATTTTTTATCTATTTTTATTATTTATTAAATATTTTTGATCCTTTTTATGTATTTTAAAGTCAAAAATATCTCAAATTTGAGAATAAATAAATTAGCCGAAATAATTTGGAAATTAAAATAAAAAATAATTTGTAAAATTTCTGAAATCAATTTTGGTAAAGAAATAATAGTATAAAATTTTTAAAAAAAGAAAATGTTATTATGGAGTTTTAGGATTTTTTATATTTTTATAATGGATTTGGAGATTTTTCATTTTTAAGATATTTCTTTTCCTATTTTTAATGATTTTTGGTTTGAAGGTTCAAACTTAAATACACAAAATGTATTTTTTGAGGATTTTTCTAATGGTTTATAAATTTTATGGGTTTTTAAAGTCAAATAGGGAATATTTGTGCTCTTTTTTATTTTTAATAAATAAGAAATAACCTAAAATGCAAATATAAAAATATGGCATGAAATTCTGTGCAATCAAGAGCTTAACACTATTTTTGGTAATTTCTAGAGCATGGATGATGACCGAATGATTCCCACAAAATCCGGGTAAAGGTAAAAATCACTCAAAGGTCGTTGTGACCCGAATAATGACGCTCAGTCAATCAAGAAAATCAGACCACCAAACAAAAGTAATCACAATA
Organism: Ottelia alismoides; assembly: GCA_037367405.1. Classification (NCBI taxonomy): domain Eukaryota; kingdom Viridiplantae; phylum Streptophyta; class Magnoliopsida; order Alismatales; family Hydrocharitaceae; genus Ottelia; species Ottelia alismoides. The sequence goes on from JAZKJV010000479.1 coordinate 1,223,590, forward strand.
AATCCGAATAACGAGCTCTCTATTTATTTAACCTAGTATAGAGACCAGGGTCGAACTCAAGGAGCACGGATTGGCCAAGTGGCCTATGAAGTAGTCAGAAAATGAATGAAATAAGAAAATGTATTTTAGTAGATTTTATGTATTTTTTAAAAAAATGTGATTTTTATATTATGAAGAAAATACAAAATAAGGCAAAAATACCTCAAATAACAATTTATTCAACACAAAAAAACAAGCCAAAAAATTAAAATAAAATTATTTTTTGTTTTTTATATATTTTTTAAGTGTTTTTGGTAATTTTCTTAGAATTTTGTGATTTTTAGTTGATTTTCTAAAAAAAGAAAAAGGAAAAAACAGTGAATTAATGTGCATCCAGATTTGCAAGGCTATCCAAAAATAGATAAATAGCCTAATAAAATCTGGAGACAATTTTTATGCAAACTAGAAATGAAAACTAAGCTACAGGAACAAAAATTGCATTTTTTTGAATTTTTTACTGATTTTTCTATGATTTTTAGAGTTTTATGATTTTTAGGTGTTTTATATATCCAAATGAAGTGAAAATTGGACTGAAGCTAGAAAACACACAAGGGCCATATATTTGGGACAACTATTATCTCTTTTTGGACCTAGGTGAAAGAGGGGCGAGGTGGGCTTCCCTTATGAAGCTCGAGGGGTTTGAGTCGTGAAAAGGATACCCGGATGAAGAATTTGGCAAAAATATGTAGAATTGTCCCTCCTCAGAAAATGATTCCAGAAGAAATGGGCAATAGTTAGGAGAGGTGCACCAGCGGCGAGCAGAATCAAGGTTATTAGATACCAAAGGACGACCATAACCACACTTCGCCCGGATCCGCGTGACGATTTATTTTCTTTTTTCTTTTCTTTCTTTTTTCTTCTTTCTTTTTTTCTTTCTTTTTTCTTCTATTTTTTTCTCTTCTTTTATTTACTTTCTTTTTTCTTTTTTCTCAATTTTTTTCTTTTTTTCTCTTTCATCTTTTTCTTCTTTTTTCTTCTTTTTTATTCTTTTCTCTTTTTCATTTTTCATTTTTTCCTTTTTTTCTCTTCTTTATTTTCTTTATTTTTTTCTTTTATAATTATTTTTTTATTTTCTTTTTTTCTTTCATTTTTTTATTTTTTTTTTTCATTTTTTCCTTTTTTTCTCCATTCTGATGAGTCGAACTCAAGGAGCACAGATTGACTCAAAAGAGCATACGAAGTAGTCAAAAAGAATAAAAAGATACAATGTATTTTTGATGGATTTTATATATTTTTTAAATTTTTTTGTATTTTTAATTCTAAAGAAAATATAAGAAACGACTAAGAAAGACACATTCAACAATTTATTCAATACATCAAAACAACTCAGAAAATTCAAATAAAATTGTTTTTGTGTTTTCTATAATTTTAAGTGTTTTTGGTAATTTTTTCAGAATTTCACAATTTTTGGTTGATTTTATAAGAATAGAAAAAAGGAAAAAAATAGTGAAGTAATGTGCAGTCAGATTTGAAAGGCTAATTAAAAATAGATAATTAGTATATTAAAATCTAAAGGCAAATTTTATGGAAAGTAGTAAAACTCAGCTACAGAAAGAGAGTTTGCATTTTTTAATTTTATAAAAATTTTAATGATTTTTATGAGATTTTTAGGGTTTTGTGATTTTTAGGTGTTCTATAAATCCAATTGTAGTAAAAATTGGTCGGAAGCAAGAAAATACTACAAAACTAAACCAAATTTTTTTATAATTTTTAGGTGGGTTTTTATATTTTTAGTTTATTTTTCAATTCAGACAGTAACAAAAATGCGTGTTTTTTATTTTTTAAAATATCAAAACTACTCAAAAATGTCCCAAAATTTTAGTGAAATTTTTACACTGTGGCAACGTGTCCAAATTTCACTTGATTTGGAGTTTATTTGATATTTTATTCAACCAATGCAATACACGCAACACACATGGACCAAAGTCCAAGAAAACATATTTCAGGGGCCAAATAGCTAACACGTGTAAAAAGCCTGGGGCCAAAGTTGCAAAAAGCCCATAAAAGCACGAGGCATGCACGTGATTCACATTCACAAGGACTAAAATGTAATTCCTATTTATAAAAATGTAAATTGTAACAGCTCAAAACTATAGGATAAACAATGTAAAAGTTCCACAAATCACGTGTCGATACACGTGTTCCACACAAACAGGGACTAATTTGCAAATAAAATAAACACAGGGTCCAAGATGCAAATGTTCCAAAATAAAAACAACTGAAACTAATATTTACAGGACTAAACTAAAATATAAAAACTAAAGAGGGCGTAAGTGCAATTACGATCCACGACTGAAGGAGTGCCACGTGGAAGATCGGACGACTAAGAACAGTGGACACCCCTTCGATGATCGACGCTCCAGATGGAATCCCGAACTGGATCAAACGGCTGAAAGCAACCCTCATATGGACGGATGTGATCTAATCTGGCACGAGGGCTCGATCTAATGGCCAGAGAAGGTCTTGGAAGAACAGCTCGTCGGCGACTTTCGCCGGGCCAATACGCGTGCTATGGTCCTCCTCCGGTGTTGCTTTGAGAGGGGAAATGAAGCTCGAAGTCGTCTGCAGCTCCTGGTTTGCTCCGACGAGGCCGGAAGCATCTGGAGAGCTCCGGCGACGAGATGCTCCTAGAGCTCCTGTGCTCAAGTGGTGAGATCTCCATACGAGGTCCTTCTTCGATTCTACTTGCAAAGGAAGAAAGCCGGGTCGAGGGCAAAGTGCCTCGACCCGTTAGATCGCGAAGGAAGTGAAGGATGAGGGGGATGCGTGACTCTCCGGTGAGGTGGAGGCAGAGAGGAGTCGCTACCCTGCTCCGGGGCGAGCCAGGAAGAATAGAAGGATGGAGATGGTTGAGAGAGGCCTGGCGAAGGTGATGGAATGATCGATAGGTGAAGTGGGTGAACGGAGTGGACTGGGTAGGCTGATGAACGACGGAGCTAAGAATCTGAAAAATCGAAAATTGAACGAAACTAGAAGGAATCTAACCTAGTGGGTGGCTGAGATCGTCTAGGTTGGAGGTCGGGGACCTCCGGGGTCGTCGCCTCAATGGTTCGATGGGGCCAGAGGCTCAGGCTTGCTTGGTGGCGGAGCACGACCGCAAAGACCGCCGGATCAATGGTTCCCGGCTGCTCGTCCCTCTCTTCGACTCTCTCGCACGCGGCTGTCACTCAAGTGAAGGAGAGGAGATCATCGGAGGCGAGGGGGAATGCCAAAGATGGCGTGAAATGTGTGTCAAAGTTGAGATATATACTAGAGAAGGGTCCGATAAGATGGGAGTCGGGAGCGATTCTGGGTGTACAGATCGTTAGGAGGAATAGCGGGCGTGGATCATGGATATGTCGTGAATAATCGGGGCCCGGGGTTTAGGTAAATAGTGATCGGATCGTGTCTGGAAAAATCGGGGAAGATCGGGTCAACATGCGGATTCGAGCGAAGTGGTCCAGGGGGGGGGGGTTGACCGGGGGTCAACAATCCTCCGTGGACCAATGAAAAAATTCCATTCCAAAATTATTTATAAATTCAAAATAAAATAGAAAATGATTTTATTTGAAAATATTTTTAACATGAAAAATGTTTATTTATTTTCAAAGTATTTTTTAATCTTTTTATTAATTTTTAGAAAAATAATTTATGTATTTTCATTATATTATTATTATATACATGTATACGTACCTATGTATTTTTGAATTTTATTTTTATTATTTTATTTATGTACATTTATTCCCATTTTCTATTTTATTTATTTACATCATAGAATATGGAATATAAAAAGATTTTATTTGATTTTTATTAATTATTTAAAAAGGTGAAATAAATACATCTTTTATTTTATGTATATGGTATATGTACATCGATGAGAGAGAAAGTGTTTATTTTTATTTTTTCTTTTATTTTTCCTATTTTTATTTTATTTTTATAAAATATATACACATTATTCAAAAATATTTTTTTATTTTTATTTTGAGAAAAATAAAATTATTTATATATAGGTGTATGTACAATCATAATTGACCCTATCTCCCTCTACTTGGTTTCTTTTGCGGTCAGGCCAATGCTTGGCCCTCCCTTGGGATTAGGTCGCTCAATATTTATTCTAAATATTTCCCTCTTTTTCTATGTCTCTTTATTGTTTTTATTTATGCACAAAAACATGCTAATTATTCAATATTAACAAATGCATGTCTTTTTGATAAATTATTTTATTTCCACACATATACATGGTGTTTTGCAAAGGTTTTAAGCTAAAATAAAAGAATAAAGAGTGATAAATGAGGATTTATCACCACCCTATACTTAACTTTGCTAGTCTCTTAGCAAACACTTATTTGAAAAAGAAGTGAAAAAGAAAAGAAAAAGAAAAAAAAAGAGAAATCAAGGTTGATTATTAAACTTTCCTTCATTAAATTGCAAAAAAAGAGCTCAGTCAGACCTTTGGATTACTAATTTGTCGGAACCTTATTTGGTCTTAAGCTTAAAACTTAACAGCCTCTAAGTTCCACCAATCTATGGTCAAGACTCCTTAGTAAACCAGATCAGAACAAGTCTACATACACAAACTCTAATGACCAAGAATCTTTCCTTGTACAGTGTAAGTGATATGTACCTCCCCACCTCAATAGTGATAAAGAAACAACCTGCCTTAACCAAGTGACTGTAATGCCTCGGTCTAGCAACTATTTCCTCGAGGAGCGGGGGTGTTCCCTTCTAAGTTCAAGTGTAACCGGCTCAAGAAGAGGGGGAAGAAGAGCATGGACCATGACCAGTGTAGCCATGTATCCTTGGGAGCTCTAACCAGTGTAGCTGAGTCTCCCGCTGCAAGATTCATGAGATGGACATGTATAACATAAGCTTTACTTTCTTTGACTATATATACTCCGGTGGGATTATTAAATTTTCAATCTGACCCACCACTTTTTTGGAGTTTTTCTTTCTTTGCACACATTTTTTTTCAATGTGCATATGTACAACATATCTACATGGTGCAGCATATATACATAAGGAGTTTTTCCTCTTGATCCAGTAGACTATCCCTCTTTTGAAGCTTTATTGCAACCCACAACTCCTGTCTTTAGACTTCATTACCACCAGACCAAGTTGAGACGCACTTCCTTCACTATAAGAAGAAGAGAGGTTCCACCTAGAAGTACTACCCTCATATGCTACCCCAAGCCAAAGGAAATTGTCTCCTCACCACCTCATCCGTGGAGAGCTATGTGTAAAGTGGTGGTGCAAGTAAAGCCATTGTCTCTGAGAGTCATGCGTGTGTTGTTAAGTGCTCTACTTAGGCTCATCAAGATGACATATGCTCATAGCCTAGTGGACACAAAGAATTAAGCCCCAATGACCTGAAAAGTCTTAATCCTAAGCGCTATAAGGTTCCTCTTATAATTAGGTGGATTAATGTCTTAACCTATCTCCATTTTCCAATTCAATTCTAGGCCAGTTTAAATGTCAACTATGATTTGGAAAAAAACTATACAAATATTTACAAAGATGCAATTTTACAAAATTTTACAAATGTGCAAAATTTTCGAAAAATGTTTGAAAACATGGATGTATGCATGAATGCGAAGTTTTGCAAAATATTTACCAAAATTTACACAAGGTTTTTGCAAACTTTTTGTTTTTTCAAACATTTTACAAAACTTTTGTACTATATACATAGTTTTGATATAAAAATATTTACAAACTATTTACACAAATCATTTTTACAAACATTTGTACAAAAATAATTTTTATAAATAAATAGGTATGTGCAAGAAGAATTTTATATACAAGGGAAATTTTTATGGATTTTTAGCCATTTTATTTATTAACACACTCACACAAAGTACGAGTTATGGCTAAAGTATATATGACATATATACGACACCCCCTTATACTTAGCTCGAACGATGTCCTCGGAGTGATCAAGAGCGATGAAGAAGACATAACTCGTGCTTAGTATAGGGAAGTGAAAAGGAATGGTATATATAAAGACGAATCAAATAATAGAAATGCATGAAGAATCTCGGGGTTTCCCCCTATACTTAGGATCATGTAATCCTAAATATAGCCAGTTGTACACGAAGGGGAATCCGAATGCAAAGATGTACAGGGTCTACCCCCCCCCCCCCATACTTAGGGTAAAATATCCCTAAGTATTGGCAGCAAAATAGAGGTAGAAAGAGACGAAGAAAAACACATATATACAAGATGGAAGGGCATTACTCCCCCTATACTTAAGGTGAAAAATCCTTAAGTATAGGCAACGAAAGGAGTAATGAAACATAATGATATGAACAACTCGACATTTTCACCCCTCTATACTTAGGATGAGTTATATCCTAAGTATAGCAAAGATAATCCTATACGAGACCTAAGGTGAAAACAAATACGGAAGAAAGAACGATCAAACCAAGACGAAACACATATATGAAAAGAGTACAATGTTGAGGTGCCTCTCAACAAGCGCTAGATTTTATGCCCCTAGCTGGGTGCAAAGGCTAGGATAATGTTGTGTCAAGGTTCAGGATGGCATTTGTAAGGTGAATGCCGTACTGTCATCGTAGTCTCGGTATGAGAACAATGACGAAATCAACAGTGCAAATAAAGGCACCCAGGTATGCAATCAGGCAGGTTTCTGCTACTAGCCAAGGATATGGGAAGATGTGATCGGGATCCGGTAGCACAAAAAAATCATCTGCTCGGGATCAGACTGGAGTTGAAGTGAAGAGCCGAAGAAATCAAACGTGGAGAAGGATGGATCAGTCCTGGAATCCTCCACGTCAATCAGTGTCTCAAAAAGGTGTGGAAAATCAAGATCTGGAGACTCTCTACGAAAACTGATATTCGATGCATAAAATGGAGACAAATCAGACATATAATCGAATATCTCAAGGATCGGCTCATCCTCGCGATGGTCGTCGAGGTGAGACAACTCAGAAGTAGAAGGATCATAAGACTCGATTTCGTGGTCCGACAGATCGAATACACTCTCAGAAAAGGAAACCGAGTACACATCGTGTATGGCATTCTCCCGCAGATAATCCTCGGGGAGAAATTCTTAGATCATCAATGAGTAGTAGAGGATCAGGATCTATAAGGGCATCTACGTTGCTGTCACGCACCCACTCTGTGCACCAAGATGCATCATCATCTGAAGTCTGGCTCTGGTCAATCTGGAAGTAGGAGAAGGTACTGGTAAACACCGCGGAGGCTGGCAATGTGACTCAAATTGATCCTCGCTCTGCGGTAATGCTGGCTGTCAGTTGGTCCTCAGAAAATGTATCTGTCTCATCAAAGTGGAGGACAAAAGGCTCTAATATGGGACTATCTATTACAGTCATCCTAAAGTGTAGTCCTGTATCAAGCTGTGGCTGCTGGGCTGAGTCCTGGTATTTATCTGAATCCGAGAAGTATCTCTACAAAAGAAAAGCTGAGTCATCCGAGACTGGGCTCTGAAATAGTTGGATCGATGGCTGTGGTAGCGGGGGCTCCTCCATTTCCTGGAATATCAGAAGGTCTGATATCCAAGACTCGTCGACTGAAAATTCTGGGGCTAACTCAAACTATAGCTGGAAGACCAAGGGAACTCGAGTAGTCTCTGGGTCAGAAACTCCACTGTAGTAGTCATTTCCTCTATCATCTGTGCTGCAGCAGAGTCCAAGTCCTCTATCGGGTGTATAGAAGTTGTATCCTCATGTATGGCGGCACACCCAACTGGTACTACAACATCCTCATGTGTTGTCCCGACTACGGCATCCCGTGAAGATGGGTTCTGTGAAAGTGATCTAGAGATGGCATCAAGTAACTCAATGTCAGAACTACGGTGTGAACCGCCACACGAGGTCACGACCAGTGCTATCTGCTCAGCGATCATCCCCTCATGGAGATCTCGATGAGGTCTGTCAGTGAAAGTTCATGATCAGGGAATCTCCTCAAGAGGTCAAGAAACCTCAACCATGCCTCATGTAGTGGCTCCTGGGGGTCTACTGAATAGTCTAGATCAAAGACCGCATCATATCTGCTCTACGCTAGGGATAATATCTATGTAGAAACTCTCGGCGTAGCTCTCCCCACATAGCGAATCTCCTTCCCAATCGTCTGTGCCATCTCATGGCTCTACTCTGGAGTGTAAATGGGAAGGTCCTCAGCATCAGCTCCTCCGCAGTGGTATCTGAATATATATGTCTCTCGTAAAACTCCTAGAATGCGGTTAGATGAAGATAAGGCTCCTCGTGCACCTCTCCTGAAAATGTTGGCAATCTCTGAATAAACTCCAAATCCAGAATGAATGGTCCTAATGTAGAAACTGACTCAGCTCCCTGCTCTATCTTCTCATCCATCATACTGGCATAGGGGGCATCTGATACTCGCATCTGCTCAATACGATCGTGTACGAAGTGCTCTCTCAATCCAGCGATGGCATCGTCCGGGTCTCGCATCTGCTCAATCTGATCTCCACGGACGTCTAGCGCAGCATGCCCGGAAGAATGAAAGGGTGCGGTGGGAGGGAACGGAAGGTCAGTCAGAGATCCGACCTCCCTCGAGGGTGGACTGGACTGATGGGAAGAAGATGGAGAAGCCGCAAGAGTCGGCAAGAAGTAAGGGGGGTCCATCATCCAGGGATACAGAAGAGAAAGAGAACTGAAATGAGGGTGGGAGGGTGAAAGATAAATGACAGGAGGAGAAGATAGATGAAGAAGAGAACGGATGGGACCTAGAAAAGCAAACAAGATCAGTGAAGGAAAACCCCAAATTCACCTACACACCCAGAGCTGATGACCGTGAAGGTTCGGTCTTTTATCTTGTCTATTTTATTAGGTGATCAAACAGTCTTTAGGAGCGATTAAGCGAGCTGATAGTGATCCAATACTCTTAACAGACTATCCCGTATAAAAAACCGGTACTCTGTCAAGAAATCGGATATGGCTCTAGCCTAGGATGCGGGTCACTCTCTCGCTCATCCAAACCTAGCAATGAGGAGATTTCTCTCCCAAGACAAATTTTTAAGTGAAGTGTCTTTTAGGATAAAGTTTGGCATTATAGTGCTCAAATCTTTCAAACTAGGGAAGTGCAAATTATTAAGTTCAAAACCTTAATGTGTAAGGTTAGCTAACTCAGATTCTCAAGATATCAAAAATCCAATGTGTTCAAATCCTTAAGCATTGAGTGAAAGTGAATGTCTTATGAATACACCAACTCTTTAGTTAGTGAATTTTTGTGATTTTTATATTTTGTATTTTTTATGGAATTTATTTTTTCATTTTTTTATTCCTTTGAGAGGTATTGACTGGACCAAGCTCATAGAAATAGTTGTATCTACTTCCAACTAGTATGGGTGTAAGCATGGAACATTAGACGGACATGTGTTACTTGATAATGGAGCCATATACAGTGTCCTTTAAACCACCCACTATGTGAAGGGAGACTGAAGTTCCCTCACTAAAGAGTACATAGTCATTTTTAAGCCTAGTTGTCAGAGCCTCAACCAAAGAAAAATTTTTTGTTTTTTCATATTTTTAATTAGTTCTTTGAAAAAGTTTAGTTTTATTTAGAAAAAGTTAATCCCTCAAATTTAAAAAGTTTTTTACAGGAATTTTTACAAAACTCAGTTTACAAGTCAACTTAAACCAAGCCCAAAAAGATAACCTAACCCAAAAAGATTTTCAAAAATTTTAAAACACAAGCTATGGCTAAAGCATTTATTAATTATATACGGTATACCCCCCCACCCCCCTACAAGGTGGTATAATAGAACTGAGGAGAAGGAAGGTCCCCCTATACTTAGGTAAAAAATGAACTACGTATAATAAGACAGAGGTAGGGAGGAATGATGATTTGGGTCCCCACTATACTTAAGTTGAAAATAGCATAAGTAAAGGATCTAGAAATTTAGCAGCGAGGGGGAGGGGGCAGAGGGTCCGAGGCTGGTTAGGGTCATGGGGTGTTTATATAGATGAGAGGGAACATGAGGTGAATTTTTACAGATTAAGATGTGGGGGGTTATTGTGATAAATATAAAGATGGTGGGGGGTAAGTGGATGTACAAATATGAGTTGTATATGTATGGGGGGAGGTAGATCATTAAGTAATCTATTTTTTTTCTTTTCTTTCTATCTTTCTTACATTTTTTGATACATTCGAGCACAAAATGAGGATCTCTAGAAAAGCACATGATATGATATTTTTACAGTAGAAAGCATGAATGAAAGTATTTACTAATGTTCTCAGAATCATCCTTCATTTTCTCCTTCTCAATCGAAGCTCCCAACTCCAAACACCCCATGGGTCTCAAGCATCCTCGATTTACATGAGCCCTGCCACAAAAGAATAATGTTAAAAAAATACAAAGGACAATAATCAATAACATGATGAAAAGACATGTACATTTGAAAATATTCACAACAAAAATATTTCAAACAAAATTCGACAAATAAAGAAAGGTGAGTTGTGTCCCCGACAATGGTGCCATTTGATGAACATCAAATTTGCCTCTTTAGTAATGTGGAATTGTCTTAGTATAGGAGACAATGTTGGTTCAACAAATAACACATCTTCAAATATGAGGAAATTATTTTACTTGGAAAGTTTACCAAGGTGAAACTCATGGACACAAGCATCTTCATCTATTAATCAAATTTTGTCTTTTAATTTATGTGTGAATATTTTCTAAGTCTTAGGTCTTCATGCAGATGCATATAAATTAATGCAGACACAATGGAGGAAAATGATGCATGTATTTTTATTTTATTTTATGAATACAATTATAAGATTATGCATGAACATAATGCATTCTTAAATGACAGGGCCAAGTATGCAAAAGAATATTCACAAATATGCCCTAGAGAATATGAGCACAGATTATGATTCAAAATCATATTCAAATTGAGCATAAAAATAAAGAGCAATCATCGATTAATGGAAAAGATTTATAGATCAAGAGATACTATATAACATCAAAATTCATCATATTTCATTTAGTGCCAATTTAAGAAATTAAAATGGAATTAGATAGAGAATGAAAATATCATTAAAATGACTCTGAAATAATGAAATTCAAACTTAAAGTGCTCAAGATATGAAAGAAACAATGCATGGCATAAATGTAATAAAAATGCATAGAAGTAAAAGATAAATAATCACAAATAGGTCCCTGGAGACCTATTTGCAATTTGACAAAACCAGCGGTGTCCTAGAGTAATTTTTCCATAAGCACGGGGGGGGGGGGGGGTTATTTTGCAATTTCTAGAAGCTGGATGGATGCCTTTGTAAAATACCCCCAAGCACACATGACACACGTGCCTGGGGACCTTTTTGCAATTCTGAATACATCCAAGGGTAGATAAGCAAATAAACTAGCTTGCACGCGGTGGGCACGTGCGGAGCTAGGCTCAATTGGGTGGCAACTTCAACTGGTGATGTGGCGGGCGCTGGTGCTTCAGCTAGTGGATCGAGTCGTACGAGCTTGCAGGTCCGGATGGAGGTGACATGAATCTACATTGGTTGTTGGATGGCCGCCGAGAGGTTCCATCCAACGGTGCTTGTGTGTCTCCTCCATTGGAGGAGAGGCGACGTAAATGGAGCTCCGACGACCTCTCTAGAGCTCCACTGTACTCCCCCGTTATCGTAGAAGGGTGGCGAAGCCTCCTGACCTCCTGGCTGAGAGGCTAACCAAAGAGGAAGGCTTGAGAGTAGCTGGAGGTGATTGTCCACAACTCTTCACCATAGACGATGTGCGTGATCAAATATGTGGCTCAAAGTCCGTCCATTGACCTGCAGAAGAGAGTAATTACATAGCTAAGGCGTACTTGTAAGGTGGTCCGGTGATGGTAGGTATCAAGAAAAATGGAAGAAAATAAAAGAGAAGTCAAGAAACAAAGTACCTGGATGGAGGGGGAAGGTAGGCAGAGGTATTGAATTGTGTTGTTGTCAAAGGGACCTCGGGTCATCCCTCAAACTCAGGCAGTCGCTCTTAGGAGCTCAGTTAGAATTCTAATTCCTATAAGGTTCACTAGAAAAACACCTATACAATGCAAGAAAATATTTTTATGGAGCCATTTTCTGATTTTGAAATTTTCATGGATTTTTCAAAAAATTTTGCTATTTTTATAGAGTTTTTAAAACATTTTTAAAATTTTTAGGATTTTTGGAATATTGCAAATTTTTATAAAATATTTGAAATGGGGTTAGTGGATGACAAGTATTCACAAATTCACAATAAATTTATACATATTTACAATTTTTTAAAAGTCATGAACATGTTTTTATAAAAGTATATAAATAATTTGATACAAATATTTCATGTTCTATTGATTAAATTTTGCATCGATATTATTTACAAGACTATCAAAATAATTTGAATATATTTTTTCAGATATTTGTCAAACATTTTGAAACCTTTTTTTGCAGAAAAATTTACAAAGAGTTTTTCAAAAACATTTTTACAAATAATTTTACAAACTTTTTTTGTTGATATGGAGAAAGGGAGTGGGTGACTAGAGTTGTGGCGATGGTGATTGGTGGTTGGCGGTGCTTGTAAGGTGGTTAGGTGATGGTGACGATGATGGTAGGCGACGGGAAAAATGGAAGAAAACGAAAGAGGAGTAAAGAAACATAGAACCTGGACGGGGGGAAGGTAGGCAGAGGTATTGGATTGCGCTATTGTCAAAGGGACCTCGGGTCATTGCTCAAACTCGGGCAGTAGCTCTGAGGAGCTCAATGGTGGCAAAGCCACCACAACATGGTTGGATGGCACATGTCACATCTGGACACTTCGACCATTATCGTCAGCCAACTCTGCCTCTGCCTATCATGAGGAGGGGAGGGGGGTTGAGAAGAGATCAGGGAGTCTAGATTAATGGTGTAGAAGAAAGGCATGATGAGTACTAGAGATGAGGGTGCCTGAAGGAGATCATATGGCCAGAAGAGAGGTCAGGTGGCAAGAAGAGGGAGCGGCCGCATGGCAGCTTCAAAGAGCGCCATGTGGCTGCTCCAGAAAAATCACTAAATAAAAAAATATATAACATTACAAAAGAAATAGAAGGAAGAAAACTTAGAAAAAAGTCAAAACATGAAAGTTGTAGATCTCAATGAGATCTACAAGTTCATGTTGGATAAAAAGTCAAAAGGGGTCACTTGTACAAAAGTGTATTTTTGTGTGCATTTTTTAAGGGTAAAAACACATCTTTGTGGTTTTGATGTTTTTCGTATATTTTTATCTCTTTTTAAGCAAAAAACATTTATAGACAATATTACCCTAATTTTAGGGGTTTTTAATAATATAGAAAATAAAGAAGAAATGTTAGTACAATTAAAATAGGTTAGCAAATATAGGTTAATTATACACATAAAGGCTCATTCTTAAAGATGTGGAATTGATGAAGATTTGTCAAGAAGTTCTTACTAACCGTGGATAAAAATACACAATAATGATGAAGTAGGAGGGATTTATCCCACCTCTGCCATCTCATTTGCACTTGCCTTACAATCCCAAGACAAGTCTTCAAAATCCTTCTGCTTGAAGCTTGATTACTTCAACAAATACTCTGCCATGTAGTTCTAATGATCTTGGAAACCCTCCTCTTCTTTACTGGCCCTTTTATTTACACATCCATGACAAACAAGCGATGTTTGGTGGTCAGACTCTCTCCTAGGATTACGTTGCAATCTTTGTAACACAACCAATCTCTTTTCCTCAACGCAAAGTAATCTATTTGTGTTCTGGTCGATCGACTCTTATAAGTAATTAAATGCTCCTCCCTCTTCTTGAAGAGAGTGTTGGAAATGAAAAGATCATAAGCCGTTACAAAATCAAGAATGACTTTTCCCTCTTCATTTCTATCCCTAAAGCCATGTCCTCCTTGAACACTAGCATAACCTGAAGCATCATTTCCCACAAGTCCTTTAAGATCTCCATCTAAGCAAATAATCTCTCTTTGTGAGATTGCTTGCATAATCTTATCTAAATCTTCTAAAAAATCTTGATTAGTACTTCCATCTAAACTAATTTGCAATGCATAAATTGAGATGATATTCTGAATTTCTTCTTCGAGCACCACTTTTAGAAAAATTATCTGATCCCCGAATTTTTGCACCCCAATCATGCAAGTCTTCAGATCCTTATGAAAAACAACTCCAAAATCTTTTCTACCCTTACCTTTTTGTGAATACCAAAGTTTAAAACATGTCTTCTCAATCTTCCGTGCTTTCTCTCCTTCTCATTGTCTCTCGTAGACATAATATCTGAATCTTCCTTCTCTCCATCATATCAACTATCTCCATTGATTTGTTAGTCAAACAACCAATATTTAAACTATGTATACACAACTTCCTTTGCATCTTCTTTTGGACTAACTTCTTTACCCGCATGCATCCATCATGTGAGAACACTTGTAAATTTTTTATTGTATCCGGGTGGCGACGCAGCAGAACTAGCTTATTTACTCGTATGTGTTTCTCATGCGAGAACCCTTGCAAATTTTGAACTACATCCAGACAATGATGTAGTGGCCCTTGCCAAAATTTCATTGCATTCAGGTGATGTAGCATTGGTTGGGAACTCCTCAACGAAATCTAATTGTTTGCTTAAATCCATGTTTTAAAGTTTCAAATTTTTTTAGTGGTTAATATGTTAACATAAAAAATCAACAACGTTTTGGTATTTTATGTATTTTTTTGGTAAATAAAATGTGAAAATAATGAAATTTGGTCATAAACTAAAACATGATGAAATAAATCTAATCGATTTATTTTGATTTTTAATCAATATTAGAAATGTTTATGAATTATTTTATAAATTATAGTGATTTTTAGTAATTAATTTCTAATATATTCATAAAATTAAACCAATTCAAACTAAAATCCAGATAAACTGGAATTTTGACTAAATATGAATAATGAACCTAACTAAAAAAGTATTTAAATCATTGAATGATTTATTTAAGCACAAGAAAATGTATTTGAGTTGGAATTTGGATACAATTTTGTAAATAATTAAACATACAATCACTAATAGATTGGAATTTTTTGACCAAGTAATCATTTGATAAGATTTTCAAAAACCAAAAGGGAAAACTATCACTAATTTACAATTTTTAAATAAATAACCTTGTTTAAGAATAATGCAAGATCAAGCTCAATTATATAGGATTAATGTATGTACGTTAATATATTTTTTATATTATTGAAAAAATATAGTTTCAAGATCTAATTAGTAGCACAAATAAAGGGTGCCCTTTACCAATAAAGAAATAGAATTAAATTAAACAAACATAGAAGTGCAGCATTATTTAAATAATTACATATGTAGGAATCTCTACAAATACCAATAGAATCCACATGAATTTTTTTTTGAAATTTAAATCTTAAAATCTAACTTTATGATTAACTCTTAGATCAATTATTTAAACATCATCTAAATTTCAGTCAAATCTGAGATTATTTAATATTTATCCTAATGGTTTAAATTTTTTAAAAATGAATTTAAGTTGAGGATATCTTGACCTAATATTTGACCATTAATATAAAGTAGCAAATAAGCTCAGATTTGAATGAAAATTTGGAGGATATGTAGAGTATTGATTTAAGATTCAGTTTATATGGTTAGACTTAGGATTGAAATCATAAATAAAAATAAAAGATATTACAAAAACTCTTCGATATTTTTAGGCTTTGATCGTGGTGGAGGATTGACCCCTTCTCCTTATTGAATGAGATTTATAGCATGGAGTAGCTCGATGGAATGTTAAAGGGAGTTGTGTGTGGCTAAGCAACTGATAGCTTGAGGTCCAGTGAAGGAAGATGGATATGTGGTTGATCGCAAAGGAGCTTGATGGCGTAAGATTTATTTACTGCTGGTGGTGCTCCCAGAGGCTAGAAGGAGGTGAAGGGAATCGTGTTGCTGCTCTTCTTTTTTGATGGAGGTTATAAGCTCGTGAAAGGAATAGCACCCTAGGCAGAGGGGGTTCCCAAGGCTTGGATCTCATAGGACATGCATAGTTTGTGATCCTCGTTCACATGAGAGAAGGATCTGATGCATCGAAGATGAGACTGTTGCAGGTGAAAGATAATGGTATGCTCTAGGAAGAGTAGTATGTCAGTGGATGATGAAGCTAGTCACAAATGGATAGAGTTGGTTGATTCGAAAGGGATCTATTGGTGTTGATAATACCCTCCTCCTCCTTCCTCTCATCTAGCGGTTGTAGTCCGATTCAAAGTGGTCATCCTCGATGGAGTTGCGATAAGTGTAGAATGTCTTCGTCCTCTGTTATCTCTATAGATGATGAACATATCGCCTCACTGAAGGATCTAATGATGGTGGTGCATGGTCGACTCCAAATGCAGCAAGAGACATAAAAGTACCTATAAAGGGGTAAAGCACGGAATTTGATCATGCATAGATTTGATCCTGATATATCTTGGGTAATATCATTAATGTTCCCTTGAACATTACTGAATTTAAAGCTATGTTCCCTTGAAGGTTTTTCTTAAGCTTAGGAATTTGAAGTGTCCTGCACTGAGTTTTAACTTCCCTCAATAATCTCTCTTTGGAAGCTTGACTGAATTTGATGGTATGTTCCCTTGAAGGTATGTTCCTTGCACGAAATGACCGAAAGACATACTTCTCTCTTTAGAATTTAGCAACTCTTTCATCGAGGAGTGGGGTATTTCCTTTTATGTTCAAGTACAATCGGCTCAAGAAGAGGGGGTAGAGAGAAGAACGGATTGTGACTAGTGCAGTCATGTATCCTAGAGCTTGACTAGTGTAGATAAGTAACCAACTATAGGAAACCTTGAGGTATTTATTTTGAAGCATAATGCCTATCTTATTTCATAATACTCCGACGAGAATTTATTTTTCATTGACTTTATCCTCTTTGTTGTTTTTATAATTTTTGATTTTGCATTTTACACTAGAGACAACAACATTACATAAAGATTTTTCCTCTTGATCCAGTAGACTATCCCTCCGTTGAAGCTTTATTGCAACCCACAACATCATGTCCCTAGACATCGGTGCCACTAGACTAGGTTAGGGGATACTAGCCTCTAATTGGGGTGATGCATGTTTCCATTTTTATGTGTCTTAAGCAACAGATTCATGCTCCTCACCACCTCATTTGAGTTGAGCTAAGCGCAGATTGTGGTGTCCGAGTTAGTTTAGTATCAGCAAGAGACATGCATGCTCTTCGAAATACTCTACCTAGGGTAGTAAGATGACATGTGAACATAGTCTTATGGACTGAAAGAATTAAGTCTTATCGACTTGAGATTTCTTATTTCTAGTTCCTATAACGTTCATGTGGAATTCTAGTTCCTATAAGGTTCACTAGAAAACACCTATACAATGCAAGACAATATTTTTATGGACTTTTTTCTGATTTTAAAATTTTCATGAATTTTTCAAAAAGTTTTGCAATTTTTATGGAGTTTTAATTTTTTTTAAATTTTTAGGATTTATGGAATATTGCAAATTTTATGAGATTTTTGAAATGGGGTTAGTGGATGAGAAGTATTCACAAATTCACAATAAATTTATACATATTTACCATTTTTTTACAAGTTATGAACATGTTTTTATAAAAGTATATAAAGAATTTGATACCAATTTTTACATGTTCTATTTGATTAATTTTTACATCGATATTATTTACAAGATTATCAAAATAATTTGAATATATTTTTTCAAATATTTGTCAAACATTTTGAAACCTTTTTTTGCAAAAAAAATTACAAAGAATTTTTCAAAAAAAATTTACAAATAATTTTACAAACTTTTTTGTAATTATTTACAAAGAATTTATTAAATGGTTTGAAAACAATTTTTGACGATTTTTTAAAGGTTTTCAAAAGTTTCTTCAGCATTTTACAACCATTTTCCAAATCATTTTAGAAAATAGCTTCAAACCAATTTTTGCAAATATTTTTCAAAAGTTTTATACATATTTACAAAATTTTATTCTTTACAATTGTTTTAACAGTATATCATTACCCACTATAGTATATTTGCCATATTATAGAAAAATACAAAATTACACATTATGGCTAACGTGTGTATACATACATACATACATACACACATACATTTATACAACCCCCTACACTTAGCTCGAACTATGTCCTCATTGTGATCAAAGAGCAAAATGGAAGACATAACTCGTGCTAAGTATGAAAAACATATATTATAATGACTCAAAAAAAGAATGAGAAGTCAATCATTCTGCCTATACTAAGGATCAACTAATCCTAATTATAGTAGATTGTACACAAAGTAGGGGTGATCAAATATTCGAATTCACAGAAATCAATGATAGATTGTCTCCCCTTATACTTAGTGTAAATATCCCTAAGTATAGAAACAATATCAATAATTGACGATACAAGCAAGGAAACATAAAGGAAAAAATAAGAATGAGAGAATAGACGATGTTACTACCCTATACTTACAGTAAAAGATCCCCAAGTATAGACGAAATGATGATGGTCTTGGGCACAACTAAGTCATACATATGATAGTTATCATGTTCCATCTCCGCCATATGTGTACATTGGAGTGTGTGAATCATATCTAGGATCTGGTTCAGTCCTAGAGACTGTGAAGATATCTCTGACTCTATGTGTTGTCCTTGGCTTTCTACTCTCTCCTGCTTAGGAGTGTGCTATTATGGTGTATAAGGTTGAGGATACCTCTGAGGTGTAAAAGAAGACTATTGCTACTGGTGGTGATAAGCATGTGAATGTGTAGCAGGATACTGATATGAATGTGGTCTCTGATATGCATGCCTGTGAGACTACTGCCCCGTGTAAGGTTGACGATCCTCAAAATGTGGAGATGGACATCCATGCCGTGGATGTATGTGTTATTGCTGCTAGAGTATGCTCTGTAGAGTAAAGTGTGATGATGGTTGAAAAGAAGTGTGTCATATCATGTTGATCACAACAATAGGGTGAGAATCAACAACATCATCATCATCATCAATATGGCTAGTGATCTGACTCATGTTAGCATTGGACAGATCCGCATGCCAATCCAATTGTGGAGGCTCAGTAGGATGTACCGACTCACTCTGAATGTACCGAATCTGATGGTGGGAGGAGCGGGTAAAGGTCTCCATAAATGTTGGGAAGTAGAAGAAAGATGTGACTTCTAGTACTGAATCTGCAGTTCGATCACTTTCGTCGTCAAATCTCTCAACTATTGAGGAAGTGATGAGAGTTTCTCCAACTCACCTGGCGACTGCAATTCTTGGACTTTCTTCTGAATCATCTCGACCAGTGTAAGCTTCTTACTAATGAATCCCATGTCAGATCGTGAATCAAAATCAGAAACATGTGCCACCTTGTGATTATCTCTCTGGTGTGGTGGTTGTGGGCCCTTCTAGAATGCCCAAGTGGAGTCTACAATGCATGTATTCTTCACCATCCCCTCAAAGATGGACCAAACTAACTATACGTCCCTATTTAGATAGCTACCGTCACATGCAACGCTCACTAGGACCTGAACATATGGCTAGATTCCTTCAAAATAAATATGTACAAGAACCTTTAAAGTTATCTCGCGATGAGGGTATCTCTCAGTCAAATTCTTGAATCTATCCCATTCCTCATGAAATGACTCATGTGAAAGCTATGCGAAATTGAAGATATGAATCCTCATCATGTTTTTCTATCCAAGAGGAAAATACTTATGTAGAAATGTAGATTTCAGATCATCCCATGTAGATATCTCCCTCCCCAAGTGAATCAACCAGTAAAGCACCTTATCACTATGGCAAAGGGGAAGGCCTTGAGGCATATGAACTTCTGCCTAACTTCTGAATAACACTTCATTCCACACATAATATAAAATTGTTGTAAAATGTGAACGACTCCTCTGAATTTTTCCCATAGAACTTGGGAAGCAATGAAATGAATGATTGTCTAAGCTCGTATAACCCTTGATTAGGTGGCCACCGAGTCCAATGGTGTAGCTTTCAGCTCCCAGGTCATACTGGTTGGAATGTCCAAAGCTGGATCAAGTCTCGCATATGTAGAGATCTCATCATCATATGGTCTCACCTCAACAACTTTGTCTTCGACTATTCCCTTCCCTCTAGACATGTTCCTCGAATCCTCTGAGAAGGAAAAAGTATCATAGGAGCTCAGTGAAAAACATGCAATAGAAATAGATGAAAAATCATGGTGTGGGTCTACCTTGATTGAAGAGCTTGGAGGCGAGGCGTCTGGGTCAGACTCTTCTCGTGAATAAGGGGGGCTGACTCAAGAAGAGGGTCATTTTGAGTTCATGAAGATATACGATAGCGGTGTAAGGTCGAAATCTCGCGAAGTCTGAGCATAAAATCCATCTAGTCCTCATCCTTGATGTCAAAAGAGTACGACAGAGTACATTAATCAAATCAAGAACATGAGTGTGAAGTCGTATAAGACACTGAATAACACACATCTTGCGAACAAATGCAATGCAAAGCCCAAAATTAACCACCTTCACATGGTTGAGACCATAAGAGTTCGATCTTCTAGCTTTTCATTTTTTTGGTGATCAAGAAGTTGTATTAAGTAAACTCACAAGTGGTGTGGCCCTATTGCCCAACGTATGTCCTCACATTCCCCCAAATAGTGGTACCAACTGCCCATGTTGTCGGGTTATATTAGGATCAAAGGGAACTATGAGGCGAAACACATCAAAATGACTTTCTATGAACAGACGAAAGTGCTTACAGTAGCAACCATGCACCGAAAAGTGATGCACATGTACTTAAGGTACACGTCAAGGGATTTTTGGCTCTAATCCTTATGGCTACGTCTTCACCCACTCTTCCCTGTAAACAATGAGGGGTTTTCTCTCCCAATACAAGTCCACGTATTATTTTTTGGTAAAGTTTTTAAAAGAGATTTTTTTTCATTTTTAAAGTTTTCACTTTTTTGGATATTTTCCACAATATCTAACGGTATGTTAATTTCCTTTAATTTTTAAAATTGTACATCACAGAGGGGGAACACAAAATGCAACATAAAACAACGATGAATGCTAAAATAAAAGGCAAACCTTTCTCTAGCACTCTACATGCAAAATAATCTGTGTAGAATTGCAAAAACCTAGTCTAATGCATTAAAAGTCGTGAAAACTGGATCCTAGGTCAACATCTCTAGCATAATAATAGATTAATATTCAAAAACTGGTTATTTACGCATAAGTATGGATTATGAACATAGGTTCTACTTTATTTATCTAATCACTCATGCATACAACCCTAGGATTCATGAACTCACGTGAAACAAAGAAAAATTGTGGAAAAACTGAAAACCATGGTGAGCTCCCCCAAGTAAACCAATACCTAGAGAAATAGAGCTCGAAAAAGTCTAAAGTACGATGTACAATCAGGATGTCCTTAATGGACCCCTTGCAATAAAAAATGAGCAAGCGCCCCTTTGTTTGTCACAAAATAGAAAAATGGGCAAATGTTATTCTCAAAAGAATACAAAATATGTGGAATGTCCCAAAAAATTACACAAGAATATCTGTCTCGATAACTCGCTTTGCTTTTATAAGACTAGCTCGTAGAATATTAAGTCAGCTACTGCACTTTCAATTGTGTCAGCTTCCTAAGAAACTAACTAATCCTGTAGGCCCTACAAAGTGAGTTAGCTTAAAAATATAACAGAAAAATCAAACAAAAAATCAAAAGAAATCAAGGGCAAAACTGACTCAAAAACAGAGAAAGGACTCAATAAGAGGCAAATACAAATGAAATCGAGAAAGTCAAGAAAAATAAAAGAAAATAAAATCATATAAAAATTAGGAAGAAATCAAAAGAAAATAGTAGAGAAACTCAAGAAAATCAAAGGGAAAAAAACAGTAAAAAACTGATGAAAATTGAGAAATGAGAAGAAGATAATAGATAAATAAATAAATATCACAAAAAAATAAAATTCGAAAATCTCAAGCATGGCTACGCCTCCTCGACAATAACACCATTTTGATAACTAGGATTTTTGCTAGAGGTTAAAAGTATGCCGATTGTAGAGAACTGCTCTAAACAAAATCCTAATTAATTAAACAAAAATAAAAAATACCAATTAGGAAAGTAAATTGATGTTTGTTTCACTATTTAATTATACAATTAAGTGTTCTTGGGTCGAACACAAGGAGGCAAAAAATCATGTTTAGTTTTTCTAGTAAAGAAAATATTATGCGATTTTTATATCTTTTTACTTCTCTTCCTTGGTGAGAAAAATCATTTTGGATTTTTTTATTTTTATATTTTATTTGATTTTAATTTTTAAATTTTATTTAGTTTTCAAAAAAAGGATATGTTAAAATCAATTTATGTACAATATAGTGTATGAAAATATAGGGAAATATAGGTGATACTATATAGTAGATAAACTACTCAAGCAACGGGCTCGAGAAAGATCATGAAAAGAAATTAAATTGTCTTGGAAATGTAAGAATAAAATCCAAGAAATATACCAGAAGAAATCATTGAAATTAGATGCAATTAAAATGTAAAATTGTTACAATGGTATAATAGTGTTCTACAATTCCATGAAGTGTCCACAAAGTCCGAGAAGAAGTGTAGAATGCAAGTAAAAAATACGATAAATAGAAAATGGGTTTCTTTCAATTAGGTCCCTAGTCAAGGACCGAATTGCAAGAAAAAGATGGAAAGTATTGCTCTTATGTCCCTAGTCAGGGACGTTAATGCAAATAGTAGATCTTCTTGAGAGGTGTGAATACTTTGGGTATCTATGAGGGACGCTCAATAATTTCTCCACCATTTCGCACGCCAATGACTCAGATCAGAATGAGCATGTGGATCCAGGCCACCCATGCGTGACATGCATCAACCACATGTGTAGTCTGGAGATGAGTTTGTTCTACCCTAATTCACGATAAGCGATGGTGGTGCGGGAGGTTGTATCGAGCTCCTCCGCAAGTAGCTATATGGAGGTGGGACCAGAGATCCTCACCCTCTCGAGCACTCCCGCTGCAAGAGAAGTTGAGGAAGGTAATGGATGATGAGCTGCATGGAGAGTTGAATTGTTTCTAGGGTCGGTGACTAGGGTTTGAAACCTTAAATAGTCCTCAAGCACAAAAGACTTTAATGGATGAATATAGAAGGTGATCTAGTGCTAATTTGAGGGCAGACACTCTAGAATATTTCACGAACCTGCAATAAGAATTATTGAGGATAGATTCATTTGGAGAATCGACCAAAATGATGATGTGAAATGCATATTCAAGATAGTACTAGGAAAGGGAAGTTCATATGTGAATTTGAATGAATTGAATCAATTTGAATGCGATTAAGATGTGCAACTCGCAAAAATGATTAGAGTATTCTAATTGAATGATTAAAGAGACTAATTTAGGCACGATGTTCTAAGAAATCAAAGAATGTGAAGGAGGCACATGTGCTTGAATGGTGTATGATCCTTATGGTTTTTGCTCGATTGCTCAGTTCTCCGGATCTGGATGCACGTGATGCAGCAGTGCAAAGCCAAGCAAGGTTTTGGAACCTCCTATCCAGTGATCCACCTTTCATGCAGGTCTCCCTTAAGTTGTTGTCACCACCAGAGCAACGCGGAGCATGGTGAGGAAGTTGGTGTTCTGGCCAGGGTATTCTAGTGAAGGAGAAATTTATTAGTGGTTAGTTGTAATGGTGGAGGTTTAGGTCATTAAATAAGGAGATCAGTGGAAATTCGACAGTGATTGAATGTTGGGAATCAATTAGGTTTGTTAGGAGTGTAGAATGGAGGGGTGAGATGTAATATTTGGTAAAAGACATGGCATGAAGAATTAGGTGAAGTAGGTCTGGTGGAACAAATCTATAACAACCAGATCTTGTGGAAGAAGGCCCATGTTCTGACATGTGTTAGCACATGGTAGGTTGGAAAGAATAGATAACTTATAAATTAGCTAATAAATAATATATAACCTTAATTAAATTAAATATGAAAACAAGAAATGTATATATCTAATTAACTAATTTATTTTTATAAATAATAAAATTTTAATGATATATAAATATAAGATTAATAAATAGTTATATAGTATACTTGATAAACAGGGTTTTGATTTTTAATGTAATAATTTTATAAATAACACATTAATTTTATATTTTATTAATTACTAGAATAATAAATAAGAGATGTATGAATTTTTCTTTATTTTAATAATTTAATTTAGAGATATAAATAAATGTCTATAAATATGTTATAGTTCTAATCAATCAATAAACTAGTGTTTCTGATTTATTTAAAATAATAAATAATGGTGAAAAGAATATGAAATAACTTATATATAATTTTCAAGATCAATAAAATAATCAGAAATTATAAAATCACTAAAACTATAATGAAATCATCTTTGTTATTTAGAGAATATTTTTTATGAACTTTAAATATAATTAGAGTGAAATTATATGTTCTGAATAAAATAAACAACCCGAAACCTAGTTATAATTAGTTCCCAAAACTGACTTTTTTTCAAATAGACTTTGATTTTAATGAAATCATCTTTGTTAATTAAAGAATATTTTTTATGAACTTTAAATATGATTAGAGTGAAATTATAGTTTGTATGAAGAAGTTATAATGTTCTGATGTTGAGAAATTGACAAATTAAAAGCCAGATTTCTTGGAATATTTATAGGTTGGGATTTTTTATGATATACATATATATAAATAAATAAGAGAAGAATTTAGTGAAAAATATATATAAATTAAATAATTAAAAATCAATGAAGTTTTGATAAATAATAGATATTTAATGAATAATATATACAATATATAACTAATCTTTTTGTGGTTTTGTTCCTTTTTTCCTCCTACTTTATTGTTTATCAACGAATCCATGTTGACTTGGTCTCAGAGTTAGGTTATATAAATATATCTTTCAGCAATATTTATATTTTATTTATTCATGTTGTACATATATACATATTTACAATTTGCCTTCTTTTTTTTGTTTCTTTTAATCTTTTATTTGTTTACATGTTTAAATGCGTAAAAATGCATTTTTATCCGTGAATAACATTTCTATAATAAATGATATTTAATTGATATTTAAATGCATTTATTAAGGATTTTAAGACAAAATACGACAGAAGTGTTAATGAATCATAGATTCATCAAATGGTACCCCAAATAGCGGTCTTTTGTATCTTAACTCCGTTTTAATGAAACCATATTTATTAATTGTATGATTAATTTAAAATAGAATAGAGGTAAGTTTGGTTCAATTTGAATTTAGATGGATGAGATATTCATCTGTGAAGTTTGGTTTGTGGCTTTCTCATCAGTGTGTCCCAGTGGCACTTTGGAATACAATGGATGTAAGTTTGGTTCGTTTTGTTTTAGATGTACGAGATATTAATCTGTGAAGTTTAGTTTGTTGCTTTTTCATCTGTGTGCCCAAGTGGCACTGTGCATTGTTTTTATTGACAATTATTTTTATTTTTTCTATATATTAATATATACAAGTTTCATATTCAAAACTTCATTATTATATGTGTTAAAATAAAAAATAAAATGAAGTAAAAATGGGTATTTTACAATCTGAATAATTAGGGTTTTATAAATAAAATATGGCCCTTAACTCCCCTACTTTATTCCATGTCGACCAAGTCAAAATTTACTTTTTCTCAGAGTTTAGGGTCATTCAGTATAAGTGATACTTAATTTTTTCTTTTCTTTTCATTAGTAGTATATTTTGGATTTAAATATATATATATATATATATATATTTATGCAATAATTATAGACTAATTATATATAACTAATGAACACTTACTAATATAAGTTAGCTATATTTACAGGTGTCTTGATAGGGATTTAAAGATAAAAAGAAACCATAAAGATAGATGAATGGCTATTCATCATGCATCTAAGATAATTAAATTAGATTTAATTATCTTGGATGAGATAAATGTCGATAACATTATCCACAATAATCATGGATAGTGTGGATGTTATCCACAATGCCTTGTTGAGAATTAATCGTATATAGGTTTCAAAATATTAATATTAATGTGAATTAGATTCACATCGAGGTAAATGAGATTTACATTTAGTTTTGTATGTGTATATATATATACATATATAAATGATTCATAATTATCAAGGGTTTGTTTGAAATTATCACAAATAATTTCGAATCGTTAGGTGATAATTCAATTACAAATACATAATAGACATTTAGTGTAAATAGAGATTACATAAAATTGGGAATGAATGAGAAAGAGAGAGGGAACCATTCCCAATAGGAGTGGACAACTAGAGTGGATTCCACCATGGTGGGCTGTCCACCCTAATTTGAGAGGAAATCACTCTACCTTTTATTTCTTATTTACTTGTGATCGATTTGTATTAGGATTAAAGTTGGAAATAGAATTTGATAAATTATTTTCAATTTATGGTCCTAATTCTAGTTCTAAATCCAATCCTAATGTAATTTAGATTCACAATTAATTTTG
The DNA here is from genome assembly GCA_037367405.1 of Ottelia alismoides. Taxonomy (NCBI): domain Eukaryota; kingdom Viridiplantae; phylum Streptophyta; class Magnoliopsida; order Alismatales; family Hydrocharitaceae; genus Ottelia; species Ottelia alismoides. Next base: position 1,250,088 of record JAZKJV010000479.1, read on the forward strand.
ACAATTGATTAATAATTGGAAGTCATATTAAGCATCCAAAATAGTATAAAAGAGGAGGCAAACCTAACCTTCCACTGGGTCAAGAAAATTGAAGTCCTTCTCTCTCACCATATACATGTCCTCCTTTCTCTCTCTATCCATCTCATTATGGTCATCTCCTGCTCTAGGGTTCTGGATTTAACAACTATTGTCACCCTACCATCATCTCATGCTCTTAAAGAAGGAGAATAATTTTGTATGACGAAATCATAATATTCACATTCCAAAATATCTCTTTGGATTGCAGGAGTCACGTGGTTCATCCCTGCACATGCAATTATTGTCTCCGCTAGATTAGATTTGAGGCAAACAACTCTCCTCTTAGAGACTAAAAGATTTCTATCATGCTTCAAGAGGTATGACATATACTCATGTGATCATGATGGAATCGAATGGGAATAGTATCCAATCCACTAGTTCCACTAATTTTTTAGATCTTGTTGCTATTATGACTTGTTTGACAAGTTTTATTTTTGATCACATGTGATCTAAACCTCTCATTTATGTGATTCTTGAGGCACATTTTCCTCCCTTCAAGTGGTATTAGAGACTTGGTCGAAGTTCTTGTACATGATCCAAACACTAGAAAAACGAGGTCTTAGACAATAAGTTGCACATGAACTTAATTGTTCATGATCTGTGTGATTTTGAATCAAATTTATGCATATTCAAAAGGATATTATTTGCATTGGTTTTGAAAGTACTTTGGGATAAAATCATGTTTAGAATGATGTGATATGATCCCAAAAGTCATACCAAGAGTTGGCGACAATTGGGCATTGATTCGGATTCAAAAAGTTCCCGTAATGTCTTATTTTGCTTGAATTTCCTAACTGTAAATCATGAATTTTTAGTTATTCTTTTCCTATCATGAAAAATGTAAAAGGAGTTTATAGATGTACTGAATAAATGATGAATCCATGATTCATTAACTTTTCTGTCGCATTTTGTCGTAAAACCCTTAACAAATACATGTAAATAATCATTAATTCTCATCTTTTAACAAAACACTATTCATGTGTAAATATTCACTTTTAACCACTAAAATCATGTAAATAAATAAAGAACCAAGAAAAATAAAGAAAAGGTAGATTGAATATATGTATATACATACAATATGACTTAAAATATAAATATAGCTGTAAGATATATTTATAACCCAACCCCTGAGACCAAGTCAGCATGGATTGGTCGACAAATCAATAAGTAGGGGGAGATAAGGAAAGAAAACCAAAGAAAAATAATCTAACACATGTATATACACCTTTCACTACTTATAAAACAAATACAAAACTTCAAAGAATTTTAATTATTTCATATAAACATATTTTTCACCAAACTCTTCTCCTAATTATTTCTAAAAATGTATATAAAAATATAAAAAATAAGTTAAAAATATTACCCTATATATATGCCAAGAAACCCAGCCTACAAATTGTCAAAATCTCAACTTCCGAACATCATAACTTCCTCATACGAACTCCAATTTCACTCTACTCACCTTTAAAGTTCATAAAATAATATTCTCTAATTAATAAAGGTAGTTTCATCGAATTCGGAGTCCGTTTGCAAAAAGTCGATTTTGGGACCAAAAGACAAAGGGGTTTCTGGGCTATTTATTTTATGTAAAACACATTATTTATCATTTTCTTAATTTTAAAATTTTTGAATTATTTCATAATTTTTGGAGACTATTTATTATTTTAATAAAATCAAAAACCTTAAAACATAGGTATAAATGACTTACTTAGATACTAACCTTATTTATTAAAATATGTAAATTAATTTATAAAAATCTATAAAATTTCGTATAAACCGTAATTATTAACCTAATAATTAAGAAATAATAAAACTAATTTTTACTTATTTATGTATTAACTTAAAAATCTAAAACCTATTTATAAATACATAATAATTAATATAATATTTATATTTTAAATAATATTTATTATTTATAAAAAAGTATTTATACCATAATTTAGAAAATTAATTTATTTAGCATTCTTCTATTTATACCTAATTAAAATAACCCTATATTCTAATTATTATATATTTTACAATGTATTTCAGCTCCTGAACCAACCAGGTGCTGACACTTGTCGGCACCTGGGGTCATCTTCTTCAAGAAGAGGTTGCGCCCAGTCTGCTCAGACCTGCCACCTTCAAGCCTTTTTCTCGTCGCCATCCAGAAGCTTCCGACTCATCTAGACCCTCCAACTTCTTCCCCCAACTACCCTCTCCATCGCCACCCTCCATCTCGACTTGGAGCCCACGCCAATTCTCCTATAAATAGGCTCCAAGGTCGCCATAGCCAACTAACTCTCCTAACAACCCAAGAGCTCAGCTCCAGGTTTACCGACCCCCTACTTCCTAGCCCTATTCCCGCCAACCTACGGTGGTGACAGCACCAAGGAGGAGCCCGCGAGGAGGAGGAGTCGACGGAGGAGGTTCCAAGGAGGTTCGTGCCTTGCATCGCCGCTTTACGCCGCGTCGAAGCTCCGGTTGAAGTCGCCATCGAGCACATCGTCCTGGTAATACACCTAGACTTCCATAGGCTTTTTCGTCCATTTTCCTTCAATTTTCTCTCGTTTTGCGTGCCACGACTAGCGTGGCTAATCGCTTCTTTAGGAAGCTTAATCATAGGGCTAAAACGCTACTCTCCTATATTTTTCGATTAGAATCACTTCGAATTGAGCTTCAAATCCATCGTCATCTTCACACCGTTGCAAATAATTCTGGAAACATTGTTTTCTTCATGATTTGATCTTGCAAACCTATTAATCTTGTGCCGATTCAATGCAAATCGAGCAAAGGAATCATTCTATTGCAGGTTGATCTTCAATTAGGACCCCTTTCCCAGATCTAGAAGGCTTCGGCCTTTGCTAAAATTACTCTCGAAGGAAGGTACCCAGGCTGCAACAACCTCCAAGAAGAGTGATCCACCATCTTCATCGCCACTTCACAGCCGCTTCGAGCAACCACCGCCGGAATCCTACCGCGGGCGAGCTCGAGGGGTGGAGGAGCCACCCCTCTGGCCCCGCCGGAGTGCCAAGGGACGCACTAGTTGCTCGGGAAAAATTCCGAGAAGAGACGCCATCACCAGTGTCTCCAACAAGCTCAAGAACAGGGGAGGTGCAGATTTGCGACACGTGTCAGATTCGCAGACGTCAGATCAGTACGGGAACCTCTAATCTTAACCGTTGATTCTGAAACGGTGGAATAATTGCAACATCAACCCAGCGAGCTTCCAGAATTTCACCCCGCCTCCACAGTTTTGCATATTTGCATTTAGGTCCCTCCGCGGGGACCTAAATATAAAGCTTTATATATTTTTTCTACAGAACAGCCCCTGAGGACCATTTTGAGAACAATTTAAACAGCTTTTCTTTGCGCTTATGCCCCTGGGCTGTAGGGGTTGTTTCTCCTTCTTGTGACCTTGTTTTTCGACGATTTCTTGAGGGTACTTACAAAACTACCCCAACTACTCAGTATAAAATTTTCGTGGATTTTTGACGAGTTTTCGACGTGTTTTGATTTCATCGAAAGCCGTCTCGTTTTGCTTTGATTTCTTGTGTAGTTCGAGCTCGCGGCTCGACCCCGATCACCATACTATATAGTATCACCTATATCATATCCACCTATTATATAATAAATAAATCTTTTGAAAAAATATCCCTTTTTGAAAATCAAATAAAAATTTGAAAATAATAAAATCAAATAAAAATCATAAAAAATAAAAATCAATAAAAAGGGTGTTTTGACTTGACCACTTAGAGGAGAATTAAAAATAAGATTACGAGGACAAAAATCTAGGGAATTTATTCTGCCTCCTTGAGTTCGACCCAGGAACACTTGCCTGGTAAAATATTAGTGAACGGTTTTACGACAGAAAACCGTAATTGTTTGATAGGTTTTTAAGAATCGTTCTTGTTTCACGGATTTTTGGGTACATCGACCGAGTTTCTTTCTAAAAACGAAAAGCCGTGAAACTGATTTTTAGCACTATAAAAATGGCGTCGTTACCGGGGAGGCGTTAGATTCTTTTTTATTTTTCATTTCTTCGTGATTTTATTTTTTTCTCTCTTCTCTTTGTTTCGTTGTTCGTACGGTTTTTCGTACGGCTTTTTCGTGTTTTGCTTTTTCGTCTTCTTACGACTTTCTCGATTTTCTCGATCGGTTTTACTTGCTAACCATCTTTGCAGGGCCTGTAGGATCAACCGGCTTCTTCGGAAGCCGAGCCAGTTGAAAGAGCAGAGGTCGACTCCTTCTTCACGAGTCGGCTGCAGAGGAGCATAGTAGTTAGTATATTTTCTGTAAAAGAGAGAGAAAGGGAGAGAGTTGTAATAGATAATAAAAAAAACCCCCCATTTTTTGGGGGCCTGACTCGCCGGATACCGTGTATCCGAGAATCAGGGCACCCACCGTGGTTTTTCATCGCTATCGGCTTTCTGCGGTTTTCTAGATGCTTGTTTAGGTTTTTACTCTCTCTGCTTGCGCCACGTAGTTAGTCTTAGGGCTCGCAACCTAGGTGCATGCTTTTAGGGTTTTTATAAAAAGAAAAAAAATCGATAGACGTTGATTGAAAAAACACATAAAAATTACAAAACTAAAATCGGGACTGCTAAATCTATCTGACTAAAAACTGTAAATCGACTCAATTGATTTGGGAGAGTAATCCCCTCCATTCTCAGAGTGTGCGAGCAAGAGACGACACTTAATAAAAAACCATGAAATCTTTCAAAATACTACTTAGTTCATACATCGAATCACTGCTTTTCAGTGGGTACGCTCGGGTAGCCGGCAACGGTCCGAGTTTACTTAGCAGAGTAGGGGATTTAGAGGACACTGCGTAAGGCTCCGCCCTCAAGTAACGCGGTCCGGAATCGGTTCGTGTACTTGCCACCATACTGGCTGAGAGCAAGTGGTTCTTTGTAAGGACCCAGGACAGTATCGCGGGAGATACATCGGGCACCTATCAGCTCGCACAGCGCACGATAAATCGCAAAAATTTGTTTGCTAATTACAACCCTAAAACTGAAAAGATAAAAGACGGAACTCTTACGGTCTTCATCAGGGTTGAGTTGGTGAAAACGGGGTTTGCTTTGTGTTTGCTTGCGGGGCGTGAGTTTCTGCGGCTTTCGCATTTCTCTCTCTCTTGAATCGTAAACGTGCTCTCCCAACCTTTCTCTTGACATCGAAGATGACGTCTCGACGGCTTTTCGGCTCAGACACTGTGAGCTTTCAACCATCCACCGTCGAACGTACGTCTTCACAGGCTCAGGATGACTCTCTTCCCGAGCCGGTCCTATCAGATCTCGAGGCGAGTCAGACCCAGACTCCCTCACCTCCTGGCCAGAAAATTGAGACAGACTCTCGTCTCAATAAATCATCTCCACTTGAACTATCACTGAGTGCTTACGAGAGCTTCTCTTTTCCAGACGACTCGAAGCCGATGGCTCGCGGTAAAGCACCAGCAGCAGAAGAGAGGGCATCAGCCGAGGAGCACGATGACAGAAGATCAGAAGCTGCAGATATTACTACTGAGATTCTCGATACACTTCAGTAGATGAATCTACAAATTCGAGAACAATTCCGAGTTCAGACAGAATTACAGGGGCAATTAGTCGCGCTGCGAGTAGGGGCCGGGAACCAGTTACCGCCTGCGGTTCCCGCGACTTTACGGGACGAGTATGACCCAGGCGCAAGAATGTTCCACCATTGGATTCGGCTACCGCCGAATCAAGGGCCATACGAACTCCGACCGTCCTTCATCTCTTTGCTTCCCAAGTACTATGGGAACGCCGCAGAGGAGCCGTTCACATTTTTACAACAGTTTGAGATGATCTGCGGAACGGCTTGTTATCCAGGAGTAACGCAGGAAGCCGTACGCCTCAAGGCTTTCCCCTTTGCCTTAGCTGATAAGGCCCTTTATTGGCTGAGTCATTTGGGGAGAGAAATTTCTATGTGGGATGACCTGAAGTCCACCTTCCTGCGCAAGTATTTTCCTCTAGGAAGGACGAACATGATAAGGAGCCAGATCTCCAACTTTACGCAACTGCCGCACGAATCATTCCATGAGGCATGGGATCGATTCAAGGACCTGACGGAGAGATGCCCGCATCATGAGATCCCGATGACGGTGCTCGTACAGAATTACATCGGAGGACTCCAGCCGGAAGTTCAGGGGCTAGTCAGTGCTGCATGTGGCGGCAGCTACTTAAACAAAGATGTCGAGTCAGTCTGGGCCATCTTCGAAGGGATGGCTGAGAACTCAAGAGTTGTAGACTCTACTCGGGCATTTCAGAAAGCCCCACAGCCACCAAATCACCGAGAACATCACAAGGTGGCAAACATCTCGGACTCTGAATCCAACACCAACATGGGCTTCATTAGCGAGAAATTGACGTTGGTGGATGTGATTCACAAGCAGGTCCAAGACCTAGAGCCGCTGCGAGAGTTGGAGAAACTCTCATCTCTACCTCAGCAGCTGAGTGATCTATCGAAGAAGGTCGCTGATCTTCAGATCCAGTACCAGCCGAGCCAGACTTCTTCGAATGCACAACCAGCACGGAGGATCGCACCCGCTCCACTCACCCGTCAGATCCATTACATCCAGAGCGAGCCCGAGATTCCGCAGCTCGATTGGCATGAGGATCAGTCTCATGCCAATCCCGGCCAGATCACCAGCACCGCAGAGATGGAGGTGGAGCCGCAATCCACTTTCGGGATCAACGGAATTTGGTATACTCCGATACAGCAGCCGAGTATACCAAACCAGCAGCCGCAGCAGCCGTACGGTCATCCACAGCATGGACATCCGTAATTTCAGCACCGCCAGAGTTTCACGCCACAACAGTCTCATCCAAATGTCTACCATCAGAGACCGCAAAATTCATACCAGCACCCTACCCAGTTTTCACCGAATTATTCTTTTCAGCAGCCGCAGCAGTCTTCCTCCACACCTCAGTGCTACTCTCAGCCTTCCACCTCTCAGCATTTCACGCCAAGGCAGGAGAGAGGAGCAAGCCAGGGCCACCACACCGAACCGGAGATGTCTTCACAGGCCCAGGCGCTCAACCAGATATGGATATGCTGAGTACGCTCCAGATCGCGCACAAGACAGAGATGGAGCAGGTTAACCGTTGTCTGGACGTGTTAACCGTGCCGAAAACCACTCTCCCAGCCCAACCTCAGTTGAACCGGAACAACAAGAGGAGGCATCCAGAGCAGGTAGACACTACAGGTAAGATCTCATTTCCTGAATTTGTGTCTAACTTCATTCATCTCAGGAGCGGTAGATCACTGCAAACACCTACTGGAGAAGAGGAGAGGGCACCAGAGGAGCACGAGCATGATCCAAATGCCGAGGAGGAGAAACCGCAAGAGGATGAGGACACAGAATCAAGAGTCGGGAGTAATGCCAACTCATCAGATATGGATACTGGCGACTCAGACGATGATATCACGCTAGATCAGGCAGAGAGCCCGGACAAAAACATTTCTTCCCCTGTTTTAGAGAGTTTTGTAGATAATTCTGAAACTCTCGATGTATAAGCTGATTCCTCATTGAATAAAAATTCTGATTCTCTAACTCCTGAGATTGTTCCTTTTCCTGATGCTTTGTTTGGAAGAGGAAAGAAAAAAACCAAAAATAATGTTGTCACTCCAGAAACAGAACGTTTACTGAAAGATCACATCTTTCTGAAAACTCCACTGCATGATGCCTTGGATCATTTTCCTACGCTCCAGAATCAGTTGAGGAACAAATGTACTACACGTAGGAAGAAAAGATCACGAGTTGAGAAGCATATTTTGACCAAGGCCACTTCGTGTGCTATCAAGAACAAGGTACCTAAGAAAAGAAAGATTTGGGAGCTCACTATGTCAACTGTCAGATTGAAGACACTACATTTAATCGTACTCTCTTAGATAATGGTTCCTCGATCAATTTACTTCCATCCTCTTTGCTTGATAAGCTCAAGCTAGGTCCTCTCTATAAATCACGAGCGATACTCCAATTTGCAGATCGATCTATAAAGAGACCTAGAGGTATACTGAGGAACATTATCGTGACCGTTCAGGGCTCGCAGTTTCCCGTGGACTTTACGGTCCTAGACATGACATGCCCTACACAGTTACACCTTGCTCCAATCATTCTCGGGAGACCCTTTTTGCAGACAGCAAGATCACTCTTCGATTATGATGCTGGGAGAGTATCATTCCGAACAGACAACGGAGAGATACACATTGAGATGGAGAGAGAATGTAGCAGTCCTAGATCAGTATTGTCATTCACTTCAGAGGACACCAGTCTTACGGAATATTGCCAGAACATAGATGAGACACAATCTCTTGATCTTGAGAGTGTTTATTTTGATACCCAAGATATCCTACACGAGGATAGGGTAGATCACTTGGTACCTAGTTCTTCAGATGATTGTTCACATATAGAGACAGATTTCATATCAGACTCAGATGAGCAGTCACCAGCAGTAGATATCTCTGTTCCGCAGATTGAAAGAACACATATTTCAGCACAAGAGTTAATCGAATACTTTGCACAGCTTATACAATCTATTCAGTGTAGAGAGTCAGATGGTGTAATGTTTACACATATGGACACCTTCTGTAGTCCGACTCCAGAGACGCATATTTTAGAAAAGAGAGCTATGCCATGTACAGAGTTAACTTACAGAAGAGGCTCTACTGTTGCAGCTAGCGATCAGTATGCACATAAAAAGCAGAAAATTCAGTATGATCCTGGCTAAAGTGATCTATTTTGTACAGGAATCATGATCACTCCTTCACTTCTTCTTGTACAAATTCTTTTGAGCCATTCTTTTCTAGAGATTCACAACACTTGTATATTCTTCGTAGACCACAATCGTCCCCATTTTTGCTCGTCTTCTATGCTTAGGATACCAGATCCTAAGTATAGGGGGGATATTGCCCGCTGATTTACATTTTATTTTTTTGTGCTGATTCTTTTGTATAGCCATTCTTTCTCACGAATCACTGGTCCCCAATTTTTGGCTACACTCTTTTCTATACTTAGGATGCCTTATCCTAAGTATAGGGGGGACCGAGTGATTTCGATGATTTCATATTCTTTTTCTTTTGAACTTTCGTTATTTATCCTTTTCATTCAATCATCCCGTTTTTGCTCTCCCTTGATACTTACGATGACCTGATCGTAAGTATAGGGGGGATTGACTAACTTGTAATCGATAACCTTGTTCACCCACTTTTACTTAGCACGAGTTATGTCCTCCTTTTTCTCTTTTGACGCTATGGAGACATAGCTCAGGCTAAGTATAGGGGGTGCGTATATATTGTATATATACTTTTGTCCATAACTCGTACTTTTATGTATTTTCTATATCTATAAAATCCATAAAAAGTGGGTACAGGTTAATTTAAAATCCACTTATATTTATATATTATTTATAAAATCCTTGTAAATAAGTAAAATATGATTAAAACTTGTATTTAAAACTTGTAATTAAAATATGTATTTAAAATTTGTACTTAAAATTTGTATAATACTTATTTAAAACCCTATTTATTAAAACATGTGTAAAAATCATTCAACCCTTGTAAAATACTTTGTAGATAAATTTTGTAAAATACATTAGATACTTAACCTAAATAAAATATATCTTGTAAAATTCATGAATAATACCTTGTTTATAAAAATCATAAAAATCCATAAAAAATACAAAGTCCTAAAATTCAGAAAAATTACAAATTTCTTAAAATCCATAAAAATGATTAAAATTCAGAAAAGACACTTCACAAAAATATGGTTGCATTTGCATTCGCATTTTTCAGAATAAGTTTGATTTCTGGAACTAAGGACTGAGTCTAGTCTAAAGGATGGAGCTTGATTACGGCTTTTAACGTTCATTGTAAGGAGCCTGATTAGGAACTGGAATTTAGACTCTTCAGGTCTACCGACTTAAAATCTTTGGGTTCCGTAAGACCATATTCGGGAAATCAAGTCATCTGAGCTTAAGTAGACCATTTGGAGTCATCCGTACAACTCTACACCAGTGAACCAATCTTGAATACATGCACTCTGCACTTAGCTCGACTTGCATGGAGTTCCGAAGGGCAGTACACCTTGGTAGTGCGTTTCTATCCTTATCTTTGTGGCATTGACGTCTAAAGACGGGAGAGATTGGGGTTGCGATAGTTGCTTCGGATGAGGGAAGGATCTGCTGACACAATTTTTTCTAAGACCTCAAAAAAGGGACGGACTAAAAAGATGTTATATCCGTCGAGGCACAAAAAGATGAATGCAGTGCAAACAAATTACAAAGTCAAAGCAAAGCAGAAGCCACCAAATAAGACCACAATGGTCCAAGCTTCCACCAAATAAGACCACAATGGTCCAAGCTTCCACCAAAAATGCCTGCACATCTTAGTGGAGACTCAGCTACACCGGTTGGGCTTCACAAGGAGATGCATATACACTGGTCGCACTCCACTTCTTTTCTCATTCTTCTAACTTCTCCCTATATTCGATTGTGGACATAGCAGAGCTGAACTCAAAAGGGAATACCTCCTTCCCCGAGGAAAGAGTAGCGAGATGAGGAAGCCATAGGAGTGTATAGCCGGGATGGATGGTTTCTGCGGTTCTCTAAGCAGGAAGAGCTAAATCAATTCACACACTGTACAAGTTGACTTCAAGGATGATAGAGTTTGCGATATAAATAAATGAGTTTGAATTAGCCGATGAAGTGATCTTGAGTAAGGATTATGGAACTTGAGGACTGTTGAGGATAAAATCCTAATCCAAGTTAAGCTTCCGACAAAATGCTTGTTTCAGGCCCGATCGAGCTCTGTCCTTTGTCTGTTCTCATGAATTGGTTTAGGAAAACAAATTCATTCTAACTTTCTTTCTTTTTCACTTACTTTTTCAAAATAAGTGTTTGCTAAGGGACTAGCAAAGTTTAAGTATAGGGGGTTGATGAATCCCTGATTCATTACTTTTCTGTCGCATTTTGTCTTAAAACCCTTAATAAATACAGGTAAATAATCATTAATTCTCATCTTTTAACAAAACACTATTCATGTGTAAATATTCACTTTTAACACTAAAATCATGTAAATAAATAAAGAACCAAGAAAAATAAAGAAAAGGCAGATTGAATATATGTATATATATACAATATGACTTAAAATATAAATATAGCTGTAAGATATATTTATAACCCAACCCTCGAGACCAAGTCAACATGGATTGGTCGACAAACCAATAAGTAGGGGGAGATAAGGAAAGAAAACCAAAGAAAAATAATCTAACACATGTATATACACCTTTCACTACTTATAAAACAAATACAAAACTTCAAAGAATTTTAACTATTTCATATAAACATATTTTTCACCAAACTCTTCTCCTAATTATTTCTAAAAATGTATATAAAAATATAAAAAATAAGTTAAAAATATTACCCTATATATATGCCAAGAAACCCAGCCTACAAATTGTCAAAATCTCAAATTCTGAACATCATAAATTCCTCATACGAACTCCAATTTCACTCTACTCACCTTTAAATTTCATAAAATAATATTCTCTAATTAATAAAGGTGGTTTCATCGAATTCGGAGTCCGTTTGCAAAAAGTCGGTTTTGGGACCAAAAGACAAAGGGGTTTCTGGGCTATTTATTTTATGTAAAACCCATTATTTATCATTTTCTTAATTTTATAATTTTTAAATTATTTCATGATCTTATAGTTTCACCGTAAATTATTTCATAATTTTTGGAAACTATTTATTATTTTAATAAAATCAAAAACCTTAAAACATAGGTATAAATGACCTACTTAGATACTAACCTTATTTATTAAAATATGTAAATTAATTTATAAAAATCTATAAAAATTCGTATAAACCTTAATTAATACCTAATAATTAAGAAATAATAAAATTAATTTTTACTTATTTATGTATTAACTTAAAAATCTAAAACCTATTTATAAATACATAATAATTAATATAATATTTATATTTTAAATAATATTTATTATTTATAAAAAGTATTTATACCATAATTTAGAAAATTAATTTATTTAACTTTATTGTATTTATACCTAATTAAAATAACCCTGTTTACTAATTATTATATATTTTACAATGTATTTTCAGCTCCTGAACCAACCAGGTGCTGACACTTGTCAGCACATGGGGTCATCTTCTCCAAGAAGAGGTTGTGCCCAGTCTGCTCAGACTTGCCACCTTCAAGCATTTTTCCCGTCGCCATCCAGAAGCTTCCGACTCATCTGGACCCTCCAACTTCTTCCCCCAACTACCCTCTCCATCGCCACCCTCCATCTCGACTTGGAGCCCACGCCAATTCTCCTATAAATAGGCTCCAAGGTCGCCATAGCCAACTAACTCTCCTAACAACCCAAGAGCTCAGCTACAGGTTTACCGACCCCCTACTTCCTAGCCCTATTCCGGCCAACCTACGGTGGTGACAACACCAAGGAGGAGCCCGCGAGGAGGAGGAGTCGACGGAGGAGGTTCCAAGGAGGTTCGTCGCCTTGCATCGCCGCTCTACGCCGTGTCGAAGCTCCGGTAGAAGTCATCGTTGAGCACATCGTCCAGGTAATACACCTAGACTTCCATTGGATTTTTCGTCCATTTTGATTCAATTTTCTCTCGGTTTGCGTGCCACGATTAGCGTGGCTAATCGCTTCTTTAGAAAGCTTAATCATAGGGCTAAAACGCTATTTGAACTCTCCTATCTTTTTCGATTAGAATCACTTTGAATTGAGCTTCAAATCTGTCGTCATCTTCACACCATTGCAAATAATTCTGGAAACAATGTTATCTTCATGATTTGATCTAGCAAACTATTAATCTTGTGCCGATTCAATGCAAATCGAGCAAAGGAATCATTTTATTGCAGGTTGATCTTCAATTAGGACCCCTTTCCCAGATCTAGAAGGCTTCGACCTTTGCTAAAATTACTCTCGAAGGAAGGTACCCACGCTGCAACAACCTTCAAGAAGAGTGATCCGCCATTTTCATCGCCACTTCACAGCCGCTCTGAGCAACCACCGCCGGAATCCTACCGCGGGAGAGCTCGAGGGGTGGAGGAGCCACCCCTCTGGCCCCGCCGGAGTGCCAAAGGACGCGCCAGTTGCTCGGGAAAAATTCCGAGAAGAGACGCCATCACCAGTGTCTCCAACAAGCTCAAGAATAGGGGAGGTGCAGATTTGCGACACGTGTCAGATTCGCAGACGTCAGATCGGCACGAGAACCTCAAATCTTAACCGTTGATTCTGAAACGATGGAATAATTGCAACATCAACCCAGCGAGCTTCCAGAATTTCACCCGCCTCCACAGTTTTGCATATTTGCATTTAGGTCCCTCCGCAGGGACCTAAATGTAAAGCTTTATATATTTTTTCTACAGAACAGTCCCTGAGGACCATTTTGAGAACAATTTAAATAGCTTTTCTTTGCGCTTATGCCCTGGGCTGTAGGGGTTGTTTCTCCTTCTTGTGACCTTGTTTTTCGACGATTTCTTGAGGGTAGTTACACAACTACCCCAACTACTTAGTATAAAATTTTCGTGGATTTTTGACAAGTTTTCGATGTGTTTTGATTTCATCGAAAGCCGTCTCGTTTTGCTTTGATTTCTTGTGTAGTTCGAGCTCGCGGCTCGACCCCGATCACCATACTATATAGTATCACCTATTATATAATAAATAAATCTTTTGTAAAAATATCCCTTTTTGAAAATTAAATAAAAATTTGAAAATAATAAAATCAAATAAAAATCATAAAAAATAAAAATCAATAAAAAAGGTGTTTTGACTTGACCACTTAGAGAAGAATTAAAAATAAGATTATGAGGTCAGAAATCTATGGAATTTATTCTGCCTCCTTGAGTTCGACCCAGGAACACTTGCCTGGTAAAATATTAGTGAACGGTTTTCCGACAGAAAACTGTAATTGTTTGATAGGTTTTTAAGAATCGTTCTTGTTTCGCGGCTTTTGGGTACATCGACCGAGTTTCTTTCTAAAAACGAAAAGCCGCGAAACCGATTTTTAGCACTATTAATAAACAAGAAAATAACATGAATTTATTTCATGATTTATGAGTAAAATAACCGTAAATATTGTATATTTAGTCATTTATGGTAGGGAGATAATTCGATCATCTAATTGACATATTGATTTATGTTTCTCACTCATTATAAATCATGATAATTTTGATACTTGCCATGATAAAAAGTTGAATTATATATTTAAGGATTTTTTTATTACGAATATTCTTGATTAACTTATTATTTCATGACAAATCCGCTGGACTTGTAAGCCCTTAGCAACATGTTAATGCAACAAAAGTTATTGTGTTTTCATTTCCATCTGAAATGGATATTTATTATCGCAATTTAATATATGTCCCTTTATGCGAATAGGGTTACTTACATTGTCCATTTTGATTGCCATTCAGTCGGGAGGACACAATTGACATTAAAATATGAAATTCAATAATGGTATCTAGTCTAAGAAAGTGATGACAATCATTCTCTAAAGATTTTTTTCTGACTGACCTCTTAATGAGTGTCTTCTAAATAGGACTAAATATTTGAAGGTGTCAGAATAATCAAGTAAAAGATTTGACTTGATGAGGTATAACTTGATATGAATCATAACTTTCACAATCAGACACACAACCTTTGATCAGAGACAGATATACATCTATATGCATGAATGTTCACATTAGACATGCCATTAGGTTTAAGACAAACCAACGTCCATATACCGAGTAGTTGGTATGCATATAAAGACATATGAGAAGTACAATCTTTCAAAGGAATCATACATGTTCATACTTGATGAACTAGGAGACAGATCTCACTCATGAGATATTTTGGGTTCATAAATAATCCCATGCACGATCGTCTTGTTTATGAAATAATACATGAATTTGAGATATTAATATATTCTTTTGGAATGTATATGATTAATATTTTCACCGAATTATCGAATGTAAAATCTATTGATATGTCCCAAACAAGAAAGTCAAATAAGGGTTTGAACTTCGGATATACATATTCCTCTAGTATGAAGGATGAGTGAGTATTGGGAATACTCTAGTTAAATATATCTTAATATATCATCTACCATGACACTTCCATTCAGAGGGAATGGTGAAACAAGATGGATTTTAGTCACCATTTCTTGGCTTAATGATATGAGAATTAATTGTATTAAGTCTCATTTCATTTTATTCCTGATGGGAAAAATGTAGGTGATGCATTAGACATATCCGAGGGCTCTCTTATATAGGAGAATAACCCTGGGTTAATTACATGATAAGTACACTGAGAAAGAAGAAATAGACAAAACCATACAAAGTACGGTATTTTACTTAACACCCCCCATCAAGCTTGAGCATATATACCTATCATGCTCAGCTTGGACCACCACTTCTGAAAAGGACATCGTGCTAGAGCCTTGGTGAAGATATCAACTGTCTGATCTCCTGTAGATACATGCGCTGTAGATATGAACCGCTTCTTGATAAGATCTCGAGTGTAATGACAATCCACCTCAATATACTTCGTTCGTTCATGAAAAGCATGATTATTTGCAATGAATAATGTAGCTTGATTATCACATAGTAGCTGCAAAGGAAGAGGAACATCTATAGAAAGATCAGTCAACACCGTTTTAACCCACATCATCTCTGTACTCCCTTGAGCCATGGCTCTGTATTCTGATTCTGCACTCGATCTAGTAACTACAGTCTACTTCTTGGTTTTCCATGAGACAAGTGAGTGGCCAAAAAAATAGTAAATCCCGAAGTAGACTTTCTGTCCGCGGGGCATCCTGCATAGTCAGCTTCTGCACATGCCGTTACCTCCAATGAACTATCCCTACTAAATAGGAGTCCTAAACCGGGTGAGTTCTTCAGATATCTCAAGTTCATATAGATGTCATCCATATGAGTCTTTCTGGGACACTCCATAAATTGGCTAACCTTGCTTACCACAAACATAATATCTGGTCTGGTGATAGTCACATATAGGAGCTTCCCCACTAGCTCCCTGTACCTCCTGCTATCGACTTCTTCAGTGTCATCATCATACAATTTCACATTTGGATCCATGGACATCATAGCTGGCTTGCATCCCGTCATACATGTCTCTGTCAGGAGATCCATGACAAACTTCCTCTGGGTCATTAATAGACCCCAATGATTCCTGGCAAATTCTAGCCCCAGGGAGTAACGAAGGGTGCCAAGATCCTTGGTTACAAATTCTTTACCTAGGAACTTCTTGGCTACCTGAATGCCTTGAGCATTATATCCTGTTATAATAATATCATCTATATAGATAAGAATGGCAACTGTACCTTGCTGTGTCTTCTGAACAAATAGGGAGTGGTCCGTAGTGGACCTCTTGAACCCTTGTTGCTCAATCAATTCTGACAGTTTTTGATACCAGGCTCTAGGACTTTGCTTAAGGCCGTATATGGCCTTACGTAGCCGGCATACCTTTTGTGACTCCCCCTCAGCAATAAACCCAGGTGGATACTGCATGTAAACTTCCTCTTGAAGATCCCCGTATAGAAAAGCATTCTTCACATCAAGCTGGAATAACGGCCAATCGCAGGAAACAACAACTGCTAGTAAATTCCGGAGCATAGAGTGTCTTGCCACTGGAGAGAATGTATCTTGATAATCTACCCCATATGTATGGGTGAAGCTACGGGCCATCAACCTTGCCTTGTAGCGATCCACGCTCCCATCTGCATTATGCTCGATAGAGAATATCCATTTGTAGCTCACTATGGAAGCTCCCTGTGGAGGACGGACAATAGACCATGTCTTATGAGTTGTTAGGGCTGTCATTTCCTCTTCCATTTCCTGACGCCACTTGCTATCCTGTAAAGCCTCCATATATGTTCTGGGTATAGTAACCATGAAAAGGACAACAATAAACTTCTTGTACTCATATGAAAGATGATCCAAAGAGACATGTGCTGCAATTGGATATTTAGCACATTGACAACGTGGCTTCCTCAACGCAATAGGGATATCCAGATTGTCTTCAAAATTTTCCTCTACAGCAGCGTCATCCTGTAAAACTCCAGGGCCATCAGGAGAAATATTGTTATCATGACATACCTCAGGCGTGCTGGAAGATGTGGACGGCTGATGAGCAGAAGTGCTAGTAGAAGACCTGCGCGTGTACTCATTGGGTAAAAATTTGGATTGAGGTGGTGGTGGTGGTGGAGGTGTGGGTGGTAGTAGAGTTTTACTTTCTTGGTCGGCTGATGTGGTAGAAGGAGGTGTAGGAACCACAATATCATTTGCATTGTCTTCGGATAACCTGTCACCTGTAGGGGAAAAATACATGATAGACTCAAAGAAAGTGACGTCCGCACTCACATAGTATCTCTTATTCGACGGATCATAACAACGATACCCTTTTTGAGTATGAGAGTATCCAACAAAAACACAATTGATAGCCCTTGGAGAGAGCTTATCACAACCAGAAGTACAATTATGCACAAAAGCAACAGACCCAAAGACACGAGGTGTCAGGGAGAAAAGATCCTTCTCAGGAAACACAATCAAGAAAGGGACCATTTCTCCTAGAACAGTAGATGGCATGAGATTCACCAAGTAGCATGCAGTGAGAACCACATCCCCCAAAATGAGTGAGGGGCATGACTATGAATCAACAGTGTCCGGATGACATCAAGAAGGTGACGATGTTTGCGTTCCGCCACACCATTTGTTGCGACGTGTAACTACAAGATGTTTGATGAATGATTCCATGTGACGTGAGGAAGTCAGATAATTGTAGTGTTGAAAACTCCAATGCATTATCTGTTCGAATGACTTTGATATTGGTAGAAAAATTGTTATTAACTTCTAGAATGAATTTTCGAATAATAGCACCTGCTTCAAACTTTATTTTAATAAGAATACCCAAGATTATCTAGAAAAATCATCAACTGCAACCATATAATACCGATGTCCCTGAATATCAGGAACATGACTCGGACCCCAAATATCAAAGTGAAATAGTTCAAAAGACCGACTACTGTGACGACTCGGACGAACAGGAAACAAAGACCTATGGTGTTTCCCAAGCTGACAGGCTTCACAATTCAATGCAGTACGAGTAGATATGTGTGTCAAGACCTGACACATCTTTTGGAGAGGCAGATGGCCAAATCGAAGATGCCAAAGGAAGGTAGAAGTGGATTGTGAAAAAGTAGTGGCGGCTCTAGCACATGGTGATATTGCAAAGCTTATACAAGCCTTTCTGCTCATGGCCATCAACAATCTTCCTGCCAGTCAGTATGTCCTGAAACACAAAAGTAAAGGAGTCAAAGATGGCACGACAGTGTAAATCTTTTGTAAGTTGGCTAATTGATAACAGGTTCATATGAAAATCCGGTGCATGTAAAACATTTTGAAGACAAAAGATGTCAGGGTAATCTCCCCCTGACCAATAATGGGTAATCGGACCCCATTGGCAATGACCATAGATCGTCCTGGGGCAAGTGCTCTGTAGGTAGTAAACTGTCGTCTGTCGCCAGACATATGATGAGAGTCTCCGAAATTCATAATCCAGTCTGTAAGATCCGAGCAAGTAGTACTGGTATGTGCATAAGGGGTACCTGATGAGCTAGAAGATGCTTTGCCGAAGTTGCAGCATCCGTTGGACCTGGAGACATAGACGATGGTGTAACAATCATATCACAAAGGCGTGAGACGAGATCATCAAAGCGAGCAGCTGGAAGAGGTGCAGCTGTAGTCTAAGTCTGCTCAACCACCCGTGCAGTGGCGGGATACCCATGCTTGTGAAAGCACTTCTCCTCAGAGTGGCCTGGTCGATGGCAGTGAGTATAGGGGCCACAGTGTCTGCCTCTCCCTCTACCACGAGGTCCACGACCTTGAAAATGTGACGCTCCTCTGCCCTGAGTGGCATCCATAGCTGTAGGAGGAGTCTGAGCTGTAGATGTCGATGTAGTAGGAATCCTTCTCAATCACTTATATACCTCCTCCATTGGTGGGATAGACTCGACAGTCAGGAGTTGAGTATGTGCAGCATCGTACTCTGAATCAAGCTAAGAAGGAAAGACGCCTGTCATTGTAGCATTTTTGTAAGCCTGCTGTTGCTCCGTACTGGTAGTGATCAACATGAAGCTATGCAGTCTCTTGAACATGCCTCGAAGATGAGAGAAATGTGCATGTAACGGCTTCCCATTCTGTTTCGTAGAAAAGATGTCAAACTATAGCTGGAGAATCTTTCTCTCATTCTTGGACTGCCCATATGTCGCAGCCATGATATCCCACATAGCCTTAGCTGTGGGTTAGTTCACAATATCATTAGCAATCTCCATAGTCAGTGTCCCAGATAGCCAGATACGGGCATAGGCGTCATCTTATTTCCATGTTGCATTTGTTCCAGTCTTATCTTCTGGCTCCGATTCAGTCAGAATGTGCTCCTTATTGTGGCTTTGCATAAGGGTGCGGAACTGCATGGACCATAATTCATAGTTGGTCCCATCCATCTTGATTATTGGGGCTGGGCCTTTGAAGGCGCCTGAGGATGTAAACACGTCACCCTTGTTGTCTGACATGGTTGATGAAGAGCCTAAGACCGACGTATGTGACAAAGTATGATGTCTACAGAATCATGTGCGGAAAAAGTTGTATGTGTAGACTCATACAACCATCCCAGGGTCTTGTCGACTCGCCGACCCTTCTTCTAGACCTCTGTAAGAGGCCGAGTAGTCCCGCAGGGTCTGTGAAAACCCTTGGGACCTGCTGGAGTGCTTCATGATGCCTTTAGGACCTCTGGAGGTGGGATTGTGCAGGCCCTTCAGCGGTTGTGCGGCAGTATGAAGCACCGCTGGGGAGGTATGGAGGTGCAGGACCACCGCTAATCACTGAGGCCTGGCAGATCAGGGTCGAACAATGCCTGTCAGGGCGCTGGAGGGCACCTGACGAAGCACCACACTACCTTGCTAGGCACGCGACCGTCAATCAAGGTGCTGCGGCACCTGTCAAGGAACCAGATCGAGGTGCGGCGGTGCCTGGTTCCTCGATGTGGATGTGCAATGCCTTGGGGCAGCGCGGGATGAGACCAAGGCGATGGAACGGGGCTTGTAGGCCTAGGGCGGCGATGCCTGGCCGATCGTACAGGGAGAGAGAGGTGTCGGAGTGGTGGGCGACGCCGTGTGGGGGAGCGGCGGGTGGGGTGGGTTAGGGTTAGGGTTTTGGGTGGCAGATAACGAAATCCCGATCTAAGATCGTTGCTCCGATGCCATGATGGGAAAAACGTATGTGATGCATTAGACGTACCTGAGGGCTCTCTTATAGGAGAATAGCCCTGGGTTAATTACTTGATAAGTACACTGAGAAAGAAGAAATAGACTAAATCATACAAAGTATGATATTTTACTTAATAATTCCAATTTTCAATTCCAATTTCAATGTCCAAATGTTAGAAAGGGAAATGGTAATGGAAATTGAGGTGAACTCACTTCTTGAGCTCATGTCAAAGCTCTAAATTGTTTGTACTTTGATTAGGAATGGAGTTAGAAGTTGACTTCATCAGTGAGATTATTTATTGATCTAATGGAGAGGGAAATGCATTCATTGAGCTCACATAAAGTATGAATCATTTTTGCTGAAGATTAAAGATTGAGTATATCGTGTTTCATCGAAAGTGGTATAAACCTTGAAATTGGATAGTTATCAAAATTTTAAGTCTGTGCATGTAGATAGTATGATCTCCCCGACATTATCTCCAATCATCTGAGATTTCTTCTTACAAGTCTTGATTTGATTTGGAATCAAACTTAACAATATCGACATTATGATACTAATAGTTATCATCATGGATGTGTGTATACAAAAGGTTTTTATTATATGATTCACATCATATATATTTATTTAATATGAATATATATTCAAAATATATAGATATGAATATGATTCATATATATATATATATATTCAATAACACATGGAATGTGATTCACATCAAAAATTAAATGTAATTTGGATTTATCTTTTATTATGGATTTATGAATAAAGACTTATATATTTTTAGTGTGCCTCGATTCTAATAGGACTACGATATGATCCTATCCCTAGAATGATCATCGAAGGGCCCTCATGTTAGATGTTTTCTCTTAGAGTTGACCTTTGACGAGACGTCCACCAAGATGTATAAAAGAGAGGGAAAATATCTCTCTTTGAACACATGAAATTCCCTTGCATTACGAGAGCCTAATTTTCCTTGAATAATGAGAGAGAAGCCTTGAGAGTATAAGAATCCAAAGTAGATGTTCTACCCTCTCTCCCTTAAGCCCTACATGTCCACCATAAAGCACCCATCTTCTCTTCATATGTGTGGCCCTGTGAGAGAGAAGATTGTCTTCTTCACTATACTTTTCATACATGCAAAAAAAATTGATTTCGTTAAACAAATCTAGGAGCTTGATATTTTCTTGATCTCATGCTTGTATGGACAACTTCAACAAAAAGGGGATCTAAAAATTAATGGGAAGCTACATGATCCATAGTCATACCTGCGATAGGAGAGTCCTCGGATTGAAAATCATTAGAGAGGTCTCCTCTTTTAGAGATACACTTCAAGAGGTAACCATGATCTATTTATAATTTTCATAAGAATATTAGAAACCATGTTAGGTAATTTTTTCCAATTGTTTATGGTTTCACTTTATATTAATTTTTTTGTTATGTTAATACTGGCGTTCATGCGATGAACACATTGAAATTGCAACATGTTTGCTATTCTTTCATCTGCATTTCCATGATATGTGAGTTATGAACTACTTTCGATTGGTTTCAGGTCCTCAGTTTAGAGAATTTGGATTGCATACAAGTTCGATGAATAATTGGTCATATTCTCATGATCATCGTGTACATATTATTTTGATGATTCAAATGGTTCGGTGACATACGATGTTGTTGTTGATATCCCCTGTTTAGAACATATTTTTGGTATATTTATATGATGTTTGGAAGGTTTGTACTCATTCCCCAAAGACGCATCAATAGTTGAGGCATTCGAGAGAATATTCGGATGTCAAAAACGATTTCATAATCCGATTTTGATCAAATATTATAGCTAGAGAATCAATTTTTTGCTATAGTTTTTGAGTCATATAACATAATAAGTAATGAATACCCATTCATTACGTTTATTCTTTCATATTGGCATTACTATTCTTTCATATTGACATTAAATCCCCAGTAAAATACTTGTAAATATCATTAACTTGCATAAAATATCCTAACGTTATCTACAAATATATGTACTTAAACCCGATATAAAAGAACAAAGAAAGGATAAATAAAGGAGGTACTTATGATACCAACTGACCATGGGCCCTAAAATGAACTCAAATATTGACGAGGTCGATCAAGAATAAAGTAGGGGAGACAAGGTGAAATAATGTATAGAAACCCTAGGAAATCTAAATATAATACATTGTATACATAAACCCGAAATTATAGTATTTTATTTATCATCATGCAAAGTTTAAATAAAATTATGTTCAACATGAAACATGTACATAATAATATATCGAAAATAATTATATTATTGGCAAAAATAAATCATATACTTGACACTCCAGACACTCAATTGAAAAATAACTCAATTAAATTTTTCACTAACAAATATCTTCTCCATATGAACTAAAAATGACCCAAACTCACCTCTATTGTATTTTAAATTTAATTATCATTGAAATGAAGGTGGTTTCAAGTAAATGGAGCTAGTATACAAAAAGTCTGCTATTTGGGAACTATAGTACTAATTTGTCTATACAATAAGCCAATTTACTCTATTTTAGGTGTTCAAGATGTATAGATATTTTTCACTTATTGTATAAATTATTTAACATCCACAGAAAATACAAATATAAAATAAAAGCAGTCAAAATAATGAAAGGAATTACTAAACCCAAATACATAGGTATAATATACATATGATGTAAAAATATGTATTTATTTGTACATAGAAATAAAATCATATAAACCCCTACAAATCTGTTAAATAATATTGTAAGTAAATATAAAGTAACAAATTAAAAATAAAAATGCTCAATAATATAAGTATAAATATCGATAAAATAAAGTATATAAAAATATAACCCATCAAATATGTTGGTATAAATAAATAAAATCACCACAAATAGTTTAATAAATAAGAAACATTTCCATGCTTTGAGTTTTTATAAATAAAATATGTTTTTATTTTATTTAGCATTTTTAGATTTTAAATTTGTATTGTGTCTTGTAACAAGTTACATGGATCAATCAGAAGACTCGGTCTCTACAATAGACTGGTCCATGCACCTCCTTCTCCCATTTTTCTTGCTCAATCAAACCTCGTCTTGCACCGATACCTTACAAGAATTGTTGATTGGAGGATTATAATCAATGCTAGCCCTACCAATCAGATCGATCTCCTTCGATTATTGAGCAAACCCTAAGTCAAAAGCGACATCTGCTATCTTGTATATCTTCTATTCTTCCAACTCCAACAAGCCCTAATCCATCTTCAGCCACCCATAACCCCTAGAAACCACACCTTGAGAAAAGGTTTAGTGACACGATGAGTGTCCCCCGAGGATTCGAGGCGAGGAGACAAAGGAGATGTGTGATTATACCATCAACGACGTACCTATACCAGGTCCAGCTCACAAGTCACTAAAGACCAGGTGAACGTCTTTATTTTAGTCATTTAGCTTCACATTTTTGGCCACGGTATAGATTTGTTTTTTCGTTCTGGTTGATTCCATCTTATTTTTCATTCAATCCAAAAAAATTAAAATATGGTGAAGCACTAGGCTCTGACCTTTGTCCCACCTTGATTCATCCCTTCTTATGACTCGTTGATGACCTCATCTCCTTTCTCGTCATCTTTTACATCTCGTGAACCATCCAAGTCTCCAAGATCTTGCTTATATCGAGGCATAAGATCTCCTCTTCTGCCTTTCACTGAAGATCCGCTGACTCACTCAAACATAACCCTATTCCACCTAATAAATAGGTCAGGAGCTTCACCTTGAGCTGCGAGCATTTTGGTATGATTATCAAGACTAGATCACCTACCCCAAGGTGATTTGACTCCAAGAATTTAATCCCAGGTGCCATGAGCTTCACGAGCTCTAGACCTCTCCCAGTAAGGTTTGTACCATCTTGGCACCATTAGCAATAGCAGATTGCCCCAAGCATCTTCTGAGCGATCTCCACGCTCAATCCATTGTTGGAGCAGCGAGATATCAATGGAGGAATCTCACCCAGACAACTGTTTTCCCCCATTCTTATAGGTTATATCACAGTTGTCTGATCAAGACAAGACCCTAGTCTAATCCTAGCCGTTGGACTAAGGCGAAATGTAGTGTGCTATGAGACATCCATCAGTCATAAGTGATCATTCCCCCTAGCCATCAGATCACCACTCACTGACATGAGAAAGACATAAGCTCCGAGGGTATATTGCACAAACACCTCTTTGCCTTTTTATTATTTTATTTTAGCCCTGTAATTGTTATAAATGTGTAATAACTTAGGTATATTTTGTATATTGGACCTTGAACTTGTTGCTATTTGCATTTTGAACCTTGTTAGGCTGTGAAATGTTTAGATATTGTGTATTTTGAGAGATACCCCATGGATTTTGTGTAGCTATTAAGAAATGCATGTTAGATTTCTAGAAATTGCAAATATACCCCTATTCTACCATATTAATTTCTTTTTAGTATTTTATTTTTATTAATTACATCAATTATATTAGAAATTATAGGAACATTATATTAAGTGATTGGAACATAGATCTAACACATCTATTTTCAATAGGCATTTGAATTAATTTTCTTATTTACAAAAATTCAAAAACGTGCACAGTTTCCCTTCTAAGACTTAAAAATACATAAAAATTAAAATATCTAACCAAAATCTGCCCAAAAATATTAGTTAGATTATCGTTAATTCTATTCATATTCAAAAATCATAAAAAGTACAAATCTAAAGATTAAAATCTTAAAAACACTAAAAATTTCATAAAACTGGTAAATATTCAAGAAAAATCGAAAAAGAAATTTATTTCAGTGCTTGCATTTTCTTTATTATATATATATATATATATAATATATAATGCCATAAATAGTTTAGGGATGATTTTGGTCTTATATATATTTTGAAAAGGCTAAACAATATTTTGAATTTATCTTATGCACTGCTTTATGCTTACTTTTTGAAAGTATATGATCGATACCTAGGTATGATATATTCTTTTGGAAAGGATATGATCAATACAAATGACCAATGATCAAATGAGAAGCATAACGCCGAAATCATGAAGAAGACAGTCTAAATAAGATCTAAAACTTCATGTTTATTCTAGGTCTTCTAGTATGTAGGATGTACATGTATTAGGAATACTCAAGGGTGATGTAATTGTAAATGATTGTATAACCGTGACACTTCCATTCCGAGGGAGTGATTAAACATGTTTGGATTATAGTGATTCCTCTCAATAGAGAAGTAATCTTATCTTTGTCCAATTGTTGGACATAGATTTGATCAAACATCTTTGAGAGGTCCCTTGATCTGGATTTGAGATATGATCTCAATATGCAAGTCAGCATAAATGGAACGTACAATCGCCTTGTCCTTATCTCTAAGTATCCATGGAGAAAGAACTTTATTCTAGAAAGAGTCCAAGAATAATTTCATTATTGATAATATATCTAAGCATTGAGGAAAATTAATAATTAAATGTGATTTCATTATTATGAATAATATGAATGAGATTCATATTATTTGGACACATGAGAATGGTCATCCAGGTTAATTAAATATGATATAATTATCAAGGATGTGAATAATGTGGAAAACACTATCCATATTAATCATATATATATTATAAATGGGATTTATAATATATTAGAGAGAGCTATTTATAATTTATGTTAACGAATTAAATGTTTATGTGAATTGGATTCACATTGGCTAGTTGTAAATATTGTTTACATTTTATCTTGGATGTGGGAATATGATTCACAATTTGTCAATGGCAAGATTGAACTTATCCAAAAATAATTTGAACTTTTTTTGGTGAATAATTATGCAATAATAGTTGTTGCATATATGGAAGGTAATGTGAGATATGAGATCACATGTTTCTGGAATGAGGAGCGCAACTTCTTAACATGGAGGGTGGACGAAGACACTTGATTTGTCAAGTTGTGGTTGTCCACTCCATGTAAAGAAGGAGGTATTCTCTTCTTCCTTTCCTCCATGTTTTGTTGCTTAGATATAAATTGAATTATATTGATTTTCAATATATATTAAATTTATTTTAAAGCCAACTATTATGTTATTGCAAATTTATGAAACGAAATTATGACCATTTATTGAAAGCATAAATAAATTTAAATCATTGTATTTGTGTGCACATGGATTGTGATCCATGAACATCCAATTAAGAATAAAAATAAAGATAGACTGGCCTTTTATTTTAAAACATTACTGGAAGAGCAACTATCTCTCTCATTCTCATAGTCGTCCACTCTATGTCTTTCTCAATAGTCGTCCACTTGTTGACCTAGAGAACCTCATAGCCATCACGTCGTCGTTGTGTTACCGGATCATCTACTCATGGATCTCTGTCTACTTCATTGCACCTATCTAGTGGAGAAGATGTCGGATTTTGTGAGATAAAATTAGGAGACTCCAAGCTTGGATAATCAACATGGATTGCCGAAAGCACATGTCTCATCAATGCACCCGTAAGTGCGATCTTTGTCAGATAAGACTTGAGATAGGAGAATCTCTTACTTTTGAGATTAGCGATCACAACCACGCTTCAGGAGATATTCCTTGAACTCATTTGTGATCTTGATGAAATGATTTAATAAGTGTTCTTGAATGATGTGGTTATGTATATTTAAATTTTTTTAAACTCCCTTGCCCATTGCAACTAGTATGATTAGTTGCCCTAGGTCGTATGTGACACGGCCTACATGCTTCCACGCTAAGGCCTAAAGCCAAGCGTTCATGAGGAGATTTAGAATGTGAATGGGGAGTGATGAGGTGCTCATGTGGTCAGAATACAACTAGGAAGAGTTGGGACAACGTCTGGAGACTAGAGTTGTGGTGAGGCATTTTTGGTATTTTAAGCTAAATTAGATCAAATTAGATGAAATAAAAACCTAAACTAAGTTAAATATTAATATATGAAATAAAAAGGTAAGAAATAAAAGGCTCATCTTGTCTAAGTGACCAGGGAGCAGAACCACATGAAATGAACTCAGGTGATGGTAAATCATGACTCCTTCGCCTTTCCCTCGCCTCATTTCAAAGGGGGAACTCCTCTTGTCACTAGAGCTCCTATCCAAGAAGAAATCTAAGGGTTACGACATGTAAAATTGGATTATCTTTGAATGGAAGGAGGAGAAAAAATTTATAGCACATGACTGGTGAGATCTCTTCGCCAAAGGTTTTTTGCTGATCGAAGGTTGACCAATGAAGAGCTTGGATCTGCATGAAAGAAGATCATGTTGCGAAGAATTGTCAAGAACAATTCATAAAAAGATAGTGTTTGAATTGCAAGAGAGAAATTTGGTGAAAAGAGGAAAACATATACCAGGGACTAGTCCAAAGGGGAATTGGGTAGTTGACACAAGTCCACGCTCGACACCACCTGATTGTTCCACATTGGCCACAAAAAGATAAAGCAGGGAAAAAATAGAAATAAAATGAAAATAAATTATGATATAATTTTATTAATTAGATCATAAAACATTAAAGTTGTTTCTTATTTAATAGCCTATTTTGGTGATTTTATTTAATTTTACAACATCATTTGCTATATATTAATATCTATAATATACATATATTTTGTATCTTTTAATTTTATTTTGTATTTCATATGTATATTATTATATTTACTTATTTCATATATTTACAGTAATATTTATTATTTATTTACATATTTTTTTATTTTTAATATTTTTGCATATGTTTGTAAATAATTACTTGTATACATAATATATGTATAATATACTTATGTATTAATTTGTGTTATTTATGTTGGATTTATTTTAAATGTTTTGTTTTACGTTTATATTTTTAATATATATTATATAATATATACAATTATTTAAAAAAAAGGGAGTAAAAATGTATAGAATTGAAAATATTAATATCATATATGGATGCCCATGTATCATGATGCCCATAAATTTGGTTTTTGTTTCTTATATGCAAATTAAATGAAACCACCTTTTATTGATAGATAATTTAATTTGAATACAATAGAGGTGAGTCTGATGAATTTTGAGTTCAGATAGAGCATATATTGATCAATGAAGTCTTGTTTGCGACTTTTTATTTCTTTGTACCATTACATTGTGCATGATTCTATTGGCTATTATTTTTATTTTTTTACATTAATATGTATACATTTCACGTTGATCATTTTTTTATTTTTGAAGTTGTGTTAGAGTGTAAATAAAATAGATTAACAATAAGCTATATATACGATTCTGAATTAGGGTTTTTGTGTGTATTTAGTACAGTATTGAATTCTTATCTCCGCCTACTTTAATCATGATCGACCTAGACAACATTGCCTTGGTCTCAATGTTTTGGGTCATTCTGTAACTTTAATACTTCATTTGTTTGCCTTTTCCTTTTTTGTTCTTTATTTTTGTGTTTATTTATACATATCAATGTTAGATGCCGATTTAATTAAGTTAGTGATATTTACATGTATTTAACTAGGGAATTAAAGGAAAGATAGGACAATAAAGGTGATTCTATGGCTACTCATTAATATACTTACCTAATATACACCGATGTATCCAGCTCGAAATGGGTATACTATTATATACTAATCACTTAGAAATCTTAGAAATCTTAAAACAATTTTGAGATCCTAAATTTCTAGTCATTTCACGCAAACATGTTGGTTTTGCTTGTAAAAGTTGTTCTATAACTATTATGGGATAAACAAGGGTTTAGTCATGAAACATTCATAAAATGGTCATTGATGTTTAATCAAATATTTCCATAAATATGAAGTATCGATTTAATCATGGAAATTAATAAGTTCTTTTATTGACATTGAGCTATAAAAATTAGAAAGTAATTGTGATGATCCAATCATCATCTAACCTATCTCCATTAAATATGGAATTTTTAGGGCAAACGAAGTTGGAATCACGTGAAATAAACTCGAGTGGTTTGCTGGATAAATTCTATTATTAATTAAAGTATTTTTTTCATGTTTCATGACTGGAAAACATTAACAATAAAATAATTAGTTACAAATCCATGAATACATGAAAAATAAAGTCACTACGAGAATTTTTCAAATCTTTATTTATGCACCTTCGATGCTAACCGTTGGATACTTATTTGGGGATAGATTTAGACATTATAAATAAATTTTATTATCCAAAAATTCTTCCAAAATAGTAAATAAATAGTAACTTTTCATTTTTACAAAAGAACTATTCGAAACATGCATCATATGCAAAATAACAAGTCCCCCGTAACAAATATACAAAACCTTGTTCCATTAGGATTTTAATATGATCCAAGACCTTCTACCAGGGATCTGATACCACTTGAAGGATAGGGTTTTAATCCTTAGCATATCACAAAAGCATGTAGATCACATTGAATACGATTTTGGGTAACTAATTATACTAGTTGTAAGGGGCATCGGAATTTAAAATTTTAATATGATGAACCCACATGATATGCGAACCTTTCTCAAGTAATTTCATAAATATAAAAAAGAGTAATCAGATTACCTCCTGAAGTGTGTTTGTGTTCACATGTCTAAATAAAGAGACATGCTATCTCAAGTCCGAACTAATGAAGGATGCACTTGCAGGCACACGGATGCGACTTGTGCTTCCCACAATCCGAGTTGATGATATGAGCGTTGAACCTCCAGATTTCATCTCATGAAATTCATGCCTTCCTCACGAGTAATAAACCCTAAAGAGGGCAAAGATCCACAAGCAGTCGATCCGACATCACATCAACATTGTGATGATGGCAGAGTTCTCATTATAATAAAGTAGATGACCACAATTTTGAGAGAGAAAGGGCACTTGGACATGTATGAGAATATAAGGGAGAGAGAGAGAGAGAACTTTTAACTTATGAGTTGAATTTGTTGTAAAAAAGAGCTTGGTCTACCCTTTCTTTTGTACTAATTTGGATGGTAGAGATGCACTCCTAATTCAAATCAATGGTTGAGATTTTGTTGCAATAATTTGTAACATTAAGTTATTAATTTAAAGGGAAATATATATGTTGAAAAGACTACAAAATATTCAATCTCAATTAAATCAATAGGAATCTCATGAATAATGTAGGACTAGAGGGCCACTTTCCATGTAAGGGGAAGGAGAGAGCCTCCCTCCCCTTAGAAACTTGGATGTCCATCTTGATTGGAGAGAGAAAAATCCCTCCAATCCTAATGTAATCTGATTACATTAAAGCTTTATTCATTGAATTAATTGTCTACAAAATATCATCAAATAGATTTTGCAAATTATTTGTGACAATTGAAAACTGACAATCATGAATCAAATTCAACTACCCACTATAAAATGTAAATTACATTTACAATTAATTGTACAATATGAATCCAATTCGCATAGACATTTAATTTGTAAATCCTATTTACAATAAAATCTCTCTAACATATTATAAATCACGTTTATAATATTTATGATTATTATGGATATTGATATCCACATTAATTATATCCTTGATAATTAAATCATGTTTAATTATCTTTGATAACTATTCTCATGTGTCCAAATAATATGAATCTTAGTCACATTGTCAATAACAATTAAGTTATATTTAATTATCTATTTCCCAATGCTAAGATATATTGACAACATTGGATTTATTCTTGAACTATTTCAAGAACAATGTGCATTCTCCATAGATACTTAGATACAAGGACTGGGTAATTATACATTATGTGTATAGTGACTTGCAATGAGACCATATCTCCAATACATATCTTGGTGATATCTCAAAGATGTTCAATTAAATAAAACTATGAATCTAGTCTTCATATTGTATCTGACTAATAATTAGATCAATATCCAACATTTGGACTAAGATCGGATTACTAATCTACTGAGAAGAGTCACTAAAATCAAAACACGTTTCATCACTCCCTCCGAATGGAAGTCTGACAGTTATACAATTGTCTACGATCACATGACCCTTGAGCATTCCTAATAGCTATACATCATGCATACTAGAATACCAAGAGTACACTCGGTGTTTTAGATCATATTTGAACTGTTTTACTTAGGGTTTTATCATTAAGTTTCTCAATTGATCATTGGATGTTGGCATGTTCATATATTTTACAAAAGTGAGACGACCATGCACGGAATTTGATCCCAATATCTCATGAGTGAGCTTGTGTCTTTCGATTCTGTAACGAACTTGTATGATACCTTGAAGAGATAGTATTACTGATATGGCCTCATATGAACACCAATTTGTCGCTGTATAAACATTGATTAGATCATCAACCTATCAATCTTCCAAATGTACATACCTAGACATATAGTAACACATCTGTCTCCAATCAAAGGACGAATGCCTATATTGTGACAATTATGACATAGGTCTTGGTTATCTCAATCTCGTTAAGTCAACTCTTTGATCTAACCTATCAAATACCTCTGAATATATATTCCTATGTAGAGGACCTGCATCAAGAGGTCAGTCAGATATCAACCTTTAGAGAAGTATTGACATCTCCTTCTCAAGTTGGAGATCCTTTCTTAACAATCATTTGGCAGTGCTTGATGAGACCTCAATCTAACTCTTTAGATATCATCCAAGCACCAACCACTATGATACATCATTTGAATCAACAATTATATGATTATTAAGATGGCTATGATACATTACCGTAATAATACAAAGGCACCTATTATGCAAATTAGTTATTCTTTATTTTCGATCAGGGAATAATTTGCAATAACATTTATTGAAAAATGTCTCTCCATAGGCTCACATGACCAACATATATCGAGTATTTAAAAGATGTCGTGAAGTGAATCTTGTGCTACCATTGGAGAAGAGTCACTCCATGGTGACTGAAGGGATTGTGTTGGCCATGTCATCTCCAAATGAGGTATGGAGGTTATACTGCAAAGGTGGATGATATTTCTAAACTTGATCCAATAAAAGAGTAAAACATGTGAGGTATTTTCTAGGACACGTTGTTTTATACTGAAGATTCATTCATGACTTCAATAGAATTGCCCAAACTGTCACAAAGTTGCTAAGCAATGGGAATGATTTTATTGTTGATGACAAAGTCCTCCAAGCCTTAAATCA
Source organism: Ottelia alismoides (assembly GCA_037367405.1). NCBI lineage: Eukaryota > Viridiplantae > Streptophyta > Magnoliopsida > Alismatales > Hydrocharitaceae > Ottelia > Ottelia alismoides. The sequence continues at coordinate 1,282,572 of JAZKJV010000479.1, forward strand.
ATTGAAAGATTTGGTCACTCAGACGCATGTTCTACAACCACTCGATTGATCTCTCCCATTCAAAATCATGATGGAAGCATCAAATTTGGTGATTGGGGCTGTGTTGGGACAATGAAGGGATGGATTACCATATGCCATTCACTATGTTAGAAGAACATTAGATGATGCCCAAAAGAATTATACATTGATAGAGAAAGAGTTGCTGACAATGATTTTCATCCTCGAGAAGTTTGATTTACATCTTATTGGTTCTAAAATGATTATTCATTCCAACTACTCTGCTATCAGATACCTACAACAAAAGAAGGATGCGAAGTTATGTCTGCTCTGTTGGATCCTTTTGCTTTATGAATTTGATTCGAAAAAAAGAGATAAACCTAGAGTCAAGAATGTAGTAGCGAATCGTTTGTTCAGATTTGAATGTACAGAGACTCCGATGAGCAGTATTTCGATTATAGAAATCCTTCCCGATGAATCAATTCTATGTGTTGCATCACTCCCCTAGCATGCAGATATTGTGTACTATATCATCTTTAGTAAAGTTCCACAAGATTAGACATGAATAAAGAAGGACAAGTTTTTGTTCGATATTTATTTTTACTAGTTGGAAGACCCACACCTTTTCAAAGAAGGTATGGGTTACATATGGTATTGGTGCATTCCTAAAGAGGAGTACACTATTGTCCTCAAGCACTATCATAAGATCGAAGGGGGACACCATTATGGAATAAGGACAGTAGAGAAAGTACTATAATGTAACCTTTGGTGACCTACACTATTCAAGGACGCCAAAACTAATGTGAAAGGTTGCATTGATTTTCACAAATTGGGAGGGACCTATGGTTCCAAAGATTCAATGCAACTCAAGTTCATCAAATATCAGATAAATTTGATGCTTGGGATATTGACTTTATGGGCCCTTTTCCTAATAGTAAAGGATTTGAATACATCCTGCTTATAGTTGATTACATAAGTCGTTGGGTGGAGGCTATTCCCCCTGATTTGCAGATAGCCGTATAGTTTGTCACTTTATCAAGGACAACATTATATCACAATTTGATAATCCTAAGATCTCATTATAGATAGGGGTAGCCATTTCATTAATAGAGAAGTCAAAAAGTCTATGAGGGAGTATGACATTGATCATCGTGTCGTATCTACGTAACACCCATGATCTAATAACTTGGCTGAGTTATCCAGTAGGGATCAAGACTATTTTGCAGAAACTCGTACGACCACATAGAAAGAACTGGTCTCAACATCTTGATTCCATCCTATGAGCTTATCAGACGACCTACAAGACTACATGGATATGTCTCCCTATCGTTTTGTATATGGAAATCCTTTTCATATGCTTATTGAGTTAATTCATAAATCTCTTTAGGTAGTGAACATTTGTAATTAGGACTCACAAGAAGGTGGTCAGAAATGGAAGATTGATGAATAAACTCCAGGAATTCAGGGACTATGCATATGTTAACAACCTGATGTACAAGGAGGAAGTCAAATGATGTAATGACAAATATATGCAAAGAAAGACTTTTGAGCCTTGTTAGAAGGTGGGGTTATTTGATGCAAAGCATCATACTATCAGAATTGTTATCTGACACACAACCATTTGTAGTCAATGGACATTTGTTGACGCTGTATTCATTCCCATCTGTTGTTGATTCAATAGGTGTGGTATTTCAAGATGTTTTCCTAGCAATAGAAGAACCAGACAATGTACTGACCAGAAATAATTTTTCTTGATTACTCATTTTCATTCTTTTTCAATTCTTTCATTTTTTTATTTTATTCATTCATCGCTTTCATCAATGTTATACTTAGGATGACTAGATCCTAAGTATAGGGTGGACGAATGCATATATTTTTCCTTTTTCCTTCCCTAGCTTATCTTAGTTTATAATATGTTCTATACTTAGAGATATTTTACTATAAATATAGGGGGAGATAAGTCAAGTTCTTAATATTCACCGCTTAGTGTAATTTGCTATACGTAGGATTAATTAATCCTAAGTATAGGGGTCAGTCAACTTCTTATTCTTTGATTTAATCATTGTAGTATAGTATTCTTCTATGCTTATCACGAGTTATGACATCCTTTGTTGCTCCTTGGTCACTATAAGGGCATACTTCGAGCTAAGTATAGGGTGGTCATATATATCATATATGATATATATATATAGGATTTCTTTCAAATAGGACGCAATCCTTCCTAAGTTCAGGAAGGCTAGCCCCGTTTTAGTATAAAACATGGTGACTTTAGTAGAATACATATATAATTTGTATTATAGTGAGTAGTTTTAATGTTTGTATTATAATGTACAATTTTGTATACGGCTTTATATTTATAATGTGCACCAATAATACAAATTGTATACGTATTCTAATGAAGTGCTCATGTTTTATACAAAAAAGGGGCGGTCTTCCTGAACTTAAGAAGGACTAAGTCCTATCTGAAAGGCCCCCTATATATATACATTCTCCATAACTCGTACTTTCATGTATATTCAATAAAATGGCTAATAAACTGGCTAAGGGTATACAATAAAAATATTGAAGACTCTTGTGAATATGTGTACTTTTTTTAAAACAAGTTTGTAAACTTTGTTTAAAAATGCTTTGCAAATGATTATGAAAAATAGTTGTAAAATTTTTTGAAAATATTTTGAAAACCTTTGGAAAAACCTTTGAAAAATATTTTTCAAACCATTAACAAATATCCATTTGTACATGTTTGTAAAAAGAGTGTTAAAATTGATTGTAAAAATGATCAAAAAGTAGGTTGTAAATTTATTTATAAACTAAGTTTACAGAATATTTGTAAATTATTTACGAAAATGTTTTTAAATAGTTTTAAAAACCATGTACATAGTCATGTTGTATAATTCTCCAAATAAATATCTTGTGTAAATAAAACTCTCGTATAAAATGTGTACAAACTTATATAAAACCCTTTGTTAACATGTACAATCCTTATAAATACCTATAAATACATGTAATCCACTAACCTTTTCAGAAAATCCCTAACAATTATTTTGTTCCTAACTCACAAAAAATGCAGGATTTTCAAAAATCACATAAAAAGTTCGAAATCGGAAATACTTCTTCACAAAAATATCTTTTCTTTTGCATTCGTATTTTTCATAATGATTTTGAAAATCGAACTTATCTGGAATAAAATTTGAAGATTGGATCTTGGTTATGACCTTGATCCACATAATTTCACGATAATAGAAACTGGAATCAAGACTTTTCAGGTCAATGTGACTTAATTCTTTAAGTCCACAAGTCTATGTTCACATGTCATCTTAATTCGACTAAGTAGAATACTTCACGACACATATTTGGCCCTTATTTACAATGGCCTAGATTGGACAAGCACTCTACACTTAACTCAACTTCCATGAGGTGGTGAGGAAATAATTCTTTGGCTTAAGATGCATGTGTGTGGAAGCAGACACCTCCCCAATAGGAGGTCGGTGCACCTCAATCCGCTCTGGTGGCACAAACATCTAAAGACACGATGCTATGGGTTGCAATAAATCTTCAAAAGAGAGATAGTCTACTATCTCAAGATGAGAAAAATTCCTTATGTAAGTTCTATTTTACATAGTATTAAAAAAGTATCTATGAAATAAACACTCCAAATAAATAGATGGGCAAAAAGTCAATGAAGAATCGTTCTCGTCGGAGTTTAGTATCAATAAGCAAGGCTTATGCTTCAAAGTCAAAGTACATGGTTGCTTGGAGATGGAGACTTGGCTACACTGGCCAAGCTCCAAAGCATATGTGGCTACACTGGTTACAATCCATTCTTCTTTCTCTACCCCCTCTTCTTTGAGCTGGTTGCACTTGAACTTAGAAGGAAATACCTCGCTCCTCATGGAAAAAGTAGCTAGATTGGGGAATTGGGCTTACCTTGCTAAGGAAGCTTGTTTCTTTACCATTTATATGAGGAGAGCTACATTTCACATACATTGTACAACTGAGACTCATAGTCATTTACATATGAAAAGATTTGTTCTGACCTGGCTATTGAGGTGGACTAAACAGATGATTGTGGAACTCGAGAGCTATTATGTTTTAGATCCTATATCTAATAAGGTTTCGATAAACTTACAATTCAAAGGTCTTACTGAGCTCCAAACTTTGATTTTATGAAGATAAGTTTAAAAATCATAATCATTCTAAGTTCATTTTCTCTTTCATCACTCTTAATAAGTGTTTGCTAGGGACTAGCAAAGGTAAGCATAGGGGATGATGAATAGCCATTCATTCACTCTTATTCTTCCATTTTGATTTTAAGTCACTTGTAAATAGGTTTAAATACCATTAGTTTGTTTGAATGAACATTTAACATTAATATGTAATTGGTATATAAATACATGTACTTAAATTCAAAATGAAAGAATAAAGAAAAGAAAAGAAAGGAAGTATCCTTGATGGTGACTAATCATGAAACTCGGAACCAAGTCAAATATTTACTAGGTTGACCACGAATAAAGTAAGGGGAGATAAGGGTGTGATATTGTACATATATTCCAGTTCCCTAATTCTTTATACTTTATATAACCCAAATTTACACTTTATTCACACTTATATAGACTGTAAATAATAAAGTGCTCAACACATAACTTGTATATAATAATGTGTATAAAATAATAAAAATATTTGCCAAAATAAATAATGCATGGTACACATGGTAAAATTAGTTGAAAAAACCGCAAACATAACTTCATTGATCAATATCTACTCCATATGAACTAAAACTAAACAAACTCATCTCAATTGTATTTAAAATTAAATTACCTATCAAACGTAGATAACTTCATTTAATTTGGAGCTAAGATGCATAAGTTGTCTTTTCGAGGTATTATTATACTTGGGCATCTGTACATACAACCATTATATTCTATTCTTTATATTTTAGACTCTTTATATTTTAAATAAGTGTATATACTAACTAGCACCTAATAATATAAGTACAAATTACAAAGGAAATAAAATTGAAAAAATAAATAATAAACACTAATACATAAGTATAATATATGAATAATGTACACAAACCTATTTATTTTTAAATATGAACAAAAGTGTAAAAATATGGAAATACATATTAAATAATGTTGTAAATATATGAATTATGTATATATGACATTATGTAAAAAATTCTATAATAAAATATTAATATAGAAGATACATGTATATATATACTTATATATAATGTAAAATAATGAAATATAATAAATAAGGTTGTAAACATAGATAAAAATAACCACAAAATACTTTATAAAACAAGAAATATTTTTCATGCTTTGAGTATTTTTAAATAAATTTATTTACTATTTCATTTTTAAATTTCTTCCATTTTTATTTCTATCTTGTCCTGTAGTGGATTGACTCAGCCCACACAGATCAATGGAAGCACGAGATGTTTACCCCCCGATCCAGACCTCCTTCACATAAACCCTATCCTCCCTTATTGTTAGAAACATCGACCCCTCACTTTATCCTAATTTTTAATCCATCCTCTATGCTTCTGATCATCTCAAGACATTCATCAATCTTGTGAGCAATATCATCCTTCATCTCGCTATGCACATACACTCCACCAACCACCATCATGGTGCGTAGATATCAAATCCCAAAATAGTAGCTTGCCACTTCTATAAAATTCCTCCTCGTTCTTCCATTCAATTTTTAATTCTCTCTGAACCCCGATAGCCTCTCTGATTGCTTGCTGGAGAGGTACTCTTGTGACAGGAGGCATGCCCCCTTGGATGTGAGGCAAGGATTAGGAGGACGAAGACCCGGCCACCAGCAGCTCTCCACCAGGTCTCTCTACTCCCAGGTCCTTAATACCATATTTTAGCTCCTAGGATAGGTTATTTTAGTTCAAAATTTCATTTCTAGTGTACTCTTGCTTTGTTTCATTTCGCTTAAAATTCCAAAATCGAAGTTCGATATAGATATAGTATTCGACCATCATTACATTGTGAATCACCCACTGTTCCGACTAGTTGACACCTTCATCATCTTTCCCATTATCTTCAACGTACCTCATACCATATTTCCACCTTGATTCTCCAAGAACCAAGTTCAACAAATCTCTAACTCCACCTCTCATCAGAGATCACTCACCCCTCCATTTCCTTTCCAGTAATAACTTCTTTTTGGGTTTAGGAGCATCACCATCAGCCCTCCTCTCTTTTTTGTGAAAGTTAGAGCAACAAAAGACTAAGTTGGGGTGAGTTTGAGTCACATATGATGCCTCCATATCATTGGAGAAGGAATTGAGATCCAGTCATCCTCTGACAAGTCCTGGACCCATCTAATCCTACTTGTTGATGCATAGGAGCCCATGAGTGACTTGTGGCCTCCGAGTGCATGAGAGTTGGTCGAAGTGAGGCACACCTGAAGGATATGGTTAGATCCTCAAGCACATCACGGAAGCGTGAGCATCGTATCGAATACGACGAAGAACGACTAGTCGGACTAGTTGTTCTATTCAGTAGAAATTAAATTTTTTTCATGCGACGAAACCACATGATCCAAGAACACTTCTCGGATCGTTTCATCTAGACCGCAAACAAGTAATAGGATTACCTCTTGAAGCGTGGTTGCGATCGAGTTTCAAAATGAAGAGGCCTCCTGTCTCAAGTCCGATCCGACGAAGGAGACGCTTGCGAGCGTGTTGATGAAACAAGTGCTTCTCGCAATCCATGTTGATCATCCAAGCGGAGGATATCCTGATCTCGACACACGAGATTCGACGTCTTCTTCACAAGCGAGGCGCACCAAAGGAGACGGAGATCCACAAGCAAATGATCGGGCAGCATAACGACGACGCTGCGGCGATGGAGAACCTCTCTAGGGCATCCATGGTGGACGGCCACATGAGAGGGAGAGAGTAGACGTGTAGAGAGAGAGAGAGAGAGAGAGAGAGACTTATGTTCTCATTGTGTGTAAAGAAGAGCAAAGGGGTGCCTCTCCTTTTATAATATTTTGGGAAACATGGATCTCAATCCATGGACAACACAAATCCAATGGCTCTCATTGATTGTGTTTCTTTTAATGGCTAAGATTTGTGTTGGTAAAAAACCAACAATTAATTTAGTTTAGATTAAATATATATTGATAAATCAATATAAATCAATCCCAAAATTAAATCAACACATATGGAGATAATGGAAAGGAGAGTGCCTCCTTCCATGTATATGGAGTGGACAGCCACCCTCTCCTAATCGGAATTGGTGGCCGTCCCTTCCATCCAATATGGAAGGAGGCTCGCAAATGTAATATTCTTATATTACATAATTCCATGTATCTCCAATTTTACATCAAAAATTGTTGTAAATTATTCTACAAAAATAATTCATAATTGTTTTGTGAATATTTCTATCTTTCCATTGGAAATTTTTGAATCACATTCACAGTCAAAAATAAAATGTAAATTACATTTTCAATTTAATGTTCAATGTGAATCCAATTCACATTAACATTTAATTAACAAATAGAAATTACAAATAGCTCTCTCTTATATATTATAAATCACATTTATAATATATATGACTAATATGTATATTGCTATCCCCATTATTCATATCGATGATAATTAAATTACATTTAATAATCTTGGATCTCTATTCTCTTGTTCTCAAATAATATGAATCACATTCACATTATTCTTGTCTTTGAATAATTAAATCACATTTAATTATCTTAGATAACTCTCCTTATAATAAGAATCAAATTCACATTACTCATGATAATTAAATCATATTTAGTTATCCATTTCTCAATGCTCGAATATATAATATCAACATTGGAATTATCCATGAACACTTTCAAGGATAATGCGCTTTCTCTGCGAATACTTGGAGATAAGGACAGGGCGATTGTATTGTTCCATGTATAGTGACTTGGATATTGAGATCATATCTCAAATACAGATCGCGGGTATCACATAGATGCTTGATTAAATAAAGACCGCTAATCTAATCTTCTCATTGCATCTGAATCACATTCATATCAATGTCCAACATTTGGACCAAGATCAGATTACTTCTCTACCAAGAGGAGTCACCAAAATCCAGACCCGTTTCATGACTCCCTAGGAATGGAAGCGTCATGGTTATACAATCGTTTATGATCACATCACCCTCGGGTATTCCCAGTACCTGTACATCCTGCATAATGGAAGACTCAGAATAAACCCGAAGTATTAGATCAACTTTACACTGTCTACTTCAGGGTTCTATCAGTAAGTTTCTCATTCAATTATTGGGAGTTGGTATTGATCATGTACTTTCCAAAAAGCATATATCATAACTAGGTCTTGATCATATACTTTCGAAAAGTATATATCAAACCTACAAATTCAGTCAAGCTTCCAAAGCGAGATGACTGTGCACGGAATTTGATTCTTACCAATATCTCATGAGTAAACTCATGTCTTCCAGTTCAGTAACTGAACCTGTATGATCCCTTTGAGAGATCGTATTTCTCATATCCCCTTATATGCACACCAGTACGCCAGTGTATAGACCTTGATTAGGTCATCAACCTATTGGTCTGCCAAATGTACATACTTAGACATATAGTAACACATCTGTCTCCGGTCAGAGGATGCGTGCCTGTATCGTGACAGCGTACAATATAGGACTTTGGTTATCTCGATCCGTTAAGTCAACTCTTTGACCTAACTTATCTAACACGTTCGAATCTCTATTCCTATGTAGAGGACCTGCATCAAGAGATCGGTTAGATATCAAACTAAATTAGAAAGGATTGCCATCTCCTACTCAGGCTGGAGATCATCTCTTAACAATCATTTGACAGTGCTTGATGATTCCTCAATCTAACCTTTTAGATATTCATCCAAGCATTAGCCTCTATGATTCAATAGTTGAATCAACAACTGTATGATTATTAAGATGGCCATGGTACATAACCCTAATTGTAATAAGGCTCCTATTATGCAAATTAGTTATTCTACATTTCAGATCAGGGAATGATATCTGCAATAACATTTATTGCATAATGGCCCGTCGTGGGCTCGCATGTCCAACAATCTCCCACTAGCCCAAAGAGCCATTAATGGGCTAATCATTTAAACTCGCACTCATGTGACAATCACAGGATATTTAGAAAATAGTTAGGTAAGTTGATCAGTCACTCTGTTCTAGTGAGACTACGCCAAGTCCTTTTACGGCACTTGCATATCCCCAGTAACAGTGATGGCATCCAATGCGAATGTTGCATCTTATGCAACCAATACTCAATCTTGTTAAAGCTATTATAGTGTCTTTGACACTATTTCTTAATAATTGTTATAACCAGTATTTTCATAATCCTTATCAAAATACCTTTATTCATTGAGATCTCTATCTCCTAAGGTATCTACAGTTAAGACCTTTTAGATCACTATCTATAAAGTCAAGCTTTTGAAGATAAGATTCAGAGATCACTATCTCGAAAATCTTATCATCTTTGAAGATATTGTCATTACTGCAACCAAGTATTTTATCTCCATAGTTAGATTAGTAACAGTTTACTACTCTCACTGCATGGCAGACATCTGGCTTTTGTATACATCCAGCATACACTCAGCTTCTCGTAACTGATGCACGAGTGCAAGCAGTTCTAGAATTCACTTCCTCAACTCTTTGTGGTGCTATCCCTTTATATAGGTCAATACCATATCTTATGGGAAGGAAGCCTTTCTTGGAATTTTCTAGAAATTGGAACATGTCCAAGGTGTACTACAAATGTGACGGTCCCAATACCCTCTTCTCTTTGCTTCTGAACACCTTCAGAATTGGGATACAAGAGGCATCTTTGAGATCATATCTCAAGATATGGAATATCCATATTATAAAACACTAATTATCATCCTTATATCATTTCAAATGATTAGGATATCATTTACATTTTGCATGCTGAATACAATGGCACTCCCACTAAGCTTCACATGGTTCATCAAGATTCTATCTGAAATCATAATATTTATAATTTCATCAAATCATATGTTCCAACTACAAGAATCTTATTTGAGTCCATAATGGATTCTTTAGCTTGCACACCTTGCTTTCCTCAACCATGAAGCCATGGGGCTACTTCATATGAATATCCTCAGAGAGGTATTCATAGAGGAATGCAATCTTGACCTACATTTCATAGATATCAAAGTCAAGTTGTTAGCAATAGTATGATGAGTATAAGCATGGTCACTGAAGAGCAAGTCTCAACGCAAGCGATGTCTTCTCTTCGGTATGTAGCTCATGGCTACAAGCTGTGCCTTGAAGGTCTCTACCTTCTCATCAGGTTCCCTTTCTCTTGAAGATCCATTTACACCTTAATGGGTCTCATCCGTATACACCACTTGTATATGAAGTCTACTTTAGACTTTCATTGCTAAAATCCATCTTTCCATGCTATGATCCTCATGAGTTTCATCACATGAAATCCGATGATTGTCACACTTAACTGACACATGGAATACATCCTCAAACTCATTTGAAGAGGCATTAGTGTTTCATCTTTAATTGTTCTTTTATCAGGAGACTCATTATCATCTCAATATTAAATGAGTTCCTTTACTTCATTTTCATCTTGATTGTCAAGAGTGTGATCCTTTAAGAATCATATTCTTAGAGATGAGATCTTTTAAGAATCTCAAGGTCATAAAGTAGGTATCTAATACCGTCCTTTATTTTCCAAATGAAGTAGCACTCTCTAGTGCTAGATTCCAGCTTACTTTCATGGAACCATATTAAGGATATATATTGTAGTCTATACTACATATATACATGGAAACTAAAAGGTAATTATCATAAAATTCATCATTGATAAAATCATGTCACACATGATCCAATTGTATCTCCATATAACTCTATTGAGTTAAGGTGTGTTAGGAGGATTGAGATAGAAATGATATTCATATCTCCATAAGGTATTCTTTGAATTTGTCTAACAGGTACTTGCTACCTAGATTAGATCAAATTCATTTTATCTTCTTCAAACTTTGGTTCTAAACCAAAATAATGAAATCTTTGTAGATTTCAAAGGTTTCTTAGGTGAAGAGAAGAAATCTCATATCATACATAATCATCAATAGATATCACATATCCATAATGTTTACTATGATATAAATGATCTGCATACATTAATATGTATGAGATCCTGAATACCTTGACATCTTACACCTTTCCCAAGGAAGGGTGTATTGGACATATTTTACTTTTGAATACAATATTCATAAGTGTGTAAGTTTTGAAATTTTAGACATTCTAAAGTTTCATTCTTACTTGTCTATTGATCAATTCAACAAGCAAACGCCCAAAGCTTGATGCCAAATCATTGTCAAATGATCTTTATCCTCTTATTGATCTTTAAAAGGTTTAATTTCATTATTAGAAATGTTAATGAACTATTCATTAATTTTCTAATTCAACAGAGTCCTCTGGATTTTAGATTACTTTGTGAAATATATCCATCATAACTATTTATGATAGCTCCATTCCAGAATTCATGTTTATTTCCAACAATTAGAAACAAACAACGAGTGTATTCTAATGTCTAGGTCATAGAGACATTATCTAAGACTAAGGGCTCTCCCACCGAAATTATGAAGTCTATTGATACAATGGAAATTGTTGCAAAAATTACATCAATATCCATGTAGATGACTATTAAACCTGAAGATCAAATTCCAGTCTTCTAAAACATATGCAACCCATTGCAAGTGTTGTTAGAAGATTAAGATACAATTAATAGACTTCGATCTTATAATATAAGAGAGTCAATATCAGTGATTTATGTAGATTATTTTGATGCTCTATCCGAGTCCTTCTCCAAGGATTCTAGATAGAATTGATAGTCATATTATCAACACATCAACTTATTATAGTGTTGGCATTTATCCAACTATTTGGATGTCATATGGAAGTAATAGAAGTACGGTCAACTCTTTGACTTTCCTTCTCACATGGGTCAGACCCATGCTTCCACTGCGCTCTCTTCAACTACTGTTCAAAACAAAGAATCTCTTATGTTGAATTCAAAAGGTTTTCAATATAAGAGCACTTCAACATTTATACATGCTTCATTCAATTCATACAATATGAATAGTGTGAAGCTACATGAATGACTAGAGTATAGACAATAGAATGATGACACTCATCATGTCTACATCCATCTAGACTCTTAAAACATTGATTCAGGTAGGTATTCAAACATTTTGAATATATCATCTCTTATAGAGCTACCATTCTGCATGATGCAGTGAACCATCTCATTCGTAATAAATGTCAAGAGCGCATATGTATGCCAGAATATCTTCATTGATTTTATAAGGATTATTTAACAATTACGATCATCATCGACATGTCACTTCAAAAGTAAATCCGATGAGAGATCAAGAATATAGAGACATACAAATCCTAGGGTTATAGTCCTATTATCTATTTAATTGTCATTCCTCGTTATTATGAGGAAACTTGCACATTGCAACCACATACATTATGTGTCCAACTGCAAGTACAATATTTGGATCATGAGTCCAATCCATGATATTTTACTTGTTATTATTGAGTATAAATTAAAGTAGGTTTAATGAAGGATTATCTGAAATAAGAAATTTGCATAAGTGTATATATTTATATATATACATATTTTACTTTGATTTAGGAATTTTTATATCAAAGTTATCTTGCCTTGTCAACACTGAAAGTTCATTCCCTTAATCACTTTCAATGTAAGAGATACATTTACCGTTATGTCTCAGCAAGATCTGGGATCTCCTTCCTTATCTTTGTCACATCCCAATAATATGAGAATATGTAACTCCGATAAAAGGAAGCGGGAACACATTCCGCCTTTCAAGTCCAACTTGCATCTCCCAATTCGGTCTTTAACACTCGGGCCCACCACCCATAGGGCGATGTTGACCCGTCATTATATGAACCAACCATCAACAGGAATAGAACTTGCTATACGCAATCCAATATCGCCCCAATAATATGAGGATCCGATAATGAGGTCAATACGTATACGGCCTTACTCTTTCGAGAAGAAAAGAGCCCGATCCAGATGCGCTTGCATACAAGAGCTGTCATTTTGGATATGCATCTCCTACATACAATCCTTGGCGACAGAACCCTTCGCCTTGATGGGAGACCATGGATGTCACTTATGTGATCCTTCATATCATATTCAAATTCTAATTAATCATTATGAATCACATTCATTATGATTAATTCTTCCAAGGGAAATAACAACTCTATTCATAATAGAGTGTTTTAATTTTAATTGTATTCCAATTAATCTAATCATATTAAATTAATGATGCAACTAATATCCAACAAACATTTTAATTGTTACTTGAAATTATGGTATTCTCTCAAATACGTATTATTTCGAATTTTAATAATTAGAAGTACATCATGATTTCTTAAGCATTATACTAACCCTACATGCTGTCATGGCCAGTACCGACAGGAGTGAGACAGACCGCACATGGTGCAACCTGCTACCCCAACGTTCCCCGACTAGACACGATATCCACCTCGGGAAAGGATAATGCAAAATAGATCACTTTGTACTTGAGATGATCATCGGTTCTTCAACTTAAATTATACCATATAATACTAATCAAAATAATTTTGATTAACATTATAATGAGATTTGCTAAACAAATCCCAAATCCTATTCAAGCAACATGTTTGTTGGAATGTAGATCACGTAGATCATGTAACCAATTAGTGATCTAGATCACATCTAATCAAATATTGGTTAAGGTAATTTCACTTAAGAATATAATTATCATCAAATATTTCACAAATATTTATGCATAATTATTCTAGGAAATTAAACAATTTAATTTCACTAATTGATTAAATGACAATCACTAGGTTCTTGATTAGGAAAGTATTTCCAACAGTGACCCTCGCTTACTAAAAAATACCATATCTCAATCAATTTAAATTCAAATTAAGAAAAATAAGTTCCTATAATTTTTTTATTTGATTTACAACATAACCTAAGTGATTTGCACCCATGTCAAGGCGTTTCAAATCCACAATTAACATCTTAATTACGTCATGATCCGCAGTCCCTGAAACAATGGATACATGTTCACTAAAATGATCATATCTCGAGCATACGGAATCCAAATTACGTAAACTCAGATCCTACGGTTTCCCTATTTAATGGGTAAAAAAAGTCAATTATTATTTTCGTATTTAAACAATTTAAACAGTGCCGAAAATAATCTCAAAATAGAGATGCGAAAATGAAATGCAAGAAAACTTTCGCAAAGAACCCAAGTCATCCTCGGTTCAGGGATCACATCCAAAACATTAGACATAAGGCTATGATAACACTTGAAGGTTATGGTCAGATTCTCAAGTGCATCACGGAAGCGTGAGCATCGTATCGAATACGACGAAGAACAACTAGTCGGACTAGATGTTCTATGCAGCGGAAATTAAATTATTTTCATGCGACGAAACCACATGATCCAAGAACACTTCTCGGATCGTTTCGTCTAAACCACAAACAAGTAATTGGATTACCAATTGAATTGCTATTGAGTCTCTAAACGAAGAGACCTCCTGTCTCAAGTCCGATCCGACGGAGGAGACGCTTGCGAGCGTGTTGATGAAGCACGTGCTTCTCGCAATCCATGTTGATGATCCAAGCAGAGGATCTCCTAATCTCGACACACGAGATCTGACGTCTTCTTCACGAGAAAGGCACACCGAAGGAGATGGAGATCCACGAGCAAATGATTGGGTAGCATAATGACGACGTTGTGACGATGGAGAACCTCTCTAGGTCATCCATGGTGGGCGGTCACATGAGAGGGAGAGAGTAGACGTGTAGAGAGAGAAGGAGAGAGAGAGAGACTTATGTTCTCATTGTGTGTAAAGAAGAGCAAAGGGGTGCCTCTCCTTTTATAATATTTTGGGATCCATGGATCTCAATCCATGGACAACACAAATCCAATGGATCTCATTGATTGTGTTTCTTTTAATGGCTAAGATTTGTGTTGGTAAAAATCCAACAACAATTAATTTAATTTAGATTTAATATATATTGATAAATAAATATAAATCAATACTTAAATTAAATCAACAACATATGGAGATAATGGAAAGGAGAGTGCCTCCTTCCATGTATATGGAGTGGATGACCACCCTCTCCTAATAGGAATTGGTGTTCGTCCCTTCTATCCAATATGGAAGGAGGCTCTCAAATGTAATCTTCTTAGATTACATAATTCCATGTATCTCCAATTTTACAACAACAATTGTTGTAAATTATTCTACAAAATAATCCATAATTATTTTGTGAATATTGCAATCTTGCCATTGAAAATTTGTGAATTACATTCACAACCCAAAATAAAATGTAAATTACATTTTCAATTTAATGTTCAATGTGAATCCAATTCACATTAACATTTAATTAACAAATGTAAATTACAAATAGCTCTCTCTTATATATTATAAATCACATTTATAATATATATATGACTAATATGGATATTGTTATCCACATTATTCATATCCTTGATAATTAAATCACATTTAATCATCTTAGATCTCTATTCTCTTGTTCTCAAATAATATAAATCACATTCACATTATTCATGTCTTTGATAATTAAATCACATTTAATTATCTTAGATAACTCTCCTTATAATATGAATCAAATTCATATTACTCATGATAATTATATCACATTTAATTATCCATTAATCAATGCTCGGATGTATAATATCAACATTGGAATTATCCATGAACTCTTTTCAGGATAATGCTCTTTCTTTGCGAATACTTAGATATAAGGACATGGCGATTGTATTGTTCAACGTATAGTGACTTGGATATTGAGATCATATCTCAAATCCAGATCGCGGGCCTCACATAGATACTTGATTAAATCTAATCCGCAAATCTAATCTTCTCATTGCATCCGAATCACATTCAGATCAATGTCCAACATTTGGACCAAGATCAGATTACTTCTCTACTGAGAGGAGTCACTAAAATCCAGACTCTCCCTTGGAATGGAAGCATCATGGTTATACAATCGTTTATGATCACATCACCATTAGGTATTCCCAATACCTGTACATCCTGCATACTGGAAGACTCAGAATAAACCCGAAGTATTAGATCAACTTTACACTGTCTACTTTAGGGTTCTATCAGTAAGTTTCTCATTTGATTATTGGGAGATGGTATCGATCATGTACTTTCCAAAAGCATATATCATACCTAGGTATTGATCATATACTTTCCAAAAGTATATATCAAACCTACAAATTCAGGCAAGCTTCCAAAGCGAGACGACCGTGCACGGAATTTGATTCTTCCCAATATCTCATGAGTGAGCTCAAGTCTTCCGATTCAGTAACTGAACCTGTATGATCCCTTTGAGAGATCGTATTACTCATATGCCTTTGCATGCACACCAGCGCACCGGTGTATAGACCTTGATTAGGTCATCAACCTATCGGTCTGCCAAATGTACATAGTTAGACATATAGGAACACATCTGTCTCCGGTCAGAGGATGTGTGCCTGTATCATGAAAACATACGATATAGGACTTTATTTATCTCGATCTCGTTAAGTCAACTCTTTGACCTAACTTATCTAACACCTCCGAATCTCTATTCCTATGTAGAGGAGCTGCATCAAGAGATCGGTTAGATATCAGCCTAAATGAGAAAGGATTGCCATCTCCTACTCAGACTGGAGATCATCTCTTAATAAGCATTAGACGGTGCTTGACGAGTCCTCAATCTAACCTTTTAGATCATCATCCAAGCACCGGCCTCTATGATTCGATAGTTGAATCAACAGTTGTATGATTATTAAGATGGCCATGGTACATAACCCTAATTGTACTAAGGGACCTATTATGCAAATTAGTTATTCTTCATTTCAGGTCAGGGAATGATATTTCCAATAACATTTATTGCATAATGGCTCGCGTGGGCTCACATGTCCAACAACACCACCGTATAGAAGGTCGACATAGAACTCTTTCTTCCATCTTCTTCCAGATGTCCTTGAGGCCATCTGATCAAGAATGAGGGCTGAAATATAATCTAGACCATTGAATTCATGTGAAACATTGCAAATCCAGAGCTGTTAGATCAACATAAGTGAGAACACCTCAACCATTTAATCAGACACTCGCACCTCACATGTACCTCAGGTGTATTTTGCTTGAGCACCTCCACATTTTGTTTTTATTGTTTGGTCTTATAAATACAGTATAACGTATAAAAAGTTGGTAATTTTGTAAAAGGCCCCCCGTACTTTCTGGATATTACACCTAAGTTTGGTTATTTTGCATGTATGCTATTTTATTTTAAGGACCCATTATGAAATGGATATCTAGTTTAAAAATTGAAAAAGGTCCTTATCCGATGTGTAGTTCATTTTTGTTGTATATTGTTTTAATTAAATATTTCTTTTATGCGAAAAATTGTATGAAAATTATGTTGTATACCTGGAACTTTCTTGATCATATATAATTTTTTATAGACAATTTACTTCATTTTCCTATTCTTAAAATTTAAAAACATTTCTATTTTTTATGTTTAGCATTTAAAAACCATTAAGAATTCAAATATATAACCAATAATTCCAAAAATTATATTAGTTAAATTATAATATGTTTTCTCACATATACATAAATCACTAAAACGTACAAAACATAAAACCTAAAAATCTTAAAATCTTTAAAATCATATCGAAAAAACCTAAAAATATACCTTTATTTTTCTGAATTTTCTATATTATATATTATATTCAAAATAGCATAGGGTTAATTTTGGACTCATATATATTTATTAAACACTAAACATGCTCACAAATTAAACATATTCCATATTTTATACATTTTATCACTTTAAAAATTCATAAAAAATAGAAAATTTCTACAAAATTACCAGAAACAAAGAAAATATAAAATGTATACAAACAATTTATTTTATTTATTTTGAATTTATGTTGACTGATTTAAAAATCCATAAATATTTTATCTCTCTTTATATAATATATTACCTATGTTTAATATATAATATTTATATTATCTATATTATTATTTGTCTTCTTTGAAAATAAAAATAAAATTTAAAAAGTTGCATAACCAAAAAAATATTGTTAAAATAAAAAAAGTATAAAAAATTTAAAAATTAAATATCATGAAAAACCCACATAAAACAAAAAAGATAAAAAAAATTACTAATCGGCAATAATTAATAGTAATTCTCTTGCTCATTCGCTTCACAGACACTCTACCATACTTACTCCTATACACATTTATGTGGAGCTATAATAAATTTTGACTCACATACACTTTATTTTAAGACACACTGTGTTCTTATTATTGCGGATTTTCTGTATTGATCACCCTAGCAACTATTGTTCCAGCCTTGTTAGGAATAGTAGATTGGTCCACAAATTCAACACCTAAAAATGTATTTATATACATAGTTTATATTTACTCTTTAAATGGTGTGAATATGATACTATTAATCATAGATGTCTATGAAACTACAAAAGGCTCATATTTATTTTTTTGAAGTAATAAATATTCAACAATGAATCGTTATTTCAATTGTTAGAATGATTTCTCTTGAGTTACATGTTGAAAAGATGATCATTAACATTGCCTCTCCCATTACTATTTCGTAAAATTGATGCACGTACATAAAAACACATGTTTATATGTATTTATATGATGCTCAATTTTAAATTTAAAAGCTACAAGATGGTTTCCAAGAATAAAAAATCAAACTACCATACCATTCACATTTATGATTTTTTTTTATTTTAATGTTAAAATATTGTCAATCATTACAAATTTTAAAAGCAAGACAACAATTATAATTGCAATATGAATCATTGGTGTACGAGCACACATGTTATATATCATATTCTTGGGCTACATTGAGAAGATTGCAATATCTATTCTCTTATTCTTATTGATTAACATTTTTCTTTGAGGAATTAATTATTGCAGGAAGAAAAAAAGCTCAAGAATTAATTTGATTCGATTTGAGCAGGAACTGAAATTGATTTTTATCCTGAAAATTTGAATTTCAATTGTGAAATATTTCTTGGATCCATTTTTTAAAATTTGTGAACAATTTAAGGATTTAATTTATCATATTATCGAGTATTAGAATATAATTCACAAGATTTATCTCTTTCTACACATTTCTTTCTATGTTTTATTCTATTTCTTAGTTTATTTTAAATCATTATTTTTGCATTATTTTATGATATTGGAATTAGCATCACAATTAATTAAATACATATATTAAATTGAACCATGTAATTAAAGAACTGTTGTTCCCTGAATTCAACCTTGGTACACTTACCAGGTAAAATTTGCCAAACATTCAAGGTTTTGACTTATGATGAACTGTTTTCCATCTACTATACTACAGTTAAATATTTTTAAAGCGGTGGAGAGACCGTTCATGGAATGGTATTATTTTCAAGGAATATCATGTTCTTGAGGGTTTAAATTAATTTTTGTAATTAAGTTCTGTAATACTAATCATTGTGTTAATTTTCTTTCTTATTTCTTTTATTTTTCTTGACTTACATTATTCAGTATATTCATCTCTTGTTGTAGATACTAATCGCATATTCCTTCTTTTTATATCTAGCTTAGAGCATTTTTGAGGAAAACTCTAAGGAGCTACAAGGAGAATATTTATATTTGTGAGAAAGATTTTACTCTAGGTTTTATTTTTTTGTGTTTTCTCTTTTTCAATGGTCTCTTTGAACCTTATTGTAATTAAAAACATGAGAGAACATTTCTTGGACGCCTGCTCCTGTTTTGACCTTAACCTGTTTTGACCCCTACTTTGTGGACATCACCCCAAATGTTTGTGTGTTGATGTAAAAATAGGACATGCTCCCACAGTAGATTAATTTTTATTTTTCTTGTGCTCGGCTAATTCTTCTAGGACACACATCAAATAATTATATGCATTGCAGATAATTCAACTTATCCAAAGCATAAATATATTCTTCACACTAATAAAATTATCTATTAAGGTACATTTTTATTAGCTACATTCGTATAAAGTAACTTTTCAATTCTATTATGCATCCCACATGAAGAGTGCTGGGAAGCATTACAAGTCCTCTAACTAAGCATGCATCATAGTTTTTAATCGTGCATCGATTTTCTTTTCTCCTCCCTCTTATTTTCCCATATAAGATAAAGGAGTCGAGACTGGTTGGTAGACACATTTTTGTTCTCATTAAGACTTTAAGTGATAACCTCCATTAAAATAGGGAATTTCCAATCGAAGAAGCATGGCCAAATGTTCTAACAAGCTAGGTTAACAATTATTGCATCGATCAGGTCCACAATCAACAACCATCAAACCCACAATAGTTAAATAAATCAATCAAAAGTGATGTGTGAGTTCAAGATTTATTATAACTCCTTAAATAAGTGTATATATGTAAGTAGTGAGGAGTGTCAAAGACAAGAAGAAAGACATGGGTAGATATTTGTTTATTAATTACTGTTAGTTAATAATGATTTTTAGTTTTACTTATTTTTACAATTTTGTTTTTAAATGTTTTTTTTTATTTTTAATTATATTATTTTTTGGATTTTTAGTTTGTACGTATATTTTGTTTTAAATTTTCATTTTATTTATAATTTAGAAAAATTTAAATTATTTTTGATTTTTAGAATTACTTAAAAAGATAATATATATAAAGAGATTAAAAGCTATCTTTTTGGATTTTTAAATAAGTCATACAGAGCTAAAATATAGGAAATAAAACATTTTTTGAGTTTTCGATATTTTTATCTATTTTTGGAAAACTTTAGCGTATTTTTATAATTATTATGGATTTTAAAAGTTATAAAAAGGTAAAAATGTGAATAAGATACATTTACAAACTTGTTTAGGGTTTTTTAAATACACAAGTCCAATAAACCCTAAGTGATTTTTAGTATAAACTATATATAATAAAGAAAATTCAGAAACATAACATACTCTTTGAATTTTATGGAATTTTTGCTAATTTTGTAAGATTTTCAGGGTTTTGATGTTTTAAGGTCTTTGTTTTATATTTTTTAGATATGTGATGAAAGATAATAAGATCTATCTACTTCAATTTTTGGATTTTTTCGGTGAATATTTTAATTGTATGGATTTTCTAATTCTAAACAATAAATATGTTTTTGAATTTCTATAAATAGAAAAACTAATGTAGATTCCTCATAAAAAGGATATGTAAAAGATCTATGCTCCAAACACTTAATATAATTTTCGTATCTTTTAAATTAATAAAATTAATTAATAATCATAGAATACACAAAATAAATATGTACAACATCACATGCACCTAAACATAGTTTCTAAAAATATTTCATGCATTTAATAACATTCAAAACAAATCTTGGAAGGAAGATATACTATTGGTAATTTAAAAACTATATAATTCGCACATGGTAGGGAGTAAATTGCAAATACATAAAGGTTTCCATTCATTTCGTAGCATGCCACCACAAACCTAGGTTCAGAGCCTGCAAAAAACCCAAAAGGCGCCTCACATGGAGGACCATGTGAGATGAACTAGAAAGGACTAAGTTGCAAATATATAAACTTTTGAGGTTCCAGTTGCAAAATAAACCATAAATACTAGCAAAGCATACGAAATATTCAACATTTCATATAAATCACAAAATGAGGGTGGAAAATGCAATACACCCCCAACATACATACTGATTTATAGTTGATGTGCGATCACTTAAGTACGGATGGCTGATATGCACACGGTTCGCCTTAAATGTATGGCTTGGATTAGACCTAGGATGAACTCTTCATCAAATGGCTCAGAGGTGGCGTGGAAAAAATTGGGAAGAACTCCACCTAGGCCGATCTTCGATCGGACGAATCTCCATCCTCTCATGAAGTTTCAAGCCTAAAGGTGATTCAACATCTTCCTGGGAGTGGTCTGCACTAGCTGGTGGCTTTAAGATCAGGACCTCACTGGAGAGAGGCCTGGCGATGAGGGTCCACCTAGAGCTTTCAAGAGTAATTGAATCACCCCGAGGAGGAGGTATTGAAGCACATGTCTTGCAGAAAAATGCTTAGGCTCAAGAGTGAAGCTATAAACATAAATATAAAGCTAAAAAACATGTAAAATGGAATGGGATGAGGACCTCCAACATATGATGGAAGAGGAGATTGAGTACCTCGATCTAAGCAAGATCAAGGGGGATGGTGGTCCAGATGATGGAGAATATACAGAGGAACAATGTGTGGTGATCAGGTGCATGAGAACATGATGTATCAAGAGGAACAGAGGCAAGAGCCTAGTGCTCCAGCATACTTATTTTTTTTGGTTTTTTGATGAAACTAAATGGAATGATTGTAAATAAAACACTACACTACGTAAGGAATTAAAGTGCGAATGAAATGCACTTTAGATTAGGGCCTCACTTGGTTTGTAATGACTTGGAAAGATCAAACCTGGAAAAGCTACCCCATCAGTGGTCTGCATCACACTCCTCCACCTTATCCTCGCCTTGAAATGTCGGGGGTACCCTCCTGTCATAAGGACACACTTTAGCTAGAGCTTCAAGGGGTTACGATGGATAGAAATGGATTAGGGCTTGCTGGAGGTTGATGAGAAGACTATATAGTAGAGAGTGGATGATTGCTTTGACTTAGGGTTTTTGCAAGACTCTATGATGACTGATCTCATTAGATGGGTCAGTTTGGATCATGGTCTACCAATCAACAATTTTCACGAAGGAATCAAGGTGAATCGAGGCTTGGATGTGTAGAAAAAATTAAAAGAAGGAGGCGTATGGAATGATTTGTAACAGGTCTCAAGTAAGGGAGGAAAGTTTGACATGAAGTCAAACATTCCTTGTCTCTGATTGGTTCATGTCACCTGCCATGAGACAACATATGACTAAAAATAGAAATTATGGGAGAATAAAAAAGAAAATGATTTTATTTGTAAAAACTCAAAACATAAAAATGATTCTTAATTTATAAGCTATATTTAAGTGATTTTTATTTATTTTTATCAACTTTTTAATATGGTATATTATTTATATATTATTTATTTGCATTTATACCGATATACTATGTATTTACATTTTTATTTTATTTCCTTTATACATAATACGATATTTAAATAATTTATTTATTTCTAACAATATTTAATAGATATTTACATATTTTATGTGATTTTTATGTTTGTATTGATACCTACAAATAAATACCTATATTTACAACATAGGTATGCTATACATGAATATTTAAGGTTTATTTATTCTTTTTGGTATTTTTGAGTACTTTTAATTTTTATTTATATTATTTACTTATATTTTGTAATATATACAAATATATAAACATATAAAGAGACTAAAAATGTAAAAAGTAAAATATAATAGGTTTATATACATATGTGATAGTACCATAGTACCCCAATTAGATAGATTTTACACCTTGACTCCAATTTAGGTGTAACCGACCTTCATTTCATAGATAATTCAATTCAAAGTACAATGAAGGTGAGTTTGGTTTATTGTGAGTTCATATGGAGAAGATATTGATCAATAAAGTTTTGTTTGTAGTTTTTTCGACTAAGTGTATTGAGTAACTTGTGCATGATTTATTTTTGCCAATAATTTTTTTTATTTTATATACATTATTATGTACAAGTTTTATGATGAACACATTATTGTTTGAGGTTTATATGATGAAAAATAAATTTGTATAAGCTTGGGACATTTACATAATATTTTGTACTAATAATAGTTAGGGTTTTATTTGTATTTATGTACATCATGTCACCTTATCTCCCCCACTATATTTTTTTGGTCGACCTAGTCAATATTTGACTTGGACCAATGTTTACGGTCAGTTAGTATCATAGATACACCCTTTATTTTTCTTTTCTTTATTCTTATATTTTGGTTTTAAATACCAATATTTATACACTATTTACATAATAATGTTAGAAAGTTAATTCATTGAAGTTAGTAATATTACAAGCATTTTGATAGGAATTTAATTTAATATAAAAGAATAAAGGTGAGTGAATGGATGTCACCCTCTATACTTAGCTTTGCCAGTCCCTAGCAAACACTTTTGTGGAGAATAAGTGCCAAAAAGGAAGATAAAGAAAAGAAAAATAAAGAACTTAGAATGACTATTTTCAAACCTACCATCATAAAATCAATGTTTAGAGCGTAGTCAGACCTTCAGTTTAGTTCACATCAATAGTCAGGTTAGAACAAGTCTTTTCATACATAAACTCTTGTGACTAAGAAACTCACGTGTATAATGTATGTAAAATGTAGCTCCCCACATATAATTTCAATGAAATAGTCTCCCTCTGCAAGGTAACCCTATTTCCCCAATCTAGTTACTCTTTCCTTGAGGAGTGGGGCATTCCCTTCTCAGTTCAAGTACAACTGGCTCAAGAAGAGGGGGTAGAGATGAGATTGGATTGTGACAATTATAGCAACAAGTCCTTTGAAGCTTGGTCAATGTACCCAAGTCACCTGCTTCAGGAAATCTTGTAACTTCGACTTTGAATCTTAAGCCTGGCTTATTGATACATTTGTTTGACAAGAATGATTTTTTGTTTACGTTTTGCCCGTATATATATATATATATATATATATATTCTTTTTTCTTGCTTATATGTACATAACAATAGCATTTACATAAATAATTCTTCTTCTTGAGACAGTAGGATATCCCTCTTTTGAAGCTTTATTGCAACTTACAACATCATGCCCTTAGACATCAGCATCACTAGATTAGGTTGAGGTGCACTAGCCTCCTACTTGGGCAGCATATGATTCCATTCACGTTCTTCTCAATATAAAGAGTTCTGCCCTCCACCACCTCATCTGAGTTGATCTATGTGCAAAGTGCTTGTCCATGCTAGGCCACTGTCAACAAGGGTCATATGTATGTCTTAAAATATTCTACTTAGGCTAATCAATATGACATGTGAACATACTCATGTGCACTCAAAAAATAAACTAACATTGACCTAAAAGGTATTAGTTCATATTCCTATATGGTTCATGTGAAATTAAGTTGATTAAGGTTGAAACCAAGCTCTAATCTTCTGATTTTAATCCAAACTAGTTAAATGATCAAAGTCATTCTGAAAAATATGAATGAAAATAGAAAGCTATTTTTGTGAAGTGTTTTTTCTGGTTCTAAACTTTTATGTGGTTTTTGAAGAGTTTTGCAAATTTTATGAATTTTGAAAAAATAATTTTGTCTTTTTGATGGAGTTAGTAAGTTGCGTATATTTACAAGGTTATATATATGAGGTGTATTTATCAAAGTTTTGCAAATATTTCACAAATACTTTTCAAAGTTTTTCCAAAAATCTTTTCAAATCATCTCACAACCATTCTTTGAAAACCATTTGCGAAATATTTTCAAACAAATTTTCACAAACATTTTACAAATATTTACGTGAGTTTTTTTTTCAATCTTTTTATTGATTACCATTACCCAATGTATTAGAACCATATTATTGAAAACACAAGAAGTATGAGTTATGGCTAAAGTGTATATACCATATATGCGACCCCACTATACTTAGCTCAAACTATGCCTCATAGTGACCAAGAAGCAACAAAGGAAGATACAACTTGTGCTAAGCATAGAATAATACTATTCTACAATGAGTCAATGAAATAATAAGAAGTCAGTCATCCCACCATACTTCAGATCAACTAATACAAAGTATAAAAGATTGTAAAACTAATGGGGGATGATCGAGGGTGAGAATATACGAAATCAATGACCCATCTTGTCTCCCCATATACTTAGGGTAAAGAGTTTTCAGGTATAGAACAAAATGTCAACAAGTTGAGAGAAAAGAGAGGGAATAAAAAGGAAAAAAATTTGAGTCACTCATTCCCATATATTTAGGATCTAGTCATCCTAAATATAGCACTGATGAAAGGGATAAGTGAATAAAACATAAGAAAGAAAGAAATGAAAAGAATTGAAAAAGAACAAAGAAAAGGAATTTTCATTGCCCAACTATCTGAATATTCTGATGATGGGAGTCCTTCTTGAAATGGTACTTCAATTGAATCGAAAAGGCTAGGAATTTATCATGCTCTACATACATCTTCACCAATTGTCTAATGAGTAGAAATGTCTATGCATCATAAGACAACTCAAATATGATAATGCTACTGTTGTCACACATAATTTTTACTAAGAATGATCCTCTCCATTTTATCTTTAATTTATTCTGAAATATCTTTAACTTTGAGTCAAATAACCTCATCTTCCGACCATGCTCAAAAGCCTTTCGTCTGATATACTTGTCGTGCCATCATTTGACTTTCTCCTTGTACTTCAAGATGTTATCATATGCATTATCTCAGAATTCCATGAGTATGTTCAGATCGATCTTGTAGTTTTAACCACTTGTTGTGAGTCCAAATTGCAGATGTTGACTGCCCAAGGTGATTTATGAATTAACTCTATGGGCATATGGCATGGCTTCCCATAGACAAGACGACATGGAGACATACCCATCTAGTATGATATATGGTAAGCCCATAGAACGGAATCAAGGAGTTGAGACCAATTCTTCCATCCAGCATTACATGTTTCTATAGAATCACCTTGATATCCCTATTTGAAAGCTCAACCAAGCCATTGGACTACATGTGATAAGGAGAAGTGACAAGGTGATCAATGACACACTCCTTCATAAGTTTCTTGACTTCTTTGTTTACGAAATGGTTACCCCATATGAGATTAGAATCTTAGGGATTCTTACTCGTGAGGTAATGTTGTCCTTGAGAAAGCAACAAACCATATGTCCGTCGACTGATTGGGTGGGAATATCCTTCACCCAACTACTCACATAATCCACAACAAGCAGGATGTATTCATATCTCTGACTGTTGGGAAATAGACCCATGAAGTCAATACCCTAAGAATCATATACATCAGATATTTGGATGAACTTCTGTGGCATTGAATCTTTGGAACCAATGGTTCCCCCCAATTTCTTACAGTCAATGCAACTTTTCTCATATGTTGCATCATTCGTGAATAGTGCGGGCTACCAGAGGCCACATTACAATAGTTTCAATGTCTTTCTACTTCCAGAATGGTTTCATCTTGCTTCGAGCTTATGACAGCGTCCGAGGAAACTGTATGTACTCCTTTACATCAAATGAAATCCACACCTTTCCTACAAAGGTATGCATCTTCCCATTAGTAGAAATGAATATCGGAAATGAATTTGTTCTTCTTTACTCGAGTCCAATCTTGTGGAACCTTCCTGCAAATGTGATAGTTCACAATACTGGCAAAGATTGGAGCGATATGACACTCAAAATTGATTCATTTGGAAAGGTCTCTGTGATCGGCACCTTACTCAATGAAGTCTCTATACTTTCAATTCTTAATAAATGATGTTCTACTACATTCTTGACTCCATGTTTATCTCTTATATCCA
Source organism: Ottelia alismoides (assembly GCA_037367405.1). NCBI lineage: Eukaryota > Viridiplantae > Streptophyta > Magnoliopsida > Alismatales > Hydrocharitaceae > Ottelia > Ottelia alismoides. The sequence goes on from JAZKJV010000479.1 coordinate 1,310,125, forward strand.
ACCAAAATTCCTGGAACAGAAGGATCTAATAGACAATCGTGACTTCGCATCCTTCTTTTATTATAAGTACCGAATAGCAGAGTGCTTAGTGAATATTACAAGTTTAGAACTGAGAAGATGAGATCAAAACTTCTCGAAGGAGAAAACGACTGCCAACAACTCTTTATCTAAAACTGTATAAATTTTTTGGGCCTCATCTAGTGTCCTGATGACATAATGTGTAGAAAATGCTAATCCATCCATGTGTTGTCCTGATATAGCCCTAATGGCAAAGTCAAAATCACCCAACATGATCTCGAATGGGAGAGACCAATTGAATGGTTGTAGGACAAGTTCTTGAGTAACCAGTTCTTTCAATTGATGATAGGTCTGGAGGACCATATTATCCATAATTAAATATACCTCCTTGCCTAGCAGCTTGGTGAGAGGTTATAAAATCCTGTTGAAGTCTATAATAAATCTTCTATAAAATTTGATATGCCCCAGAAAAGACCTCACCTACTTCAGTGTTTTAGGTGGCTCAAATTTAGCAATGGCATCCACCTTAGCGGGGTCAATCTCCATACCTCATTTAGAGACAACATGGCCTAACACAATCCCATTGGTAACCATGAAATGACTCTTCTCCTAAGAAAGCAATAAATTCACCTCACTTCTCTTTATTACTCGATATAGATGCAAAAGAGAGGCATCAAAACTAGCACCATAGACTATGAAATCATCCATAAAGACCTTCAGAAACTACCCAACACGTTGAAAACTACAACAAAACATACACCTTTGGAATGTAGAAGTACACAATTCAAAGGGTATCCGCTTGCAGGCGTAGGTGCCAAACAGACAAGTGAATGTAGTCTTCGCTTGATCATCATGAGCAATAGCCACTTTGTCATACCAAGAGTACCCAACCAAGAAGGAAAAGAACTCTTTCCTTGCCAATCTTTCTCGAACTTGGTCAATAAATGGTGGAGGAAAGTGATCTTTCTTGATTGTTGAGTTCATGTGTCAGTAATCTACACAAGCACACCATGACATAGGTACTCGTTTCAGAATCTCCTCTTCATGGTCATTTATATCCACCATGATCCCGGATTTCTTCTATGTCGTGTGTAATGATCTTACCCACTCAGAGTTAGAGATGAGATAAATAAAGCTAGTCTCACATAATTTAATTATATCTTTCATGAAAACATCCCATAGATTAGGGTTCAGCTTGCGCTGAAACTCACTGATAGCTTGTTGTCATCCTCTAAGTAGATATAATGTGAACACAATGCTAGATTTATCCTTCAGAGATCCGAAATATTCCAATTAAAAGCCTTGTGGTTTTTCTTTACAACCTATAGCCACCACGATTCCTGATCAATGATCAATCGCGAACTGTTGATGACTAGATATTGTTCATGCTCAGTCGCAAGGAAGGCTTTCTTTAGATTTACTAGAAGTAGATTAGACTCTAGTGGAGTTTGAGTTGGCTTTTCAAAAACCTTTGAGACTGATATGGTGGTTGATGCATGGTTTGTCAATAATTTGTTGCCCACCTCAGTTATTCTTGGTTCATATAGTAAAACACTGAACATTTATACAATTATTTCCTATTGTTTCGTTTGAGATGGTTCTTCTTCAAACAATTCGATCAACTCATTTACATAGATCTCCCTGTTTGCAAGGAATAAGATTCGATTGTGATTTAGGGTCTTCCTTTAGAAAGAAGAATACCTTGGACAAAATGTCATTTAAGGGTAAACATGGATCTTTGATCTCATCAATGATGTCACAATCAACTATATGTAGTGTAACGGGTACCGTTCTCTCATATATATGTGCTCTCTATTGGTTTGGTTCTGCGATCATCTCTATGATGACCTTGTTGTAGCTAGAGCGAAAGTTAATCTTTCTAGACACGTAAACAACTACTGCTTCGTTAGTTCGAAGGAACAAACGACCAAGTATGATAGGGGTCTGGAGTAATAGCATTGAGGATTCCATGTCCAGGACATGAAGTATACTGTGAATTTCATGCTTTGCATTGTTACATTAACATCCTCCATTACTTGGGGATCGACCAACAAAGTGAAGGATCATCCTGGTTGGTTTTAGCGAACCCATCCCGAATTCCTTGAGGAGATAAGTGGACATGTGGTTTATCGAAGGGACACTACAAAGCAGAGTTCATTCAAAAAGTTGGTCAAAGATCTAGCATCTGATCAAAGGTACTCCCATGTCCTTTTTGGTTGGGAGATTGCTGATCGCATTTATTGTTGCCACAGTTAGGATGTGCTTTTTAGATCTTTTTTTCTGTTCATCTAGGGATGATGCTTTGATGTACATACCTCTTTCAGTCCTTTATTTGCACTCGGCATATATTTCATGGCTTTCAACAATGGAATTTCAAAAAATATATTTTGGTAATATCTCAATTACTCTAAGGTCCAATAAAGATGTTTTCAATTTTTTGGTTTTATATATCTTGAAAAATTCAATATCAAAATCAAAATGTTCATGGGAATCAACTTTTACAAATGGATGATTAGAAAAGGTACCATCATCTATTACAAGGTGAGAATAAAAAACCGAAACATCGGATTCATTGGCAGGCACGAGATAAGCTACAGGTGTAGGCATCTTCTTGGCTTGCAAGAATCGACCTCAGTTGTTATTGCATCTTTAGTCTATTTCTTTTTCTTAATATTTTTGAATTTTCTGATCCTGTGTGGCTCCTCTCTTTTTTTCATCTTCATTACTTGATGCAGGATCAACGGCTGCAGAAGATGACCAGCGTCCCTCTGAAACTTTATTCTTTCCTTTTGCAGTTACAGACGACTATAGTGTCCTACCACTCATGAGAGTCACAACATTAGATAACATAAATGAAGTACTCATAGCTGACTCTATGATGGAGGATTTATTATAATCTACGTATTCCTTACAACGGAGGTTACATGGAATTACCTGAACATGCGCGGGGATGATGGTCTTTGTGGTTTCTAAGTCATCCAACATCTAGCTCATCTCCTCGTTTCCTTCACAAGTTGAGCCAAGCAGTCATGTGTGGGCTTCGTTGATATTGCCTTCATCGGCGTGCTGATATCACTAATACTGATATAAGTATAGAGGCTGTGACGGGTAACCATAAAAATATGGATGCGGAGGAAACTGTTCATAATGCGGAGGAGGAGGAGGGTACTGATTCTAGTACTGAGCAATTAACTGATAATGAAACTACTACTAGAGATATGTCAGCTGATGATTTCATCTCCATATGTGAGCATTCCATAGAGTCTGGTGTTGAGAAAATTTGTGTTGGACTGTTTTTCTAACTTGATATTAGTGGTATGGTCGGATGGCTAAAGATTGATCATTGTGTTGACCTCTTAGACGAGTCAACCATGGTTTCTAACAAATGCCATTCACCTCTTGGACTTGTAGTGGATGTGGAAAGAACAACTCAACATATGTTGGGAGCTCTAGATGGGGTGTGTAGTGGGCCCTGATCGGGTGCATGTACATAGTATAAGTGCTAGACAGACTGAGTCTGCCCTAGACTCTGCTACTACGGTTGTTATTTCGACTTGACGACATAAGTTTCGGCTATAGTATGTGCAGAATGACACAAGTTGATTGTGCTCACCAAAAGTTCCAACTACTTCGTTATCTGGTCAAGCTTGTCTAGATTTTTGGTTCTTTATTTGACCACATTATGTTTTTCGACATTTTCGATCTCTTCTTAATTTTATCTACCTTGGATAGATGGTTCCCGATAATGGTGAGATTGGAACTATCACTCATGTTCTCTTCATAAGATGATGCATATTGATAGACTTTTGGAGGATCTGCATTTTTTTTGGAATGTATGGGATGAGGACAATGCGTCGATCCTTCGTCGACCCCCTAAAAAAATTTGCCAAAATGCATCTTCGTCCTTGTTAAAATGAGATCCTACACATGCAACATCTACTAGGTTTTAGGTTTCCTAATTCAAACCACCGCAAAAATTATAGACCAGACTGGTCTCTCAGATGTCATGATGGAGGCAATAATCCTGCAGATTTATGAAGCCTTCATATGCTTCATGAATCAGCTCATGGGATAGTTGGGAGATGTTAGAAATCAAAGTGTTTATCTGATTAAGATGACCGAGGGGATAATACTTTTGTAGGAAAGCTGAGTTCATCTCATCCTAGGTCATCACCACCTTACAAGATGATTGATCTAGTGGAGATCCTTATTTTGAAGGTTATAGGGAAAGGTGGTCATCTTAATTACCTCCAACAGGATGTTGGGATAATGCATGCTTCCACAGATGCAATTGAATTGCTGTAGGTGGATGTTTTGTTCCTCATTTGTGTTCCCATGATATGTTTGCAGGAGAGAGAGTAGTTATGGCTTCAATTCGAAATGTTTATGGATTGGTGGTATCCAAATCCACTTTGCAACCTGGACATCTCCATGGTTATATGTTTTCTTCAAAGTAGGCTTCAACATCTCTCATATCTCTTCCTCTCCTCCATAGTGTCCATCTACCTGATGTTCTTCTTCTCCTCATCTGTTTTATCTGTATATCCTCATCTCCATCAACATTTCCTGGAAGGTGACCTGAGCATTGACCTGTTTGGTCAACTGTTGTTGTATAGCCTAGATAGAGGTTAGCATTTTGTTATTGATCTCATACTCACCTGTTTGTTGTCCCTTCCATCTCTGTTGAGATAATTCAAGTTCTAAATCTGATGATGATAAATTCACATCAGGTTCTTGGTCTGCAATGGAAAACATACCTTGATCAGTCTTAAAATATATACCATATGATGAGAATGTTGGAAATGCGAGCCCACGGCGAGCCATTATGCAATAAATGTTATTGCACATATCATTCCCTGATCTGAAATGAAGAATGAATAATTTGTATAATAGGTCCCTTAGTACAATTAGGGTTATGTACCATGGCCATCTTAATAATCATACAGTTGTTGATTCAACTATTGAATCATAGAGGCTGGTGCTTGGATGAATATCTAAAGAGTTAGATTGAGGACTCATCAAGCACCGTCAAATGATTATTAAGAGATGATCTCCAGCCTGAGTAGGAGATGGCAATCCTATCTCTGAAGGCTGATATCTGACTGACCTCTTGATGCAGGTCCTCTGCATAGGAATAGAGATTCGGAGGTGTCAGATTAGTTAGGTCAAAGAGTTGACTTAACGAGATCGAGATAACCAAAGTCCTATATCGTATGCTGTCATGATATAGGCACGCATCCTCTGACCGGAGACAGATGTGTTGCTATATGTCTAAGTATGTACATTTGGTAGACCAATAGGTTGATGACCTAATCAAGGTCTATACACCGGCGCGCTGGTGTGCATATAAGGGCATATGAGTAATACGATCTCTCAAAGGGATCATACAGGTTCAGTTACTGAACCGGAAGACATGAGCTCACTCATGAGATATTGGGAAGAACCAAATTCCATGCGCATGGTCGTCTCGCTTTGGAAGCTTGACTGAATTTGTAGGTTTGATACATACTTTTAGTATATGATCAAGACCTAGGTATGATATACGCTTTTGGAAAGTGTATGATCGATACCAACTCCCAATGATCGAATGAGAAACTTACTGATAAAACCATGAAGTAGACAGTATAAAGTTGATCTGATACTTCGGGTTTAGTCTGAGTCTTCCAGTATGCAGGATGTACAGGTATTGGGAATACCTGAGGGTGATTTGATTATAAACGATTGTATAACCATGACGCTTCCATTCCTAGGGAGTGATGAAACGGGTCTGGATTTTAGTGACTCCTCTCAGTAGAGAAGTGATCTGATCTTGGTCCAAGTGTTGGACATTGATCTGAATGTGATACAATGAGAAGATTAGATTTACGGTCTTGATTTAATCAAGCATCTATGAGAGGCCCGCGATCTGGATTTGAGATACGATCTCAATATCCATGTCACTATACGTGGAACAATACAATCGCCCTGTCCTTATCTCCAAATATCTGCGGAGAGATTGCATTATTCTTGAAGGGTTCAAGAATAATTCCATAAGATCTAAGCAATGAAGAAATAATGATTAAATGTGATTTAATCATCTTGATGTGTGAATAAATTATCCAATTTAATTAAATGTGATTTAATTAATGTGGATAAGAATAATGTGGATAGAAATATCCAATTATTCATAATATATTATAAATGTGATTTATAATGTATTAGAGAGAGCTAATTATAATTTATATGTGTTGATTAATTATTATGTGTATTGGATACACATTGTGTAATTAATTAACAAAATGAATTATATGTTGTTTTGGGTTGTGAATATGATTCACAATTTTTTCCATGGCAAGAATGCAATATTCTCAAAGATAATTGTGAATTATTTTTGGAGAATAAAACCCAATAAATTTGTTGCAAATAAATAAGAGAGAAAATCAAGAAGATATGCAATCTCATGGGAATCCATGAGATTGCCTCCTTGGACTCCCATAGTGGGCGGCACACCACTCCTATATGGAATGGGTGGCCGTCCAACATGGAAGGTGCATGGAGATGAAATCTCCATGCACATTCTCTCCTTATTTGTTGGGTTGATTTAGGAATAAATAATATTTGATTTTATCAAATATATTTTGACCTAAAATTGTTGCTTTTGACAACAACAATCTTGGCCATTGGATTGACACAAATCAATCTCACCCATTGATTCTATGTGTCCCATGGATTGAGATCCATGGATCCCAAAACCCTATAAATAGAGAGGCATACTATGCTCTCTAAGGGACTTGCAACATTGGAGCTCTTTCTCTCCCTCATTTCTTAATACACGCCATCCCTTTCTCCCTCTCTTGTTGGTGGCCGTCCACCATACCCTAGAGGAGAGAACCGTCGTCGCCTTCGCCACTGCGCCGCCGCTTCGACGTTCTTCGGTTCTCCGTCTTCTTGGAGAGTTCCTCTCACGAAGGAGACGTTTGATCTCGTGCGACGAGATCAGGAGCAACCATGCTTGGATCATCTTCTTGGATTGCGAGGACAACGCGGTTCATCCCCGCGCTCGCAAGCGGTCTCGCCAACGATCGGACTTGAGACAGGAGGTCTCTTTCTTTAGAGACTTGATCAACCACGCTTCAAGAGGTATTGCATTATACTTGTTGTGGTTATAGATGAAACGATCTAAGAATGGTTCTCGGATCATGTGGTTTCATCGAATAATTTTTTTTAAATTCCGCTGCACCGAACAACTAGTACGACTAGTCGTTCCTCGTCGTATCCGATACGACGATCACGCTTCCGTGATGCGCTTGAGGATAATTCCATATCCTTCAAGTGGTATCAGAGCCTTAGGTCGACGGTTTCGAATATGATTCGAAAAACCGAGGACGACTTGGGTTCGTTAAGGTCGCGAAAGTTTTTATCGCATTTGATTTCGCAGATCTGTTTAGTAAATAAATTCGGCACTGTTTAAATTGTTTAAACACGAATTTAATACTTGGATTTTGTTCCCCATTAAATAAGGAAACCATAGGATCTGAGTTTACGTAAATCGGATTTCGTATGCTCTAGATATGGTTGTTTTAATGAACATGTATGCACTGTTGCGGGAACTGCAGATCTGAACGTGATTAAAATGTTAATTACTGTTTAGACTTGCCTCGAAATGCGTGTAACATCACTTGGATTCTGTCCTAAATCAAATTAGCAATATATGAAAATTGATTTTGTCTAATTTGGATTTAATATGATTGAGATATGCTAATTTTAGTAAGAAGGGGTCACTGCTGAAATTACAGTCCTAATCAAGAACCAAGTGATTGTCAATTAGTGAAATTAATTGTTAATTTCGTGAAATAATCATGAAAAATATTTGTAAAATATTTGAAGATGATTATTTACATAATTGACTTGGCCTCATCCAATTAATTGATTAGATTTGATCTAAATCTTAATTGGAAACACATTCATCAAACTTAATGTTTGATTGGTGATTGTCATTTAATCATTTAGTGAAATTAAATTGTTTAATTTCCTAGAATAATTGTGCATAAATATTTGTGAAATATTTAATGATAATTATTCCCTTAAATGACATTGCCTTAACCAATAATTGATTAAGATGTGATCTAAATCATAATTGGAAACCACAATCTTTCAAACTTGATGCTTGAATAGGATTTGGGAATTTGTCTAGCAAATTTCCTTATAATCAAAAAATGTTTTGATTATTACTATATGGTACAATTTCGGTTGAAGAACCGATGATCATCTCAAGTACAAATTAATCAATTTGGCATTATCCTTTCCCGAGGCGGATATGGTGCCTAGTCGGAGAGCATTGGGGTTGCGGGTTGCAACGTATGTGGTCCGTCCCACTCTCGTCGGTACTGGCCATGACAGCGGGTAGGGCCGGGATAATGTCCGAGGGATTAAGATGTATTTTTTCTAATTATTAAAATTCGAATTAATACGTATTTTGAGATATTACCATATATGTATTCAAGTAAAATAATCAAGTTTGATTGATTGAATTGGATTGATAATTAATTTAATATGATTAAATTGATTATGTCCAATTGAAATACTCTAATATGATTAGAGCTAATAATTCCCTTGGAAGAATTAATTATGTGAATGTGATTCACGATAATTAATTAAAATTTGAATATGATATGGAGGATCACATAAGTGACATCCATGGTCTCCCGTCAAGGCGGAGGGTTCCGTCGCCAGGGATTGCATGTGGGAGACGCCTGTCCGAAGTGACAGCTCCTGTATGCAAGCGCATCTGGATCGGGCTCGTCGCTTCTCGAAAGAGTAAGGACGTATGCGTAGTGACCCCAATATCGGGTCCTCATATTATTGGGGCGATATTGGATTGCGCATAGCGAGTTGTATTCCTGTTGACGGTTGGTTCAATTAATGACGGGTCAACATCGCCTTAGGGGTGGTGGGCCCGGGTGTTAAAGACCGAATTGGGAGATGCAAGTTGGACTTGCAAGGCGGAATGTGTTCCCGCTTCTTTTTATCCGAGTTGTAGGTTCTCATATTATTGGGATGCAACAAAGATAAGGAAGGAGATCCCAGATCTTGCTTGAGATATAATGGTAAGTATATCTCTTACATTGAAAGTGATTAAGGGAATGAACTTTCAATGTTGACATGGCAAGACAACTTTGATATAAAAATTCCTAAATCAAAGTAAAATATGTATATATAAATACATACATCTATGCAAATTTCTTATTTCAGATAATCCTTCATTAAAACCCACTCAATGAAATACTCAATAGTAACTAGTGAAATATCTTGGATTGGACTCATGATCCAGATATTGTACTTGCAATTGAACACATAATGTATGTGGTTGCAATATGCAAGTCTCCTCATACTAATGAGGAATGACAATTAAATAGATAATAGGACTACAACCCTAGGGTTTGTATGTCTCTATAGTCTTGATCTCATTGGATGTACTTTGGAAGTAACATGTCGATGATGATCGCAATTGTCAAATAATCCTTATAAAATCAATGAAGATATTATGGCATGCATATGTGCTCTTGACATTTAATCATGAGTAACATGGTTCTCTGCATCATGCAGAATGGTAGCTCTATAAGAGATGATGTATTCAAAATGTTTGAATACCTACCTGAACCAATGTTTTAAGAGTTTAAATGAATGTAGATGATGTGTGTCATCATTCTACTGTTTATACTCTAGTTATTCATGAAGCTTCATAATATTCATATTGTATGAATTTAAGGAAGCATGTATAAATGTTGAAAAACTCTTACTTTGAATTCTTTTGAATTTAAAATAAGAGATCCTCTGTCCTGAGCAATGGTTGCTCATAGATAAAGGGAGCGCAATGGAAGCATGGGTTGGACCCAAGAAAGAAGGAAAGTCAAGGAGTTGACTGGACTTCTGTAACTTCCATATGACATCCAAAGAGTTGGATGAATGCCAATACTGCAATAAATTGATCTGTTGATAGTATGACTATCAAGTCTGTCTAGAATCCTTAGAAAAGGACTCGGATAGAGCATCAGAATAATCTACATAAATCATTGATATTGACTTACTTATTGAATAAGATAAAGTCAAATAATTGTATCTCAATCTTCTGATGGCATTTGCAATAGGTTGCATATGTTTTAGAAGACCAGAAAATTTGATCTTAAGGTTTATAGTTATCCACATGGACATTGATGTAATTATTGCAACAATCTCTGCTGGATTGATATACTTGTTAATTTTAGTGGGAGAGCCCTTAGTCTTAGAGAATGTCTCTATGACCTAGATATAAGAATACACTCATTGTTTATTTCTAAATGTTGGAAATAAACATGAATTCTGGAATGGACCTATCATAAAGAGTTATGATGGATATATTTCAGATAGTAATCTAATAATCTAGTGGACTCCACTAAATTAGAAAAATTAATGAATGGTTCATTAACATTTCTAAATACTGAAATTAAAACATAAGATCAATATAAGGATGAAGATCATTTGACAATGATCTAGCATCAAGCCTTGGACATTTGTCTATCGATTTGATCAATAGACTAGTAAGAGATGAAACTTTAGAATGTCTAAAATTTCAAAACTTACATACTTATGAATATTGTATTCAAAGTAAAATGTCCAATACACCCTTCTTTGGGAATGGTGTAAGATGTCAAGGTATTCAGGATCTCATACATATTGATGTATGCAGATCATCTGTATCATAGTAAACATTATGGATATGTGATATCTGTTGATGATTATGTATGATATGAGATTTCTTCTCTTCACCTAAGAAACCTTTGAAATGTTCAAAGATTTCATTTTTTTTGGTTTAGAACCAAAGTTTGAAGGAAGATAAAATGAATTTGATCTAATCTAAGTAGCAAGTACCTACTAGATAAATTCAAAGAATACCTTATAGAGATATGAATATCACTTTTATCTCAATCCTCCTAACACACCTTAACTCAATAGAGTTATAGGGAGATACAATTGGATCATGTGTGACGTGATTCAATCAATGATGAATTTTTAGCATAAATTCCTCTTAGTATCCAGGTATATATGTAGTAGAGACTGCATATAATTCCATGCAAGTAAGCTGGAATTGAGCACTTGAGAGTGCTACTTCATTAGGAAAATAAAGGATGATATTGGATACCTACTTTATGACCTTGAGATTCTTAAAATATCTCATCTCCGAGAATGTGATTCTTAGAGGTTGAGACTCTTGAGAATCAAGATGAAAATGAAGTATAGGAACTCATTTTTCTTGAGAAGATAATGAGACTCCTGAAATTGGAAACTAAAAGGACAATTAAAGATGAAACACTAATACCTCTTCAAATGAGTTTGAGGATGGATTCCATGTGTTAGAGAAATCTGACAATGATCGAACTTCATGTGATGAAGCTTCTGAAGATCATAGCATGGATAGATGGATAGCAATAAAAGTCTAATGTAGACTTCATATACAAGTGTTGTATATGGACCCTCGAGGATCCACCTATATGGGTAAGACCTGTAAAAGGCGTAAATGGATCTTCAAGAGACAGGGAACCTGATGAGAAGGTAGAGACCTTCAAAGCACGGTTTGTAGCCATGAGCTACACACTAGAAGAGAAGACATTGCTTGCAATGAGACTTGCTCTTCGGTGACCATGCTTAAAACCGTCAGAATATTGCTAACCTTAGCTACACAACTTGACTATTGCATCTTCAAGATGTAAGTCAATATTGCATTCCTCTATGAATACCTCTTTGAGGATATTCACATGAAGTACCCCAGGGCTTCATGGTTGAGGAAAGCAAGGTGTACAAGCTAAGGAATCCATCTATGGACTCAAATAAGCTTCTTGAAGTTGGATCATAAGATTTGATGAAATTATAAATGTTATGATTTCAGATAGAATCTTGATGAACCATATGAAGCTTAGTGGGAGTGCTTTTGTATTCATCGTGCTAAATGTAGATAATATCCTAATCATTTGGAATGATATAAGGATAATAATAAGTGTTTCATGGACTGGCTATTCCATAACTTGAAATATGATTTCAAAGATGCCTCTCAGATCTTAGTTCTGAAGTTGTTCAGAAGCAAAGAGAAGAGGATAATGGGACTGTGACATTTATAGTACATCTTGGACATATTCCATTTTATGGAAAATTCCAGTAATGGCTTCCATCCCTTAAGATATGGTACTGACCTATCTAAAGGGATAGCACCTCAAAGAGTTGAGGAAGTGAATGCTAGAACTACTTGCCTTTGGGCATCAGTTCTGAGAAGCCAAGTGTGTGCTAGATGTGCACAAAAGCCAGATGGCTGCCATGCAGTGGGAGTAGTAAACTGTTGCTAATCCTACTATGGAAATAAAACACTTGGTTGCAGTAATGACAAAATCTTCATAGAGATAGTGATCTCCAGGAATAAGGATATTCTGATAAGGATTATGGAAATACTGGTTATGATAATTGTTAAGTTGTAGTGTCAAGGACACTATAACTAACAAGATTGAGTATTAGTTGCATAAGATGCAACATTCGCATTGGATGCGAGCACTGTTACTGGGGATATGCAAGTGCCGTAAAAGGACTTGGCGTAGTCTCGCGGGAACAGAGTGACTGATCAGCTTACCTAGCTATTTTCTAAATAGCCTATGATTGTCACATGAGTGCGGGTTTAAATGATTAGCCCATTAATGGCTCTTTGGGCTAGTGGGAGATTGTTGGAAATGCGAGCCCACGGCGAGCCATTATGCAATAAATGTTATTGCACATATCATTCCCTGATCTGAAAAGAAGAATGAATAATTTGTATAATAGGTCCCTTAGTACAATTAGGGTTATGTACCATGGCCATCTTAATAATCATACAGCTGTTGATTCAACTATTGAATCATAGAGGCTGGTGCTTGGATGAATATCTAAAGAGTTAGATTGAGGACTCATCAAGCACCGTCAAATGATTATTAAGAGATGATCTCCAGCCTGAGTAGGAGATGGCAATCCTATCTCTGAAGGCTGATATCTGACTGACCTCTTGATGCAGGTCCTCTGCATAGGAATAGAGATTCGGAGGTGTCAGATTAGTTAGGTCAAAGAGTTGACTTAACGAGATCGAGATAACCAAAGTCCTATATCGTATGCTGTCATGATATAGGCACGCATCCTCTGACCGGAGACAGATGTGTTGCTATATGTCTAAGTATGTACATTTGGCAGACCAATAGGTTGATGACCTAATCAAGGTCTATACACCGGCGCGCTGGTGTGCATATAAGGGCATATGAGTAATACGATCTCTCAAAGGGATCATACAGGTTCAGTTACTGAACCGGAAGACATGAGCTCACTCATGAGATATTGGGAAGAACCAAATTCCATGCGCATGGTCGTCTCGCTTTGGAAGCTTGACTGAATTTGTAGGTTTGATACATACTTTTAGTATATGATCAAGACCTAGGTATGATATACGCTTTTGGAAAGTGTATGATCGATACCAACTCCCAATGATCGAATGAGAAACTTACTGATAAAACCATGAAGTAGACAGTATAAAGTTGATCCGATACTTCGGGTTTAGTCTGAATCTTCCAGTATGCAGGATGTACAGGTATTGGGAATACCTGAGGGTGATTTGATCATAAACGATTGTATAACCATGACGCTTCCATTCCTAGGGAGTGATGAAACGGGTCTGGATTTTAGTGACTCCTCTCAGTAGAGAAGTGATCTGATCTTGGTCCAAGTGCTGGACATTGATCTGAATGTGATACAATGAGAAGATTAGATTTACGGTCTTGATTTAATCAAGCATCTATGAGAGGCCCGCGATCTGGATTTGAGATACGATCTCAATATCCATGTCACTATACGTGGAACAATACAATCGCCCTGTCCTTATCTCCAAATATCTGCGGAGAGATTGCATTATTCTTGAAGGGTTCAAGAATAATTCCATAAGATCTAAGCAATGAAGAAATAATGATTAAATGTGATTTAATCATCTTGATGTGTGAAGAAATTATCCAATTTAATTAAATGTGATTTAATTAATGTGGATAAGAATAATGTGGATAGAAATATCCAATTATTCATAATATATTATAAATGTGATTTATAATGTATTAGAGAGAGCTAATTATAATTTATATGTGTTGATTAATTATTATGTGTATTGGATACACATTGTGTAATTAATTAACAAAATGAATTATATGTTGTTTTGGGTTGTGAATATGATTCACAATTTTTTCCATGGCAAGAATGCAATATTCTCAAAGATAATTGTGAATTATTTTTGGAGAATAAAACCCAATAAATTTGTTGCAAATAAATAAGAGAGAAAATCAAGAAGATATGCAATCTCATGGGAATCCATGAGATTGCCTCCTTGGACTCCCATAGTGGGCGGCACACCACTCCTATATGGAATGGGTGGCCGTCCAACATGGAAGGTGCATGGAGATGAAATCTCCATGCACATTCTCTCCTTATTTGTTGGGTTGATTTAGGAATAAATAATATTTGATTTTATCAAATATATTTTGACCTAAAATTGTTGCTTTTGACAACAACAATCTTGGCCATTGGATTGACACAAATCAATCTCACCCATTGATTCTATGTGTCCCATGGATTGAGATCCATGGATCCCAAAACCCTATAAATAGAGAGGCATACTATGCTCTCTAAGGGACTTGCAACATTGGAGCTCTTTCTCTCCCTCATTTCTTAATACACGCCATCCCTTTCTCCCTCTCTTGTTGGTGGCCGTCCACCATACCCTAGAGGAGAGAACCGTCGTCGCCTTCGCCACTGCGCCGCCGCTTCGACGTTCTTCGGTTCTCCGTCTTCTTGGAGAGTTCCTCTCACGAAGGAGACGTTTGATCTCGTGCGACGAGATCAGGAGCAACCATGCTTGGATCATCTTCTTGGATTGCGAGGACAACGCGGTTCATCCCCGCGCTCGCAAGCGGTCTCGCCAACGATCGGACTTGAGACAGGAGGTCTCTTTCTTTAGAGACTTGATCAACCACGCTTCAAGAGGTATTGCATTATACTTGTTGTGGTTATAGATGAAACGATCTAAGAATGGTTCTCGGATCATGTGGTTTCATCGAATAAATTTTTTTTTTAAATTCCGCTGCACCGAACAACTAGTACGACTAGTCGTTCCTCGTCGTATCCGATACGACGATCACGCTTCCGTGATGCGTTTGAGGATAATTCCATATCCTTAAGAGAAGTGTTAAAGATTATGGTCAATCCTGAACTTTATTAGAGTAGGGGATTTGAATGGAGACTAGTCGATCTCCATTCTAAAGGAAGAGAACTCAGGAAGAGATTCATACCAAGCTATTGGTGAATAAGAAAGCTGGAAGTCTCGAGAAAGGTTCGAAAAGTTCGAACTGGTTGATTAGAATCACCCTGAATTATTGGAGATGTCAGCGTATTGGGTTCCATGTAGGTGTTCTCGAAGTCAAAACAAAATCCCCCCATATCAGACATCTTGAGAATCAAGAAGTGATGAGATGATAAGGGAGTAGAGCACGGAATTTAAGAGGAAATAGAGTGAGGAGGAAAATAAGGTGAAGGCTCAAATTGAGCGAAATGAAAGAAGAAATGGGGAAAAAAGTAAAGATAATGTGGCACAAGTGCACTATGTTTTTATCTTTATCCTAATAAAACCTAATAAAACAAACCTCAAGATAAAAATATTCACCAACTCAATCCATGAAACAATAAGAGGTCGATGAATTATCTTAGTAGTTTTAATTTGTCATTTTCAAGCAATCTTGCCAAATTAGCTTAGTGCTACCTCTATAGGAGAGTGAATACTACCAAATAAGTGTCATGTTATTCCCGCTTCCCTTATAATCCTTGGAATGTACTTTTTAAAGAATCCTTGATATAGATCTGGGCCCACTACTCAACCAAATAAGTAGAGGAACGAGGCAAGGATGTACAAATAAGTAGAGGATCGGGTCTCTCATCTGTACGTCTCTCCTCAGCCTGTCTAATCCATATATCTCTATTTTTGTTAATTTTTAGGGTATTGTAAACTTTTTTATGTATCTTTAAAGTTATAAAATGACAAAATAATGAATAATATTTACTTACAAACTTATTTTAGGTTTTTAAAATATATAAGTAAAAAATAAACCCTAAGTGTTTTCTATATATTTCCTCAAAAAAAACTACAAAATACATAATAAAGATAATTCTGAAGCAGTACATGCAATTTTTGGATTTTATAGAATATTTGCTGATTTTTATAAGATTTTAGGGTATCGAAGTTTTTAAGGTTTTGTTTTATATTTTTTAGTAATTTTTGGATATGTCATAAAAGATAAAAAGTCTATACAATATAATATTTTTGGAATTTTTAGGTGAATATTCTAATTTTTAGGTATTTTCTAATACTAAACACGGAAAATAAACATGTTTTTGAATTTTTATTACTTGAAACTCTAATTTAAGTGCCTAATGAAAAAGACAGGTGAAAGGTCTATGTTTCAAGCACTCAATATAATCTTCCTATCACTTTCATTTAACTGAAGCAATTTAAAAAATAAAATTCATAAAATAAATGCATATAAGAGTACATGACTTAAACGTAACTTTTAGAAACATTTCATGCATTTAATAACATTCAAAACAGTCCAGGAGCGAACATGCAATGTTTCCAAATTAAAATACAATATAAATTGTGTCCGATAGGGACTAAATTGTAGATACAAAAATAGTTTCCATTCATTTTGTAACAAGTTCTAGAATTCTAGGGTTATAACCCGCAAAAAAAATCAAAAGGCGCCTCATATGTTGGACCATGTGAGGTAACTTGGAGATGACTAAGGTGCAATTATACAAAGTTCCAAGACTCTAGTAATAAGCTATAAATACTAGAAAGCAAACGAAATTCAACGTTTAAAATAAATCACAAAATGCGGGGGGGTGGAAAATGCAAAATACACGTAATGTACACATTGATGTATGGTTAATGTACGACCACTTAAAGAATGAATGGTTTATATGTAGCAATGGTTTGCCCTGAATGTGTGTCTCAAATTAGATTTGGGTTGAACTTTTCATCGGACAACGCAGAGGTGGCTTGGAAGAACTGGGATGAACTTCGCTCGGGCCGAGATTTGATGATATGAATATCCATCGTATGGTGAAGTCTTGATCCTATAGATGGTTAAACATCTTAATTGGAGCGGTCAGTGCCTGCTGGGGCTTCAATAATCTCCGGATCCAGAGAGAGGTCTGGAGGTCACAGTAGGTTCATCCACCTGATGCATTCTGTAGAAATAGAATTACCCCTAAGATGAGGTCTTGAAGAACATGTCTTTGTGATGAATCTGTGATTCATGACTCTAAAAGTTGAAAATAGAGCTTTGTTCCCAAGTAATTAGGTGCATATTTCCACTTATATTTCATAATTAGCACTCATGCATGCATTAATAACATCTGCATTTTAGCATTCATATTGCATAAAATAAGAAGCCAAATTCACTTGTAAATAGTCACCTGTATATTCACCATATTACACTTATTTGTATATATTTTATACTAACTCCGAATCCAATAAAATCAATTCTATAGTGTATATATTACTAACACTAATTAAAGAAAAATATCAAAAAAATACTAACATGTAAAATTACCCAATAAAACCCCAAACCCCGTTGAAGACCTTAGACCTTAAAATGCACATATCTCTCTCATACAACCTCCGAATTAGGTCTACTCACTTTTAAAGTAATATACATTAAAAGACCTTCGAAACACAACAATTTCATTAAAATCGAAGCTCGTATGCAAAACTTGGGTTTTGGGCCCCTTTTATATATTGTACAAATTGATCGTTTTGCCTTTGTATTTTATTCTTTTATTTTCTTAATTATTAAAAATCCAAAAAATTAGATTATGTTGTAAATATTCTTTTTATATTTTCTATAACATTATTTTAATTTTTTTCTTATTTAAAAATGACAAAAAAATTGCAAAAGGAAAATGTGGTATTTTATACCTATAAGGTACCACCCAAAAATACATTTTTTATAAATGATTTCTTTTGATTTTCGGCACTTCACGAAAGTTATAGATCTCATCGAGAGAGCAACTTTCGTGTTGACCACTTTTTGTTTTAATCCCTTTTGTTATTTCTTTTTTATTTTTCTTTACTTTTAATTTTTGAATTTTCTAAGAGCGACATGTGGCAGCTCCTGGAGCCGCCACATGTCACCCCATTTTCTTTATTTTCGGATTTATTTTATTATTTTCGGATTTATTAGTATTATTTTACTATTATTATTTTAATTATTTTTAGTAGCCTACTGTATTATTTTATTAATAATTCATTTTATTCCCCCTTTTACCATTTCTCTACTTGCCTTCCACTCCAAGTCACCACTCCCTCCACCATCCCTCCATCTTCTCCACCTCTTCTCTAACTTCCCCCTCCTCTTTATATTCTCATCCCCCCCCCCTCCATTGTTCTTCATCCGCCGTTTTCGAGAGAAGTGAGGTCGAGCCCCTTTAAACTTCAGGTGGCAGCTGTAGGAGACGAGTCAAGCGACGACAACCTCAAGGAGAGATCCGCGACATCACCATTGTCGCGTCGCGAGATCCAATTGGACTTGCTCAGCTTCGAAGAACTCTGCCATCCTTCTCGAGGCCACCACCGGAAGCCGTGCATCGCGGCTCCACCTTCGGCGACCACATAGGTAAATATTCTTTCTCCATCTTTTTATTTTATTTTATCTAACCAATTTTTCCTTGTTGTTCCATCCACAAATCATCACACAAAAATACATCACCATTATCACGTCAATCATCATTGTTACAACCATTATTCTCATACCACACCATCACCAAAACATCCCTAAATCACTACCATTTTCATTTCCTGTTCATAAGCAAAAAAATCTCAAAAAAATTTAAAAAAAACAAAATAAATCACAACTTCAGGTTCCCTTGTGCGGTTGTGGTCAACGATGGCCCCCGCCCAGCAGCTCGCGCGACCGCCGACCTCCGTCGCCTCCGTCCTGCAGCAGCGTGACCCGCACCGACCGTCGTGCCTCCAGCGCTCTGCAGCTACGGCTCTGCGCAGCCCACCGCTCCATCTCCTGCCTATTGCTCCCCCTTCGCCGCCGGTGACTCCTCCTACACCCGCACCGCAACGCCCTCGCCCTCCTCACGCTCCCCCGTCCGCAACCCCCTTGCGGGTCGTGTATCCCTCTCACTCCACCTCCGCAAGACGTGCGACCGCCACCAAGCTTCAGGCCACGCGTACAGTCCTCCACCGCGTGGCCTCCGCACAGCCGCACGCACACTGTCGAACCTCCGCGCTCCAGGCCGCCAGCACCCCGCTCCACCTCGTCGTTCACGCACGTTGCCATCCACGCGCGCCGCACCCCTCGGCCGCCGCCCGTCGAGACCGCCCTCCTCCGCCAGCGAGGCGCTCGCCACCAACCGTCCGTCTTCAAGGTGCTCACCGCGCGCCCAGCCACCAACGGCGTGCCGCCCTTGCAACACCCCGTGCCACCGCACGCCGACCTCCTTCCCTCGTCACGCAACCCCTTGTGCGCCACGTGCCCCGCGCGCTGCCCAACTGCCTCTCCTCAGCGCCGTCGATCGTGCGGCAGCCGCCGCCATGTTTGGCCCTTTGCCTGCTCCTGCCCTAGCGTGCGTGAGAAGGAAAGGTGAAAGTTTTTTATTTATAATTTGTAATTTTGCATGATCTTCCCATTAAGTTTGTTCATTTCCAAAAGTGCCCTTAGGCACATTTCACTTTAACATTTTCATTTCTGTATTGCACAAACACCCCTATCTTTGAGCGTTAATTTGGACCTCAAAATAGCATCATTTTATTCAATCAAAAATAACACTTGGATGAGCAACTAATTCTTTATCTTGTGGCTATTAATTTACATTTTTGTGAGTATTTGATTATTTATTAAAAATCAGAGATTGAAAATCAGTGATATTTTGCTCAATTATGCTCTGAAATTCGCACATAGTCATTTATTGCTCCAAAAATTGTGAAAAATTGTAGATGATGCCTCTAAGTGTTCTTTAATTACAGTCCGAATTTCGTCCAATTAGGAGTTGTCTTGTATATAAAATAAATTGTAGAGTGATTTCTGTAATTGATTTTTAATTAATTCCACAAATAACATTTTTGAGAAATTTCAAAGCTCATGGACTCCTTATTAAAATATCTATTTGAGATAAATAGGTCTTTGGATAATTTGATTTCGTGGATTAATTATGAATTAAACACTCACAATCACTCTGTTTTCAGTAAAAAATTCATAAAAAATCATAAAAGTGTCAGAAAATTCGAAAAAAATTAATGTAGCTTTATTTCATCATTCTTATCTTTCAATAAAGTTTTCATAATTTTTGCTTATCATTTGCACGAAAAAATGCATAAAAACCCCAAAAAAGTTTGCATTTTTCATTTGTGCATCTTTGATCCAAAATTTTCAAAAAAAATATATTTGCATTCATCATTGGATTAGGTTTACAGGAAAAATATAATTGGCTGATTTGATATAATTTCACATTAAAATTAAATTTGGCTAAGTTGGTTCTTTTCTTATTAAACTTAATCCAATTCATATTTTGCATCTGCATTTTTATTGCATAAAAAAATTTAAAAAAAACTCACTTGGAAAACCGCAATATAATCCCTCTAACTTGATTCCGAGTTGTTCCTTTGCCTCCTTGAGTCGACCCTAGGGCTTGCCCAGGCTAAACAAACATAAAACCACGCGTTAATTCATTCGACGATTTACTCGATTCGTGCGGTTATTTTTTATCGACGTGGATCTATCCGACTGCAACGAAATAATCTATTAGATAACATTAAAAGGGTAGGTCCGCATCTCGTCAAATGGTGTTGTTGCCGAGGAGGCAAACGGCTTAGGATCACTTTAGGAAAATTAGATTTACGTTTTCCATTTACTCGGGTAGTCTGACCCCGAGCCGCATTGTAATTATCCATTTTTACTTTAATTGTTTTACTGACCATTAGTGTATATATCTCTCTCTTACATAAATTTTTTCTTTTTATGCGAGGGCCCGGTGGACTTGGAGCGGCTTTCTTGAAGTCGACGCATCTCGAAGTGCATCGGAGGCCGACGATTCTTGAATCAAGTTGGTTGTTGGACGTAAAAAAGATTTTTGTAACTTCAAAAAAAAGAGTGTCTGCATTTACAACGGTTCCCGTTTGGGTTCTCGCGCGTGTAAACATAGTGGAACCGTGTCCCCGTCTGCTGTGTGGATTGAATTTCTAGACTAGGCTTGCACTAGCGGCTCCTTGAGCCACTCTAGGATTTGCTTGTGCTCGTAATATTTTAGGACTACACATCACTTAAAAGACGCACTTAGACCGCAGATCTAGTCAAATTGAACTTGTGCTTCACTCGCTAATAGAACTGCTTGTCTAGGAGTAGATTTTGTCATCTGCATTCATTTAGTGTAAAATTTCAATTCAGTACTACATCTCGCATTGTAGAGAGCTGGAGACACTGTAAGTCTTCTTACTCAAGCATTCATCATCATTTTCTCCATTGCATCGGCTTTTTCTAATTCTCTCTCTCTCTCTCAGTTTTCTAACCTAGGATAAAAGAATTGGGACTGAACAGTAGACGTGATTGCTTGTTTCGATTAATATCAGTGACAACTAATCTTTAAAATCAGGACTGCTAATTGAATTTGACCAAAAAAATTGACTAAAATTAACCCTTTTTTGTGGGAGATTAACCCCGACCTTGTTTTCAGGCTGAGTGAGGGTACTTGAGTGTGCGTGAACACCTTAAGGTAGAGCCCAAATCCTCACCTTGCATATCACGTACCAACTGATCCTAGCAAATATCACGAGTTGAATATTTTCAGGTTCATCGACTAGCACCAAGTAGCCTCTGCCTGTTTACATATAGTCAGGGGTGAACCAGCGGTACTCCGTGACAAGTTGCTAGTAACCCTTCAAGGCGAAGTTCTAGCCTTGTCAGCCTCCGCCTGCTTATAGTAGATAGGGGCATGGTCTTTGAATCCATCAACTTGGGATATGAGCGAAGAAAGGAAGGGCGCAGGCATCTTAGGCGACAGGTTAAACAGGGGAGACGCATTCGACCTTTTAGCCGACTCCCCTATTGGCCGCGTAACCTTTGCTACTTGTCTGAAAATTCACACTTGAAATCAACCAGACTAATCGGACTCGGTTTCGGGTCCTTCACCGTGTTGAGTGTGAACTCAGGGTTTGCTCTTGTGTTTGTCTTTGTGTCTGTCTGTGTGTGTTATCCTATGTAATTGAACATTTTCTACCTCAACCTACTTACATTTATCATTTCCTCTTCAAGATGTCGAGATATTAGTCCTCATACCCTGTGATCTCTGGTCATTCCTCCTTGAAAATATACCATTCATCTTCGCCTTCTCCTTCTTCCATGTATCCTCTACCATCCATGGGAGACATGTACCCGTGGTCGGTTCCACCTCGTCCCGATTACGAAGTCAGAACTTCGTCTGACTTCTCCACTTCATCGCATTTCTCACCTACTCCATATTCTGACACTCCAGATCCACTTCCACTTGGGCTGACTGTCCTTACTCTTGAGAGCTTGCAGGAATCAAAGAATCATACGAAGAGAAAGCTACTGTTGAGACAGATGATTGGCAAAATTATATGACCCCACATACTTCATTCTCACCTCAAGTAGGGACTATACAACAATTTACATATACACATCCCGACTTGACCTTAGGGCATAACTTGGTCGATCGAACAACCCAAATAGAGAGGCTTGTACAACATGATTTTCCAGACTTGATTGACTTTAGTGATCAAGCTCCCATTTACCAGCCTTCATTCGAAGAGCCTATACATTCACAGGAATGGACTCATGAGCTAGACTTACCAGTCTCCCGTTCATTGACTCCATCAGATGAGGCTCCGACCAATATCTGCCATTCGGATGATCCATACTCGACCCAGGATTACATGCCAGAGTCTAGGTATGTTGAGTATGAGACCCCAATATCTCAACAGTATCCTCCAATTGAGCAGAACTCTCACGTGATTTGTCATGGGAATTTTGTGGACGACGACATATCTAGACTTATTAAGAAAAATGAATCATTTGGTAACGAGTTGAGAGATGTCATGGAAATATTGCACCCAATTTCTGCCAGCCTGGGTATGAAAGTGTATAAGGAAGTAAGTAGATTTGATGTTGAAAAACGAGTGAGCATTAGGGAACCCACACTGTTCTATCTCCCTCTTCTACTAACCACTTGCCCTCCAATCCAAAGTCTGATCATTCATCCACCAAAAACACCAAAAAAATTGAAAATCAGAAAAATACATAAAAATTAAAAATGAAAAATACTTAGAAAAATTTGATCGTACCCTAAGGGAAGCACTCGACCAAGAATTGATTTTCAAACTTCCCTTAATAAAGGCCATAGGTCACTTCCCCGACCTCAAGAGATTTGTAAAGATTAAATGGATGCCCAAGAGGTCAGGTACTAAGAGAACAAGGACTGAAAGACACATAGTGTCTATGGCCACCTCCTTGGTGATGGGTAGAAAGACCAAGAGCCGCAGAGTGAAGCGGTTGCCTAGGGTGGAATGTGAAATCAAAGACACTATCTTTACCAATGCAAGAATCGATGATGACTCTCCGATAAATATCCTCCTGGCCTCTGTGTTTGACAAGCTCAAACTCATGCCAATCAGAAAGTCGAGAGAGATCGTTCAGCTAGTTGATCGATCCATCAAACGGTCTAGAGGAAATATTTCAGTCATCGTTACTTTCCAAGGTGCTCTACTCCAGATAGACTTCATTGTCATTGACATTGAGCACCGAGGAGAGTTTACCCAATCTCCGATTATTCTCGGAAACCGTTCTTAGCCTCAGTTAAGGCGACTATAGATTGCAAGAATCGGAGATTAATTTTTCAGCATTGTAAGCACTCCGACCTCACCAATTCTTTGATATACTTTACTCTAAGGTGACCCGCACATCCGCTGACAGTCGTGACCATCGCTAGGTAGATAAGTCCCAGCTCTCTGCTACACCTGAGAGACAGACTACCTGGACGACCGTTGGTTCTGAGACTCCCCACAACTTTACTTCATGAGCTGCTTGCACCACCACTGGGACAACTTCTAAGGAGGACTCACGACCAGAAGCTATTATTAAGTCGGACATGACCTTTGTTGATTGCCTTAACCATTTTTATGATCCGACACAAGAGCCCAATAATGCCAAGCCAACTGAGACCACTAGAACCTTCCCAAGACATGTGCTGACCCTTCAGTAATATTAAAATCTATATGGTGACTCGTCTGATGAGGAACCCATGGTCAGTACCACACCACATCCCGAACATTCAAAGGAAACAATAGGACTAAATTGACTCCACATCAAAACACGATTACTCCCTCTTCTAGTCGGTTATCTAGTGAGAGGAAGTCAAGAATTTATTTCTCGAGGTGTTCCCCCGAACCTCTCAAGGCGAGTCGCTCTCATCTCCCTCTCAATGATTCATGTTCTAGAAAACCGACTAAGAAAGTCTCCTTCAACACACCAGAGAAGGAATTTTCTAAGGAGTGCTCATCTGGTCCGGATAAGGTGATTTATATGAGTGAGCTCAGTTCGGCTGTTCTCAAGCCATATCTAAGAAAGCAGCCGCGTGTCGACCCTCGTTGGAAGATCCCTACACCTCACTATTATTTATCTGAGGATGATTCCGACAGCGACACATATGTATATTATCCACCTCCTCGCGTCCGTAAGAAGGTTCGTCATAAACCTTCCTAATCCTTGTATATTCTCATTCTTTCTTGTATATACTTTCTCACCCTCCCTTCCCATTGATTCGAATCACTCGCCCCAGCTCCATATCGTTCCATTTTATGACTATACTTAGGGTAACCATATCCTAAGTATATGGGGGAGAGTGACCCGCGTCTATTTACTGTACATCCTTTAGATCACATCGGTTCTCATACTCACTCCTTTCCTATACTTATGATGACCAGAGCCTAAGTATTGGGGGGACCGATGCCCACCATGTATATACTCATCCATTTCCCCTCTTTCCCTCGTCCGCCCCATTTTTTATCTTCTTCTACACTTAGGATGCTAGAGCCTAAGTATAGGGGGGCGGAGCACGAGCTATGTCTTTTTCGTCGCTTTTCGTGCTCTGAGGACATAGCACATGCTAAGTATAGGGGGGGCGTGTATATATTACATATATACTTTACCCATAGCTCGTACTTTCGCGTATTTTTGTATATAATATGCCATAAATATGGGGTGGGTAAAAATTGGAAAAAAATTTACATGTATACTTGTATAATATGTATAATATGTATAATTCTTGTAAAAAAATAAGGTTGTAAAATTTTTGTAAATAATACTTGTGTAAAATTGGTTGTAAAATAGGATGTATAAAAAATTCATGTATATTATGTATATTATATACAAGTTGTATAAACTAAAAATTGTTGTAAATAATAAAAATGGTTGTATACCAGAAAATAAAACAAATAAAGGCTTCTTATTTACTCTTGCATATCATCCTTGCATTTCAAAAAAATTCTTGCATTTCATTCATAGCATGTCATCTACCTCTCATTTGCATATGCAAATTGAAAATTTAGTGGGTTTCTGAACCAAGTTACAAATAGATGTTGAGGATGGACTTGATTTGACCTTAATCCACCTAATTTCAGAGTAACCTTGTAGGAGCTAGAGTTAAGATTTCTCATGTCAAGTGACTTAATTCTTTGAGTCCGCAAGTCTATGTTCACATGTCATCTTGATTAGTCTAAGTAGAATATCTCGTGCACATGCATAATTCTTTTAGACAGTGACCTAACTTGGACAAGCACAATGCACGTAGCTCTTCATTGATGAGGTGGTAAGGAGGTAGAATCTTTTATCTTGGAGTAGCACACGGGTGGAAACTTCCGTCCCCCTCTAGGGAGGGTAGTGCATCTCAACCTAGTCTGGTGGTGTTGACGTCTGAGGACAGGACGCTGTGGGTTGCAATAATGCTTCAAAAGAGGGATAGTCTACTGGTTCAAGAGGAAAAACTCCTGATGTACATGCTGCACCTTTTATATAGTTCCAAAAAAAGAAAAAAAAGAAAAAAATGCAAGAACTCCAAAAAAATAGACAGGCCAAAAAAATGCCTGTCAAAGTATGTATATTAGCAAGAAGTTTGCAGCTGGATGACTTGGATACACTGGTCAGGCATCCCGGGATAGGTTGCTACACTGGCTATCGTCCATTCTTTTCTCCACCCCCTCCTCTTGAGCTGGTCGCACTTGAACTTAGAAGGGAATACCCCGCTCCTCGAGTAAAGAGTTACTGGACCAGGCAATTAGAGTTACCTTGTTAGAGGAGGCTGCTTCTTAGCCATTTCTGATGTGGAGAGCTATTTTACACTTACACAGTACAAGTAAGAATCATAGTCATCAGAAATTTGTGTTTGAGGATTTGTTCTGACCTGACTGTTGAGGCGTCTTGAATAGAAGACTTGTGGAACTTGAAGTCTGTTAGGTCTTAAGTTCAGATGCCAATAAGGTTGTACCACACAATTAATCCAAAGGTCGAGTCAAGCTCCATTTTCAACTTTTCTTCATGACCTTGGTATGGAACCCTATCTCATTTCACTCTTGCATTTCCTTTAGTTGCTCGGGGACGAGCAAGGTTTAAATATAGGGGGTGATGAATCTGTGATTCATGACTCTAAAAGTTGAAAATAGAGCTTTCTTCCCGAGTAATTAGGTGCATATTTCCACTTATATTGCATAATTAGCATTCATGCATGCATTGATAACATCTGCATTTTAGCATTCATATTGCATAAAATAAGAAGCCAAATTCACTTGTAAATAGTCACCTGTATATTCACCATATTTCACTTATTTGTATATATTTTATACTAACTTCGAATCCAATAAAACCAATTCTATAGTGTATATATTAATAACACTAATTAAAAAAATATCAAAAAATACTAACTTGTAAAATTACCCAATAAAACCCCAAACCCAGTTGAAGACCATAGACCTTAAAATGCACATATCTCTCTCATACAAACTTTAAATTAGGTCTACTCACTTTTAAAGTAATATACATTCAAAGACCTTCGAAACAAAACCAATTTCATTAAAAGCGGAGCTCGTATGCAAAACTTGGGTTTTGGGCCCCTTTTATATATTGTACATATTGACTGTTTTGCCCCTGTATTTTATTCTTTTATTTTCTTAATTATTAAAAATCCAAAAAAATAGATTAAGTTGTAAATATTTTTTTATATTTTCTCTAACTTTATTTTAATTTTTTTCTTATTTAAAAATGATAAAAAATTGTAAAAGGAAAAATGTGGTATTTTATACCTATAAGGTACCACCCAAAAATACATTTTCTACACATGATTTCATTTGATTTTCGTCCCTTCACAAAAGTTGTATATCTTGTCGAGATGAGCAACATTAGTGTTGACCACTTTTTGATTTAATCCCTTTTGTTATTCCTTTTTGATTTTTCTTTACATTTAATTTTTGAATTTTCTAGGAGCGACATGTGGCATCTCCTGGAGCCGCCACATGTCACCCCATTTTCTTTATTTTCAGATTTATTTTATTATTTTCAGATTTATTATTATTATTATTTTACTATTATTATTTTAATTATTTTTAGTAGCCTACTATATTATTTTATTAATAATTCATTTTATTCCCCCTTTTACCATTTCTCTACTTGCCTTCCACTCCAAGTCACCACTCCCTCCATCATCCCTCCGTCTTCTCCACCTCTTTTCTAACTTCCCCCTCCTCTTTATATTCTCATCCCCTCCTCCATTGTTCTTCATCCGTCATTTTCGAGAGAAGTGAGGTCGAGCCCCTTTAACCTTTAGGTGACAGCTGTTGGAGACGAGTCGAGCGACAACAACCTCAAGGCGAGATCCGCGGCATCACCATTGCCACGTCGCGAGATCCAATTGGACTTGCTTAGCTTCGAAGGACTCCACCATCCTTAACGAGGCCACCATCGGAAGCCGCGTACTGCGGCTCCATCTTCGGCGACCACACAGGTAAATGTTATATCTCCATCTTTTTATTTTATTTTATCTAACAATTTTTTTCCTTGTTGTTCCATCCACAAATCATCACACAAAAATACATCACCATTATCACGTCAATAATCATCATCACAACCATTATTCTCATACCACACCATCACCAAAACATCCCTAAATCACTACCATTTTCATTTCCTGTTCATAAGAAAAAAATCTCAAAAAATAATAAAAAAAATCACTATTATTTATAGGTATTTATACCTATATACTATGTATTTACATTTTTATTTTATCATTTTATATATAATACTATATTTAAATAATTTATTTATTACTTTATTTAATTGATATTTACCTATTTTTATAAGCTTTTTATGGTTTTATTTAAATGTACAAATAAATACATATAATTACATCATATGCATATCATACTTGTATATTTACAGTTTATTAATTCTTTTTGATTTTTTTAAAGTTTTTAATTTTAATTTTAATTTTTTATAGATGTTTTAAAATATGTACAATTATTTAAATATATAACAAACTTAAAATATACAGAGTAAAATATAATTGCTCTATATAAATACGTACAAGTACCATAATACCTCAATTAGCTGGCTTTTGCCTTTTGACTCCAATTTAGATGAAACACCTTTTTTTTAAAAAATGAAATATAGTGGATGCTATTTGTCTTCATTTTTAGTTTATATGGAGATGATATTGATCAATGAATTTATGTTTACAACTTTTTCAACTGAGTGTACTAAGTGACGCATGCATGATTTATTTTTTCCTATAATTTTATTTTTTTACGTTGTTATGTACTAGTTTTGTATTGAATACATTATTGTTTGAGTTTATATCATGACAAATAAAATATTATATGTTTGGGCTTTTTACATAGTATTTTGTTCTTGGAATATTTAGGGTTTTCTTTGTATTTTTATACATCATTTTAGCCTATCTCACTCCTACTCCATTTATGGCGGATCTGGTCAATATTTGACCGGGTCTCATGGTTCTGGGTTAGTCACTATCATAGATACCTCCTTTATTTATTTTTCTTATATTTTTATTTTGGGTTTGAATATAAAAATTTATACATTATTTACAGAATGATGTTACAATGTTAATTCAAGCAAGTTAGTAATAATTACATGTTTTTTATAGGAATTTTATGCTAATATAATAGAATAAAGGTGTTCAAGCAAGTTAGTAATAATTACATGTTTTTTATAGGAATTTTATGCTAATATAATAGAATAAAGGTGAATGAATGGGTATTCATCAGGAATGTTAACAAGGCTAATTGAAAATTGGAATAAAGTAACCTTGTGTCTGGTGGAGAGCAACCCACTCATTATACAAAAGGTATATTTTATTCATTTATGGTAGAGCTCATAAAACTATGTTTATGAGAGATTTGTTTTCGATACAACATAAAATTAAAAAGATATTCGGCTAGACTCTTGCAACCCTCACTGCGTGATTTCATGAAACATAAGGGTTCGACATATGTTTGTTTTGTATTCATCAAAGTCTTTGCATTTGCAAACATATAGTAGCAGTTCATCAATCATTCTCTACATTCCTCTTAAAAGATATCGACACATTGATATTCATACCAGACTTTGTGGAGCATACTCACATGATCATATCCCGATTATCTTCACCCTGATTCCAATGGAAACCTCTCTTAGAGATGCCCCCTCTCCAACCATCATTTCCCTCCCTCTCATACATTCCACCAAATGCCCACACTCCTTCTTATATTAAACAACTCTTAATTTTTGAATATTATGTGAACACAATAGAGAGAGCAAGTCTGAGGATGGAAAATAGAGTAACTGATTTTGACAGAGAAAGAAAATTCTTGGTTACAATGAACAAGTCAATTTTTGAACCATCCCCTGTTCGGGTTGACTCTCTTCTCGAGTATGACCAATTTTCCTTTGACCATTTAAGTGAGATCTAGAGTCAAGGAAACACAACTGATGACCATACCACAACTGTAGGAAATAATCAATACTCTAATCAGGATTACATGTCAGAGTCAAGGCATGAATAACTCAATTAGTCATTCCCAAATCATGAGACTATAGTGGATGACAATGCTTGAATCATCGTAGAGTTGATGTTTTGACTGAATAAAAATATAACGTCATCCAAAAAATGTAAAATCAAGAGGAAGCAAGGGGACACCAAACGAACCCGAGGTACATCATGTGCCATTGATGAACAGCTTGAGTGGGGTTCCTAATGTTCGGTCTTGTAGGGCTTGCAGTGTTCCATAAGTCGGATGCAACAATCATTATATCAATGCCTCTCTTGGCACTCGAAACTCAACTCAAGTAAATCAATCAGCAATTAACCCACAAGAATGATTAAGAAATAAAAGTAGATGAGCTAAAATATTTTATACTAATGAATCTCAAATTCATCACGCTAAAAATCATTAATTAAGCTCAAATCCCTAAAATTCATTAGCATTTTGTCATTTACATTGCATAATTACCATTCATGCATGTTTTGATAAGAATTGCATTTTATCACTCATTATTGGACAAAATAAGAAGACAAAAATCTCAGGCAAAATGACCTATAAAATAGCCTAACTTCCCTGATTTTTAACTACTTCATGCTTACTCCAATTAACATGAAACCACCTCCATTGTGTACCTGAAACCACCTCCATTGTGTATATATTACTAACAAGAATAAATGAAAAACACAAAAAAATCACTGACCTAAATGAGTGGACCAAAAACCTAAACCCTAGTTCTAGGATTTTCAGACTAAAATCTCGATATCTTCATCATTGAATGTCTGATTTTATCCTACTCACTTTTAAACTAATATACATTCAATTACCTTCAAAACAAGACCAAGTTCAAGTGAAACAGAGCTCATATGTGAAAGGTGGGTTTTGGGCCTCTTTTGTACATTTTGTATTTTAGTGGTTTTTGACCTATTATTTGATGTATATAATTAACTCATTTTATTTTATTTCTTTTTCATTTGTGTTCTTTGATAAAAGTTTTACTAAAATGCATAAAAATCCAAATCCAAACGGAGCTTGAAATCAAAGAAACTTACCGAGGCCGAGTCTTCACTAACTGTTTGTACAAAAATTGTCCTTTTCATGTTTTATTTTATTTCTTTATTCTCTTAGTTAATAAAACTAAAAAAGATTAATATGTAAATATTTTTTATGTTATTATATTTTTCGGATTTTTATCTTGTTTAAAAACTAACAAAAAATAGAAAACCAAAAATCAAGGTATTCTATTTACATGGGATACACCAAAAATATCAATTTGTGCAAATGATCGATTTTGTTTTGGTTCTTCAAAAAATTTGTAGATCTCGTCGAGAAGAGAAACTTTCATGAAGAAAAATGTTCAATCTGAGGTTGTTTGCTATTTCTTTTTTATTTTTCTTTGTATTTATTTTTTCCCATTTTTCTAGGGCTGACACGTGGCCTCTCTTGGAGCTGCCACGTGTCACCCATTTTGGAGGTATTTATATTTGTTTTTCTAAAAAAATAATAATAAATAACAAAAAAAGAAAAATATAAAAAAGCCGCAAGTTCTGTGTACGTGCCTCCATCGCACGCTCCCAGCACGTGTCGTCCTCTTCCCCCTTTCCATCCGAGGACGCACCGCCCTCCGCCATCTCCCCCAATTTCCGGCCACCTGCCATAGCAGTCGCATCCTTCCTTGACTTCCTTCCTCATTGGGTAGCCATCGCCTTCCTTGTTTGCATCGCCGCCCTTCGCCATCAATCTCCCTCAATTTCGGGACCAATCACCCCTTCCAAATCACCAGATCTCCCTGTCATTTTCGCTATCAATGTCTCGATCTGCTTTCCCTTTCACAGCCATCGACCGCCCGTGAATCTCTCCATCATCATTGTTTTCCCTTCACAAATGAACAGTCAATCATCCTCGACCCACCATCTTTTGCCCCCACCACCAGCCCTATAAAACTCTACCGCCCACCTCCGTTGAGTGACATCCTCCGATTATACATCAAGTCGAGGCACACGACGTTGACAGTGCCATTGTTCCACTCTTCTCCGGCGAGATCTGAGGGTAACATCCTTGTTGAATTCAACATTTTTGCTCACGATTTCCAAAGCTCTAGATTCAGCCGTCGAGCCTACGCTCCATCGCTCCACCTATAATCCCCACCAAACATTCCACCTTCACCCGATTCATTCACCTTCCACCGCGATTCTCCTGCAGCTTCACCATGCCAACAACCACAACTGGATCTATCTTCTTCATAAATGTAACTCCAACGATGACGAAACCTCTTCATCGACGTCACCTTGAACCCTCTCGACTCCAGCAAGCATCGCCACCTTCATCGAAACCGCCTTCGCACCTAATGGACTACCCTCGACTCCAGCATTAGCCGTTATCGATAACGAGAGGCACCGCCATCTCCGTCGCTCCTCGGACACTTTGTGCCACCGATGGCCCACGACCGTGTGTCGGCTACGCCACCTCTAGCTCCAAATCTCAGCCGTACTCCACCATCGAGTGTGACTCGAGACCCCCTCACATGTCATACACATGCAGGAGGGGGAATTTACAAGACGCACCCCGAAGACTGCATATTCGCACAGAAGTGCAGCACCTAGGGGTCGCGTGCTACGCACGTGACCACTTGGGAGAATTGCATAAGCCCCCCGACATTCTCCCTATTCACAGATACATCCAGCCATCTAAGGGTACGTGCGGAATTTTGCAGAGAAACCCTTCTAGATCATGGTAATTACACATTGGTCCTTCTATTATATTTTGATTATTATTTTTCTTATTGTAAAATTGCAAACATGCCCCTGTTTTCCCCTTGTATTTTTAACCTCTAATCACATCATGTTATTTATCAAAAATAGGCATTTTGTTCTACAATTAATTCTCTACATCACGACATGCTTGTAATATTTTTATGCTCTTTGGTTAATTATTAATTATTATTCTTGTGATAAATTGCATATTTTGCCTATCTCGTGCCTCAAAATTCATAAGTAATTAACCATTGCTCGAAAAATTATTGAAAAATCAATGAGTCGAGGATTAATTGTATTTAACATTGTGCCCAAAAAGAATTAAATTTGCATGCATGGTTTGCCCTATAAATTCATTTTGCATATTTCAATATTTAATTTTTAATAGGTATTAAATATTGTCTTTTTGAGGTTTAGAATTTTTCTGAGATCCATCACCTAGAGATAGATCTTAGATAATTTTACCCCATGAATATAAATAAGTTTAATACTTATTATAATTAATTATTGAATTTCATTGTGTTTGCTTTGATAAATTCATAAAATATTTGTTTTGCATCCAAAAATTCTAAAAAAATACAGTGCATTCATCTCATCATAATAACATCTTAGCCAAGTTTCATATTTTTCAGATATCGTTTGATTGATCTTTATATTTTAGTCCCTAAACTTAGCCTCATTTGCATTTTGTATTTCAAATCGCATTAAAAATACAAAAAAAATTACCGTATCAAATATCGTGCACGAACTTTAATAGAAAAAATTCTAGGTTGTTCCTTTGCCTCTTTGAGTTCCACCTTGGGACTTACCCAAGTAATATAAACATTAAACCACTTCGATTAAAATTGATAAATTTCTTGTGGTTAATTTCTTGACCAATTCCGAATTCCTGCCTATAACGAAACAATACATTCATCATTAATTCTCATAATTAATGAAGGTAATCTCAGACTCGTCAGATGGCGTCGTTGCCGGGGAGGCAAATGGATTAATTTTTGTCTAAAAAATTAGTGCTCTATTTTTAAAACATTCGCGTTGTATGACCCCCGAACGTGCCACTGTATATTTTCCATTTTTTTCTCTTTTCAACATTTATTTCCTTATTTTATTTTTGTTTATCTTTGTGTAACTCTCTTACACACTCTCTCTCTCTCTCTTATTTTTTACAAGGTACCTAACGTACGTGGAATTGTTTTCGAGAAGCGACGCATCTTCACCAACTTTTGAAAAGTTGCATTAAACATTAAGATCAAGTCGAGTCATGAGATAGCGTAGAGTCTAGGATTTATTTCTGCAATTTTAATTTTTGTAATTTTATAACAGTCTCCGTTTGGACTCTCACGTGTGTAACAAGATCTTGAACTTTTTGTGTGGTGTCTCGTGGCCTGTTTCACTCTCCAGTGAGGATGGGGCCTGGCTTGAGTGGCTTGTAGGTTAGACCTACACATACAACTATTAGAGCTTCTATGATTTTCTGATTATGCTCGTAGAATCTAGGATCACACTGCACTTTAATTGAAATTAGATCATTCAACTTAGTCAAATTCAAATCAATTCTTCATGGCTAATAGAACTTTCTGATAGGTGTAGTTTTATTAGCTTGCATTCATATAGATTAATTTTTCAATTCTTGTATTGCATCCCACATGAAGATTGTGAGGAATCACTGTAAGTCTTCTATCTTAGCATACATCATTGTTTCACGTGCAATGACTTTTCCAGAATTTCTCCCTCCTATTTTGGCACATAATTTTAAAGGAAATTGGGATTGGACGTTAGACGTAGAATTATGCTCTACTAATTTTTTCAGTGATCGCCTAATTAAAATTGAGACTGCTAAACAAAGCTTACTAAATTAACTCACAAAATTAAGAATTTTTGCGGGAGAGCAATCCCGGCCTTGGATGCATTTATTTTTTTAGAGTGAGCGAGAGATGATACTTAAGGATAGAGCCCAACTCCGAATTTTCATATTGACTATTGATTCTATAAAAATGATTAGCTACTTCTCAGTGAGGAATACATGTAGCTGGTAAATGGTCCAGATTTCCTTGGCAGAGTGGTTTGTTTAAAGGACACTACATAAGGCTTCATCCTTAAGTAACATGGGTAGCCATTTTACGGTCCGTACTTACACCCATATTGGCTGAAAATAGGTGTGACTAGTCATAAGAATTCGAGCCAGTCTTTAAGAAAATTTCCGGTACCTAATAACTTGCTAATTATTTTCCAAGATTGATTTATCACCAACAAAAATTGAAAAGATAATTGCTGAACTCTTGCGGCGTCCTTGTGTAAGTTGGTGAACCTGGGGTTTGATTTGTGTTTGCATTGGTGTACGTGAACCGATTTCAAAAATAACCGCACACTTATGCCATCACTCTCCTTTCTTGATCTGAAAAATTTAGGTTTTCTTCTATTGAATATCCTAGGCATTTGAACATCAATCCATTATATCAAAAAATAAATCTTCTTCTAAAATTATGGAACTTTTATCCAAGAACACTCCAGATTTGTATTATGAAAATAAACTCATCTCTGTCAAACCCAATTCACAATTTATTTTGTCAGCTCTTTCAAAAATGATGGGACATTTGTCCAAGTATCCATCAGAGATATACTCTGAAAATGAATTCGTGTGAGTTAGACCTAAAGCTTCAAAACCTCCTCCAACTGGACATCATCCAAATCCTACAAGAGACCCTCACCCACAAATAGATCCAACCATCTCTACAAATCCGACCTACTTCATGAATGGCAATCCATTGTATTCAGATCATATAAACAAACAATCGACTGAATCTCAATTTCTTCATATGTCAATCGTTTATATTTTGATCATACAATCCATACTTCATATTATGTAAATGTCAATCCATCATTCATGGGAGATTCTAACCACATGATGAATCCGATCAAATTTAACACTTCTTCACATCTTCCACCTTCCCTACCCTTGAATACAAATGAGCAACTACCATCTTGGATTACTCATCGAAACTCATGAATCATTTTAACATCCAACCACTTTTGAGATGAATGACTGACCGAGACAACACCAACTAACTTCAATCCCTCCCCACCATATTGTTGGAACATGTCAATATTTCTTAAATCCACAATTAGATTTGACCACTGGGAATAAAATGGAGGTCCGAACATATCAAGAGGATTGGCCCACATCTGATAATCTTCCATCTTGGATTAACCGTGACAATCCCACCTTCAGACATGGCACTCATACAAAGGAATGGACTGATGATATTGACATACATAATTCCTGTATGTTGACTCCATAGTATAAGGGTCCAAGCAATCCCTACTAAAGGAATGGACTCTAATCAAACCAACTATACATACTTGAATCACACCATGTTGAGTATGTTACTGATAGTGGCCCTCACATCAAGTAGACTCCTTCCATAATTCTTGAGGAGAAATTTTCAAAAGATAATGATCATATATTTGATGTTCCAAGAGAATCTTCGCCCAGTTCAAACAGGAAAATGGGAAGAATATCAAGTTGAAAAATAAAAGAATACTCATGAAACTACGTAGACTGCTCACATGATTGATCCTGAGAATTCTATGGAGGATAATATTTCGAGGATAAGTAAGAGATATGAATTGATGGTGGAAAAATTCAAAAATCAACTAATTCCATTTCATAGATGCTTAGTATGAAAGTTGAGCATGAAATAAATGGATTTAATGTAGAGAAACCTGAGGATATTCAGAAACCCATGGACTATGTTCACCCTACGGATGACTATAACAGCAGCACTTCTACATATTGCTCCCTTAG
Organism: Ottelia alismoides; assembly: GCA_037367405.1. Classification (NCBI taxonomy): domain Eukaryota; kingdom Viridiplantae; phylum Streptophyta; class Magnoliopsida; order Alismatales; family Hydrocharitaceae; genus Ottelia; species Ottelia alismoides. The sequence continues at coordinate 1,346,858 of JAZKJV010000479.1, forward strand.
GAATAACTCTGACTCTTATTCTAACTTGGTACATCAAAGCCCCTTCTCATCTATGGAAAACATCATACCACGACACCACACAAAAAATACCAAAATAATTGACACAAAAATACCAAAAAAATTGAAATATTCAAAATCACCCAAAAATAAAAAAACAGAAAAATACATAAAAATTAAAACTGAAGAAGATTTGAAGAATTTGGATCCTTCTCTCAGGGAAGCACTGGAAAAAAGATTGATTTTTGAAATTCCCTTGATACAGGCCATTGAACACTCCCTAACCTGTAAGGATTTGTAATGAACACATTAATGATGAAAAAGTTGGGCAAGATAAGAACAATAACTTAAAGACATATCTTGTCAATCGCCACCTCCTTGATGTCGAGGAGAAAAACCACGAGCCACATATTGAAGCGGTTGCCCAGTTTTGACTGTGGAATTAAAGACACAAGTTTTACCCATGCTCGAATTGATGACGACTCACCAATTAATATCCTACCGACCTCTGTATTCAACGAGCTCAAACTCGGACCTATTAAGAAGATATGAGAGATCGTTCAATTGGCTGATCGATCGATAAAGCAGCCAAGAGGAACCATTTCGATCATCATTACATTCCAAGGTACGCCGCTCAAAGTAGACTTCACGACCATTGATATTGAGCAACAAGGAGAATTCAACCAGTCTCCAATCATTCTCGAAAAGCCATTCTTGGCATTGGCTAAAGCAATTATTGAGTGTGAGACTCGAGAAATCAATTTTACAATATTAGGACCACTTCGATCTCAACAAGTATTTGAGGAACCACGATTTTCTGAGGCAACCTACGGAGCCCTCGACAGTTGTAACCATCAAGAGGTAGATGAGCCCTACCCCGTTGCTACACCTGAGATAGCGGCTATTGACGAGACTATTGGTTTAGAGACTCTCCTTATTGTTCCATTTCCTGCTTCTCTCATCATGGGAAATGACTCTGATTATGATCCTGAGACATGCATGGGCGCATCACGAGTCGGCCAAGATCTCTTATGACCACATTGATCAAATCAACCTGACTCCGGAATGCACCAACATCAAGTCAATTAAGAATGAATATGCAGAGACTCTCCCTACTATTCCATTTTTTGTTGCTCTGGAAAAGTGTTTCTTATATGATCCTGAGACATATGCATGGGCTCACACCGAGTATACCTTCTCTGACTACCTTGACCAAATCAATGCAACTCAGGAGTGCACCAACATTAAGAAAACTAAGAACAAATATACGGCACATACATCGACCAAGGAGAAAAATTTCAATGGTTATTCATATGGAGACTTAAGTGTCAACACCTCCCTCACAGGACCAACACCTTCACATACAACACAAAACAAAATGGTTACTCCTTCATCTAAAAAGAAAGTCACCTTTGTCCTTCCAGAAGAGGAATTGTCTGATGATCCCTCATCTGGTCCGAAAAGGGTAATCTAGATGAGTGAGGTTTGTTCAGTAGTTTTAAAGCATCTTCGCAAGGATCCAAATTTTGATTCTCATTGGACAAATCCTATTCCTCACTATTATTCATCAAAAGCCGAATCTCCTGGTCTCATTAAATATACTGGAATAATTTCTTATGAGCTGACTGAGACTGGTGCTTCAGAGTATTCATCATCCGAGGATGAATCGCTTAATCCCAAAAAGGAACAAATTCTGAGAAAAGAACTGAAGCAACTAAATAAAGAATATCTAGAGTGCCTTTACTTTCAAATATTATTCATCTGAAGATAACTCCAATGATGGTTATCTTTCATCCCACTCCAACATGATTTCGTTGAAGATAATACTGATAATGGTTGGGAATCATATGCTTCATTTCCTTCTTATCATTACAATCTCCCACCACATGCTGACAAAAATATCGGCTGAAAACCACCTTAATCATCAGCTAACCTCCCTTCTTCCCGACACCATCGGTCTCCTTGTAAATATTCTTCATCTACTTAGGCCAAGGACTAAGTGTAGGGGGAGGGGGACCGATGCCATCTATAAATACCATTCTCCCCATCTCTCGATCGCTTCATTTCCACCTTTCTTCCATACTTAGGCTGACCAGAGCCTAAGTATGGGGGAACCAATGCCCATCTGTATATACTCTCCTCATTCACATCTCCCAACCACCTCATTTTCACTCTTCTTCTATACTTAGACTGTCCACAACCTAAGTATAGGGGGGCAAGCCACTTCTACTGTGTATAATTCTTTTTCACTCTCTTACGCTTAGCCCGAGCTATGACTTCTTTTTGCTTCTTGTGCTCTGAGGACATAGCACTCACTAAGTATAGGGGGTGTATATATTGTGTATATATTTTACCCATAGATTGTACTTTTGCGTAAGTCTATATGTATTTACGGGGTCGGTAAGTAAAAAAACAAAAAAAACTTTTTCTACTAACACTAACTGTATCCAACCAATTTTTTTTGAAAATTGGATTCTTATTCCTTTTTGCATAAAAAAACTCAAAAAAATACTTGCATGAAAAAAAATTAAAAGTCAAAAATAAATTTGTGCCTGCATTTCCCACACCTACACTTCATTCAACATTACATGCATTTGCATTTGTTAAAAGTCCTTGGGTTCGGAACAGAGATATGAGCAGAAACCGAGAGTGGTCTGGATTTGACCTTAGTCCACCTAATTTTTAGATAAACTTTATCGAGAAATAGTATTTTAGAAGCTTCAGGTCTTTGACTTAATTCTTCGAGTTCCACATGACAAGTTGCATCATTTTACTCTTAGTGTCTAACCTGATCTCTTCATTCTGGGTACGACTCTGGAATAGGGAATAATTTTGTATTCTTGCACTTTGCACTTAGTTCAACTCAGATAGGGTGTTGGAAGAATGCGTGAGTTTCTTTTCTGGTAGTGTGGAAATCTAAAGATCGGAATATGGGTTGAAATAAAGCTTTAGAAAAGGGATGATTGGGCACAATTTTTCTAAGATCCAAAAATATGTGTGAAAAAAAAAGATTCTATATCCATAGGGGCACAACAAGGACAATGCAGAGCTACCAAAAATGTAAATACAAAGAAGCCCACTACCAAATAAATATTTGGCCAGAAAGGTCCAAGCATCAAGAAAACCTACAGATCTTGGTGGAGACTCGGCTACACTGGTTGGCTTCACAATGAGAGGTGACTACGTTGGTCACCCTCCTCTTCTTTTCTCCTTCTTCTAATTTCTCCCTCTATTCGATTGTAAACACAACACGACAAAACTTAGAAGGAAATACCTGACTCACCAAGGATGAGTTACTGGAGAGGAGGTTTGCGTAGTAGTCCGACATTCTGGATGGGAAGAGCTAAAACCTTTTACATACATGAGTCGATTGTTTAATATTTGTGTGGTATGCTTTGGGAGGAGGATTGATCTAAGATGACTTCCTAGCCAAAACTGTGATAATGATGTGTAGAACTTGAAGGCTTTTGATTTTAAAATTCTAAGTCTCATAGAAGTTCTGCCACACTAATAATCCAAAGGTCGAATATAGTTTCATTTTCACCTTCTGCTCATAGTCTTGGTATGGAACCCAATCTCATTTCACCTCATGCATTCATTTTGATGCTCAGGGACGAGCATGGTTTAATTATAGGGGGGTGATGAATCTCAGATTCATCACTCTAAAAATCAGTAATTAAGCTCAAATACCTAAAATTTTTGGGAATTTCATCATTTACATTGTTTAATTAGCATTCATGCATGTTTTGATAAGAATTGCATTTTATCACTCATTATTGCACAAAATAAGAAGCCAAAAATCTCAGCCAAAAATGACCTGTAAAATAGCCTAACTTCCCTGATTTTTAACTAATTCATGCTTACTCCAATTGACCTGAAACTACCTCTATTGTGTACATATTACTAAGAAGAATAAAATAAAAACCCAAAAAAAAATCACTAACCTAAATGTGTGGACCAAAAACATAACCTTAGTTCTAGGATTTTTGGACTAAAACCTCGATATCTTCCTCATTCGGTGTCCGATTTTATCCTACTCACTTTTGTACTAATATACATTCAATTACCTTCAAAACAAGATCAAGTTCAACTGAAACGGAGCTCATATGTGAAAGTTAGGTTTTGGGCCTCTTTTATACATTTTGTATTTTAGCGATTTTTGACCTATTATTTGATGTATATAATTAACTCATTTTATTTTATTTCTTTTCCATTTATTGTCTTTGATAAATTTTTTTATAAAAATGCACAAAAATCCAAATCCAAACTGAGCTTGAAATCAATGAAACTAATAAAGTCAGAAACTTCACTGACTATTTGTACAAAAATTGTCCTTTTCATGTTTTATTTTATTTCTTGATTCTCTTAGTTAATAAAAATACAAAAAAATAGATTGATGTGTAAATATTTATCTCTGATGATATCATATTTTTCCAGATTTTGATATGGTCTAAAAATTAACAAAAAATAGAAAACGCAAAAATTATGGTATTTTATGACATGAGATACGCCAAAAATATGACTTTATGCAAAAGATCCATGGTTGCTTCATAAAAAGTTATAGATCTCATCGATACGAGCAACTTTCATGAGAAAATGCTTTGATCTGAGGTCGTCTGCTATTTCTTTTCTATTTTTCTTTGTATTTATTTTTTCATTTTTTTTGGGGTTGACACGTGGCAGTTCTTGGACCTGCTACATGTCACCCATTTTTTGAGATATTTATATTTCATTTTTCTCAAAAATATAAAAAAATAAAAAAAAAAGAAAAATAAAAAAGCCGCACGTGCTGCGCATGTGCCTCCGCCGCACGCACCTAGCACGTGTCGTCCTCTTCCCCCTTTCCATCTGAGAAGGCGCTGCCCTCTGTCGTCTCCCCCAATTTCCAGCCACTTGCCATAGCAGCTGCAACCGTCCCCGACTTCCTTCCTCATCGGGCAGCCACCACCTTCCTTTTTTGTTCCACCGCCCTCCGCCATTAATCTCCCTCAATCTCGCAGCCAACCGCCTCTTCCAAATCACCAGATCTCCCCATGATTTTTGCTGTCAATCTTGCAATCCGCTTTACCTCTCATATCCATCGGCCTTCTGCTAATCTCTCCATCACAGCCTTTTCCCATTCATTAATAAACAATCAATCATCCTTGACCCATCATCCTTCTCCCTCGTCACATACCTTATAAAACTCCACCGCCCACCTCCATTGAGCAACATTCGTCGATTATCAATTAAGTCGAGGAACGCGGCGGTGACAACGCCATTGTGCCACTCTTCTCTGACGAGATCCGAGGGTAACATCCTCGTTGCATTCTGTATCTCTGCTTGCGACTGCCATAGCTCCGGCTTCACCCATCGAGCCTATGATCCACCGCTTCACCTACTATCCCCACCAAGCATTCCACCTTCTCCCGATTCATTCACCTTCCATCGTGCTTCACCTATAGCTTCACCACGCCAACAACCATAACTGGAGTTGCCTTCTTGACCAACGCAACTCCAACGATGTTGCAACCTCTTCATCGACATCACCTTCATCCCTCTCGACTCCAGTAAGCATCACTGCCCTTCATCGACACAACCTTCGCACCTCACGGACCACCCTCAACACCAGCATCAGCCTTCATCGACAACAGGAGGCACCCCCATCTCCGTTGCTCCCCTCAAAGCTTCGCACCACCGACGACCCAAGGTCGTGTGTCGGCCACGCCACCTCTCAATCCAAATCTGAGCCGTGCTGCACCACCGGGTGTGACCTGAGACCCCTCACATGTCACACACATGCAGGGAGGGGGCATTTACGAGATGCACCTTGAAGACCTGCATATTCGCACAGAAGTCCAGCACCCAGGGGTCACGTGCTACGCACGTCACCACTTGGGTAAATTGCAGAAGCCCCACGTCGTTCACCCTATTCATGGATACATCCATCCATCTCGGGGCATGTGCTTGACACGTGCTTCCTTGGGAATTTTGCAGAGAAACCCTCCTAGATCATGGTAATTATGCATTGGTCCTTCTATTACATTTCGATTATTATATTTATTATTGTGAAATTGCATACAGGCCCCTATGTCCCATTTTTTTGAACCTCTGCATCGCATTATTTTATTTATCAAAAATAGGCATTTTCTTCTACAATTAATTCTCTACATCATGGCATGCTTGTAATATTTTTATGGTCTCTGGTTAATTATTATTCTTGTTATAAATTGCATATTTTTCCCATCTTGTACTTCAAAATTCATAAGTAATTAATCATTGCTCAAAAAATTATCGAAAAATAATTTATTAGAGGATTAATTTTATTTAAATTGAGACCAAAAAGAATTGCATCTATGCATGGTTTGCCCTATGAAATTCATTTTGCATATTTCAATATTCAATTTCTAATAGTTATTAAATCTTGTCTTTTTGAGGTTTAGGATTTTTTCTAAGATCCATAACCTAGTGATAGATCTTAGATAATTTTATCCTTTGAATATAAATAGTTTTAATATTTATTATTAGTGTTTGCATTGATAAATTCATAACATATTTATTTTTGCATCCAAAAATTCCAAAAAAAATAAAATGCATTCATTTCATCATAGTTAACATCTCGGCCATGTTTCATATTTTTCGGACATCATTTGATTGGTCTTTATATTTTAGTCCATAAAATTGGTATCATTTGCATTTTGCATTTCAAATCGCACTAAAAATACAAAAAAGATTACCGTATCAAAAATAGTGTACGAACTTTGTTAGAAAAAAATTCTAGGTTATTCCATTGCCTCCTTGAGTTTGACCTTGGGATTCCCCAAGTAAAATAAACATAAACCTTTTCGATTAAAATTGATAAATTTATTTAAAAGATAAAATATAAGATAATAAACATATATCCATACACTATAGAGGAAAGGAATAAAGAGAGGTGTTTTTGGATTTATGAAATAAAAAATAATCTTAAAAAACAAAAATAAATTGTTTTTAAGTATGAATTTTGGATAATTTTTGAGATTTTTAATGTAATTTTAAATAAGAAAATACACAAAATAAATAAATAAGTAAATGCAAGAACTTGAAATGGGCTTAATAAATATATATGAAATCAGATTGAGCCCAATTTCAATTATGACATGTATTAGATATTATAAAGAAAAATCAAAACTATAAAACATATTTGTGTGATTATTCTATGAATTTTTACAATTTTTTTATTTTTTCGAGTTTTGTAATTTTTAGGAGTTATATTGTATATTTTGCAAAAATATTTGGTCAGAAAATAAAAGATACAACAATAGACAAATAGGATTTTTTAGGGTTTATTCAAAAAAAATTTAAATTTTCAGGGATTCTTAAATTCTAAATTGGAGAAAGTGCCATATTTTTATTTTTAATAAATAGGAAAATGTTTTTAGTTACATTAAGAAAAATACATATGATATAATTTGGTTCCAATGCTTAAAATAATTTTCCTATACTTTTTAGATGTGAAGTGATAAATTAATAGTTAAAATACAAATACAAAATTAAATATGCAAGACAAGGACATAGTTGCATCTTTTGCAAATTTTTATAGCATTTAATAAAATTTAAAGAAGTCTAGGGGTACACATGAAATATTTTCACATTTAAATGCAATATATGCACTTGTAGGGGTATAAATGCAAATAATCAGAACAACATAACCAAGCATGCACATATACCAAAAATATTTCAACTAATATTCAATGTTTGTGGACCAAATAATAACACAATGTCCGAGGAGTCCACGTAAAATTTTCTCCCCCTCATGCATGTAATGACGTGATGTGACATGGAATGAAATAAAGTGCAAGTAGATGAATTATTGGAGTCCTTAGTGAAAACATTACAAAATAAAAATAGAGGGGGAAATGTGCAAAGTAGCCATCATAGCACGTTGATGGATGGTAAGGATCAATCCATTTATCCATGTGGTGCTTCCCCAGCACCCGATGATGGTTCGACAATGGACGTCAAAGATTAAGTCCCACCCTTGGATCTAATGGCTCTCTATCATTGAATCGGGCGGTAACTATACGATCTGGAGCATGGCGCTAATCCAACGGTGTTGGGCTCCCATGGAAGAACATGGAAGGACAACTGGGGAGATGATCCTTAATCGAGCCTCCTACTCGTTCCAAACGGTCTCCTTCATTGTTGAGATGATCTACATGTTTCTTGAGATGTTCCACAACTAATGGATGCTTCAAAAGGTATAGACCTCATCGGAGGGGCCTAGGAGGCCGGAGAAGAACTCGGGCACCTGGAGCTGCAAGTTGAATGATTCCCCCCCCCCCCCCCCCCCCAGATGGGGTCCTTTCACATAAAAGCCTGCACCAAAAGTTTCAGGGCTCGAGGGCAGAGCTCCTCGACCCAATGGTATGTTAGCCATGTGTGCCCTAGGCGAACCATTTCTAAAATAAATGTTATGCTAATCTTTGATATATCAATAAAAGTTATTTGTTTATTTAAATCTTGTTTGAGATTAAATGAATGAATGCAAGTATAAGGTCCTTTAGTACAATTAGGATTATGTACCATGGCCAACATAATGATCATGCAACTGTTAGTTCAATGGTTGAATCATATAGGTTGATGCTTGGACGATGTCTAAATAGTTAGATTGAGGACTCATCAAGTACCATCAAATAATTGTTAAGAGATGATCTTCATCCTAAGAAGGATATGGCAATCCTTCTCTAAAGGCTAATATCTGACTGATCTCTTGATACAAGTACTCTACATAGAAATAAAGATTCATAGGTTTCAGATAAGTTAGGTCAAAGGGTTTACTTAATGAGATTGACATAATCAAGACCTATGTCATATGCTGTCATCGTATATGCACGCATCATCTGACTGGAGACAAATGTATTAATGTGTATCTGAATATTACACTTGATAGGCCATTAGGTTGATGATCTAATCAAGATCTATACAACAGAGAGTTGGTGTCCATACGAGGTCATATAAGTACTACGATCTCTGGATCATATAGGTTCACTACTAAACCAGAAGACATGAGCTCACTCATGAGATATTGGGACTTTATAAAATTCAATGCACGGTCATCTTTCTTTGGAAGCATGGCAAGAATTTGTAGGTATCATATATGCTTTTAGAGAGCATATGGTCAATACCAATTCCCAATGATGGAATGAGAAACTTTATCATAAAAACCTGAAGAAAATCGTCAAGATGTGACATAAACTTTAGGTTTATTCTAGGTCTTCTAATATGTAGGATGTACATGTATTAGGAATACTTGAGGGTGATGTGATCATAAATGATTGTATAACCATGACACTTCCAATCCGAGGGAGTAATGAAACATGTTTGGATTTTAGTGACTCCTCTCAGTAGAGAAGTAATCTAAACTTAGTCCAAATGTTGGACATTAATCTGAATAGATTTAATCAAACATCCTTGAGAGATCCCAATATCTAGATATGAGATATGATCTTAACATCCATGTAATTATACATGGATTACACAATCTCCCTGTCCTTATTTCCAAGTATTCGTGGAGAAAGCATAATATTCTTGAAAGATAACAAGAACTATTCCATTGTTGATAATATATCTGAGCATCAGGAAATTAATAATAAAATGTGATTTAGTTAACATTAATAATATGAATATGATTTATATTATTTAGACACATGAGAATGGAGATCTAAGACAAATAAATATGATTCGATTATCAAGGATATGAATAGTGTAGATTTGATTATCCATATTAATCATATTTTATTATAAATGTGATTTATAATATATTAGAGAGACCTAATTGTAATTGGTATTTATGATTCAAATATTAATGTGGATTAGATTCACATTGAACAATTAATTGTAAATACAGTTTAAATTTTATTTAGGATGTATGAATATGATTCAGTATTTTTAATGACATGATTGAAATTGTCACAAATTAATTTGGAATTATTTTGGAGAATAAATTTGCAATAAAATTTGTTGCAAAATATGAAGGATCATGTGAGATATAATATCTCACATATCTGGAAGAAGGAGGCCACCTTCATCTTATTGAGGGTGGACAACCACCCTCGAGTCCTAAATAAAGGTGGACATCAACTCCATGATCAGAATAATCCTTCTATTCTCATTGATTTGATTGAATCAAATTATATTGAAGATTATTCTATATATTTAATTTTATTTAAATGGATAAAAAATTTTGTTTCAAATTTCTGTAACAAAATCATGATCATTGATTAAAGGCATAAAAAATCTAAACCATTGATTTGTGAGCACATGGATTGTGACCTATGGACATCCAAAATAAAAAAGGGAGGGTAGCCCTAGCCTTTTATTTTCAAAATAATTGCAAGAGCAAACTCTCTTCCTCCATTCTCTCTACACACCCATCTCTCTCTCAAGAGTGGTTGTCCACATCTTGACCTTGAGAACATCACTAACATCACCACGCCATTGTGCTTCCGGATCGACTGCTCATGGATCTCTGTCTTCTTTGATGCCCCTTTCTCTTGAAGAAGATGTCATATTTCATGAAATGAAATTAGTAGATTCATCGCTCAGATCATCGACTTGGATTTGGAGAAGTACGTGTCTCATCCACACGCTCACAAGGGTCTCCTCCGTCGAATTAAACTTGAGACTGGAGGTCTCTTACTTTAGAGACAAGCATAGAAACATACTTCAAGAGATATTCCTATAACTCATTTGTGATCTCGAAGAAATGATTTGAGAACTGTTCTCAAATCATGTACCTTCATCTCTTTAAAAATTTTAATTTCTGCTGCTTTGAGCAACTGGTATGACTAGTCGTTCTTGATCACATTTGATGTGATCTTCACGCTTTTGTGATGCACTAATTCCCAAACCCTAGTCTTAAAGTGATATCAGAGACTTGTTTAAAGGTCTTGGATGTCATCCAAAAATCTCGGTAAACAAGGTTTTGTATATTAGATGTGCATTGGCTCGTAGTTTTCACATATGATGCATGTTCCAAATTGTTTTTCACTAAAATGCAAAGCCCTTGTTTATAATCTGTTTGGATTCTTTTTCTGGATTGTAAAATGTATTTATAATTTCTATATATGTTCCCAATACAATAGCCTATTGTTGGCACCAAAAGTGCATGAATTAAAATTCGAAGAGTTCCCGCAATAGAATTATTTTTGCATGTATTCACAGATCTGTAAGAAATTATTTTTTGCTTAATGTTTCCTTGTCATGAGATATGAAATAAACACCTTAATTAATTAGAAGTTAAACCAACAAACCACTCAAACTTATTTCATGCAATTCCGGATCCATTTTCCCTAGATATTCTATATTCACTTGAGATGGGTCGGATGATGATTGGATCATCAAAATCACTTTCTTAATGTGTTTGCCACTCAATGAAAATCATGGAAATTATGAATTTGTTCTTATTAAATTTGATGCTTAATATTCATGAAAATATTTGATTAAGCATCAAGGAGCATTGAATTAATGTATCATGAAAAGATTCTAGTTTTTACTACAATAGTTGTAGGTCTACTTTTACATGCAAAACCAAGAACATGTTTTGGTGATATCACTAGAAATTTAGGATCTTTAAAAATATTAGAAGATGTCTAATATTTATAAGTGATTTTTATAAGTGTATCATGCCGGTCACCAAGAGCATGTGATCGATAACATCTCTTAGTACAATTTGTACCAATTATCTTGTCTTGAATTGATTTGATAATGGTGTCTAGACCTTGGATGCTGATGAGTTAACTAATTGGCATCCTGCACCGTAGTGGAAGCACTCCCCTTTAGCATTATTTTTCTGACTGTTCTTGATCTATTTCAAGGATGGGTAGCATGAGAAGTTTCTACGTACTTTAAGAACCTAACTAGAATAATAAAATTGTACAAATGTGAGGTCGTATACTATATAATAATATCATTCAAATCCTAATTGTTTCTTGGTTGAAATAGATTGATAATAAATTTAGTATGATTAAATTAATTAGATCCAACTAAAATAAACACTCCATTATGAATAGAAATGCAATTCCCTTGGAAGAATTAATTATTTGAATATAATTCATAAAAAATAAATAAAATCTGAATGATATATGAAGGATCATATAGATTAAATCGATGGTCTCTCGTCAAGGCAAAGGTTCTGTCGCCAAGGATTGGATGTAGGAGACGTCTGTCTGAAGTGAAAACTCCTACATACAAGCATACATAGATTGGGATCTTTTCTTCTCGAAAGAGTAAAGTCGTATGTGTAGTGATCCCAATATTGGCTCCTCATATTATCGGGGAAATATTATCTTACACGTACAGAGTTCTATTCTTGTTAATGGTTGATTAATTTAACAATGGGTGGACATCACCTTAAGAGTGGCAAGTCCATGTATTAAAGACCAAATCGGGAAATGTAAGTTGACTTGCAAGGAGGAATGAGTTTCTGCTTCTTTTTATCCGAGTTATAGTTTCTCATATTATTGGGATGTAACAAAGATAAAAGTGGATCCCAGATCTTTCCATAGATATAGAGGTAAGTATATATATATTACTTTGAAAGTTTAATAAGGGAATGGACTTTCAATGTTGAAAAAACAAGACTAATTTGATTAAAATCCTTAATCAATGAATTTTAATTTGAATATAATTATTTATATGTGATAATGTAGTGCATTCTTAATTTCAGACGTGAAATACATGAAGTTGCTCAGCATGCTTCTAGAGGTCAACCAGTTGACTGGACCAAATTATTCAGATTAGATATGTAATTTAGATCTTATTCTTTTTGTGGATCGCATTTCTTATGTGTTGACAAAGAATAAGCACGCAAACCCTCAAACATTGGAAGAACTCAAATTCAATGAAAAATACGATGAAAATCATTCATTTACCAGGTGTTATATCTTGGGGTCTTCGTCCAACGTGCTCCAGGAGCAACATATAGACATGAACACTACTTAACATATAATATTGAATCTAAAAGAGATGTTTGGTGATGTGAACCGTACTTAGTATTACAATATAATGAAAGAACTTATTCACTGTAAAATGTAGAAGGGACTTCGGTTCGAGAACACATATTCAAAATATTTGGTTGTCTGTCTGAACTGGAAACTCTCGGGGCTGAGATGGATGTAGAAATGCAGTCTGACTTCATTATGCTATCTATGTCCAAGTCTTTCAATAACTATGTGATATCGTACCACATGAACAAGCTAAGCTTGACTAATGCTGAGTTAATGGCTCCAAAAAATTCTGTAGAAGACGTAATGTATGATATATATTGTAGTCTCTACTACATATATACCTGGATACTATGATATGCTAAGAATCATCATTGATCAAATCATGTCACACATAATCAACTGTATCTCCCTACAACTCCATTGAGTTTAGGTTTATTAGGAGGAGTGATATAGGAATGATATCTCTTTCTCCATAAGGTATTCTTGGAATTCATGTAATAGGCACTGACTATCTAGATTAGATCAAATTCTTTTTCATATTCCTTCAAACTTTGGTTCTAAACTAAAACTGTGAAATCTTTGAGCATTTCAAATGTTTCCTAGGTGAAGGGAAGAAATCTCATATCACAAGTAGTCATCGAAGGTTATCACATATCATCAATGTCTATCATGATATAAGTGATCCATATACATCAATAAAATATTCATTCCCAGAGAAGAGTGTAGTGGACATTTTACTTTGAATAAAATATTCACAAGTATGTAAAATTTGAAGTTTTCGACATTCCAAAGCTTCATCTCTTACTAGTCTATTTATCACATCAATAGACAAATTTCCAAGGCTTAATGCCATATCATTGTCAAATGATCTTCATTCTCCTATTGATCTTTTAAAGGTTTAATTTTCAGTATTAGAAATGTTAATGAACCAATCATTAATTTTTATAATTTAGTAGAGTCCACTAGATGTTAGATTACTATCTGAAATATATCCATCATAACTTACTATGATAGGTTTATTCTAGAATTCATGTTTATTTCCAACATTTAGAAATAAACCATGAGTGTATTCTAATATCCAGGTCATAGCTACATTCTCTAAGACTAAGGACTCTCCCACTGAAAATTGAGAAGTCTACCAATCCAATAGAGATTGGTTCCACACTTGCATCAATATCCATGCAGATGACTATTAAATCTTAAGATCAAATTTTCCAGTCTTCTAAAATGTATGCATGCAATTGCTACTGTTATTAGAAGAATGAGATACAATTATTATACTTTTAATTTTAACAAATAAGAAAGTCAATTTCAATGATTATATGTAGATATAGATTATTCTGATGTATTATCCGAGTCCTTCTAAAAGGATTCTAGATAGACTAGAAAGTCACACTATCAATACATCAACTTATTGTAGTATTGGTTATCATCCAACACTTTGAATGTCCTGTGGAAGTCATAGAAGTAAAGTCAACTCTCTGACTTTCCTTCTTATTTGAATCAGACACATGATTCCACTACGCTCCGTTCATCCATAAAAACAACCATTTCTTAAGACAAAGGATCTCTTATGTTGAATTCAAGAGAAATCAATATAAGAGTACTTCAACATTTATACATGCTTCATTCAATTCATACAATATGAATATTATAAAGCTTCATGAATGAATTGAGTAGAGATACTAGGATGATGACACTCATCATATCTACATACATCTTAACTCTTAAAATCATTGGTTTAGGTAGGTATACATCATCTCTTATAGAGCCACAATTCTACATGTTGAAGTGAACCATGTCATTCATGAATTAATGTCGAGAGCACATATGTTTGCTAAAACATCTTCATAGATTTTATAAGGATTATTTGAACAACATCAACAAGTCACTTCCAAAGTACATTCGATGAAAGATCAAGACTGTAGAGACATACAAACCCTAATTGTCCTACTGTCCATTTAATTATCATTCCTCATTATTATGAGGAGACTTGCACATTACAACCACCTGCAAGTACAATATCTTGATCATGGATCCAATCAACGATTTTTCACTGGTTATTATTGAGTATTGTATTGACTGGGTTTAATGAAAGATTATTTGAAATAAGAAATTTGCATAAATGTTTATAAATATATATACACATAATTAACTTTGGATTAGGAATATTCATATCAAAGTTCTCTTGCCTTGTCAACATTGAAAGTTCATTCCTTTAATCACTTTCAGTGTAAGAGATATACTTACCAGTATATCTCAACAAGATATGGGATCTCCTTCCTTATCTTTGTCACATCCCAATAATATGAGTACACGTAACTCAAATAAAAAGAAGCAAGAACTCATTTCTCCTTGCAAGTCCAACTTGCATTCCCAATTTGGTCTTTAACACCCGAGCCCACCACCGCTAAGGTGATGTTGACATGTCATTAACTGAAGTAGTCGTCAACAGGAATACAACACGCTATGTGCAATCTAATATTGCCACAATAATATGAGGACATGATATTAGGGTCACTACGCATACGTCCTTACTCTTTCGAGAAGCAAGGGGCCCGATCCAAATGGCTTGTATGTAGGAGATGTCACTCTGGACAGACATCCCTGACATACAATCTCTGGCGATGGAACCCTTTGCCTTGATGGGAGACCATGGATGTCACGTGATCCTCCATATCATGCTCAAATTTAATTAATCATTATGAATCATATTCACTACAATAAATTCTTCCAAGGGAATTATAAATCTATTCATAATAGAGTATTTTAGTTTTAATTGGATTCTTATTAATCTAATCACATTAAATCAATGATCCAATTAATATCCAACAAACATTCTTCAGTGTTAATTGAAATATGGTATTATCTTAAAAATACGTATTATTTCGAATTTTAAGAATTAGAAAAATACCTCATGATTTCCTAATCATTATACCAACCCTACCCATTGTCGTGGCCAGTACCAATGGGAGTGGGACAGACTGCATACGGTGCAACATGTTGCCCCAACGCTTCCCGACTAGACACCATATCCGCCTCGGGAAAGCATAATGCAGAATCAATCACTTTGCACTCGAGTTGATAATCGATTTTTCAACCAAAGTTATACCATATAGTAAGAATCAAAACCATTTTGATTATAAGGAAATTTTCTAAACAAATTTCCAAACCTATTCAAGCAACATTGTTTGTTTGAAAGTATATGATGTAACCTATTTGATATCTAGATCTTATCTAATCATAATTGGCTAAGGCAGTGTAATATAAGGGAATAATTATACTCAAATATTTATACATAATTATTTCATAAATTTTACCATTAGTTTCACTAATTTCTTAAATGACAACCACAAGGTTCTTGATAAGGATTGCAATTTCCAACAGTGACCCTCACTTACTAAAATTAGAATATCTCAATAATTTTAAATCCAAATCATGCAAAATTAATTTTCAAAGTTTGATAATTTGATTTAAAACGAAAACCAAGTGATTAGAATGCCATACTAGGCTTTTCAAAATAGTAACTACCTCCTTAGTTACATCATGATTCGCCATCCCAAAACAGTGGATACATGTTCATTAAAATGATCATAACTAGAGCTATCAGATTCCAAATCACGCAAAGTCAAATACCACGATTTCCTTAATTAATGGGGAAGCTTTGATTGATTGGCCAGACCACAGAAAGCTCTGATTGGCCCCTTAGGCTCTTTCTGCTTATTTTATGGGAGGATCGAGAGGTCAGGTAACGGGGTTCAAGGAGAAAGATATTTGTCCGAGCTTATAATAGAGTAGGGACTCCACTCGCCACCTCTCTTCGTTGGTTATGTGCTTGCTTTGTATCGAAGTCTCATCTGGGTCGGTCCATTATCCAATTGACAATTTTGTGTTGAATTAAATAGTGCTGAAAATAATCATAAAATAGGGATGCAAAAATGAAATGCGATAAAATTTTCTCAAGCCCTAATGAACCCAAGTCTTCTTAGGTTTATGGATTGTATCCAAAGCCTCCAACCTAGATCTGATACCTATTCAAGGATATGGGAATATCCTGAAGTGCATCACGGAAGCGTGAGGATTCCATTGAATGCGATTGGGAGGGACTAGTCATACTAGTTGCTCCGGGCAGTAGAATTTTTTAAAAAAATTAATTCGACGAAACCACATGATCCAAGAACACTTCTTGGATCATTTCATCTAAGCCACAATCAGTTATTAAGGTTACCTCTTGAAGCATGGTTGGGATCGAGTCTCTAAACGAAGGGACCTTATGTCTCAAGTCTGATACAATGGAGGAGACGCTTGCGAGCGCGTTGATGAGATGCGCGCTCCTCGCAATCCATGTTGATGATCCAAACTGTGAATCTCCTGATCTTGTCACATGAGATCTGGAGTCTTCTTCACAATGAGGTGCTTCGAAGGAGATGGAGATCCATGAATAGATGATCCGACAACATAACGACGATGCTGCAGCGATGACAACTTACTCTCTAGTATAGAGAGGACGACCACCCAATGGCCATAATATTGTTGTAAAAAGCACAACAACAATTGATTTAATTTAAATAAATTTATATTGATAAATCAATATAACTAAATTGAAATTCAAATCATTTAACTAGTCTTGAAATAATGAGGAGACTAACCTCATCCCCTAAAAAAAAGGGGGGTGGGGGGACGACCACTCTTCTCTTCATGGAGATAAGTGGCCATCCACCCTCTTGGGGTGGAATGTGTCTATATCCTCAATTTCTCATGAGATCTCATTATCTCGTGATATCTCCAAAATTTACAACAACACTTTTTGTAAATAATTTTACAGAAATAATTCATAATTATCTTGTGAATATTGCAATCATTCCATTGGAATAATGTGAATCACATTCACAACCCAAACAAAATGTAATTATATTTTCAATTTGTCATTCAATGTGAATCCAATTCATATTAATAATTAATCAACAAATATAAATTACAATAAGCTCTCTCTTAGATATTATAAACCATATTTATAATGAATCTGAATAATATGGATAATGCTATCCACATTATTCATATCCATGATAATTAAATCACATTTAATCATCATGGATATCTATTCTCATGTACCCAAATAGTATGAATCTCATTCACATTATTCACATCTTTGATAATTAAATCATATTTAATTATCTTAGATAACTATCCTTATAATATGAATCAAATTCATATTATACATGACAATCAAATCACATTTAATTATCATTTTTTTCAATGCTCAGATATAAAATATCAACAATGAAATTATCGATGATCTATTTCAAGGATAATGCGCTTTCTCCATGGATACTTGGAGATAAGGACATGGTAGTTGTATTGTTCGATGTATAGTGACTTGGATATTGAGATCACATCTTAAATCTAGATCTTGCATATCTCTAATAGATGTTTGATTAAATCAAGACCGTAAATCTTATCTTCTCATTGCATCTGAATCACGTTCAGATCAATGCCCAATATTTGGACCAAGATCAGATCACTTCTCTACTGAGATAGTCACTAAAATCCATACATGTTTCATCACTCCCTAGGAACGGAAGCATCATGGTTATACAATCGTTTATGATCACATCACCCTCATGTATTCCTAATACATGTACATCATGCATACTGGAAGACCCTGAATAAACCAAAAGTATAAGATAAATTTTATAGTATCTACCTCAGGGTTTATTATTAAGTTTCTCATTCGATCATTGGGAGTCAGTATCGATCAAATACTTTCCAAGAGCATATATCATACCTAGGTATTGATCATATACTTTTCAAAAAGCATATATCAAGCCCTACAATTTCAGACATGCTTCCAAAGTGAGACGATCGCATGCGTAATTTGATTCTTCCCAATATCTCATGAGTGAGCTCATGTCTTCCAATTCAGTAATGAACCTGTATAATCCCTTTGAGAGATCGTATTACTCATATTCCCTTGCATGCATACCAGTGCACCAGTGTATAGACCATGGTTAGGTAATCAACTTATTGGTCTACAAAATGTACTTTAGAGAAAGGATTGCCATCTCCTTCTCAAACTGGAGATCCTCTCAATAATTGAATCAATAATTGTATGATCATTAAGATAACTATGGTACATAACCCTAATTATACTAAGGGACCTAATATGCAAATTAGTTAATCTTCATTTCAGATCTGGGAATGGTATTCGCAATAACATTTATTGCATAATGGCTTGTCGTGGGCTCGCATGTCAAACATATGGTACTAACCAGAAGGTCCAAGTGACGGGTAATCTCATTCAGCTTTTCTAGATGCTTCGTCCTCTACTCGATCACTTGTAATTTATATTTTATTGTGATCACTTTTCAATTATATCTTATTTGGATAGGTGGTTTCCAATAATGGTCAGATCAGTGATTTCCACCCTATCCACATCATGAGATGTTGTCATGTTGATGCCCTTGTGGGGTGCTCGAGAAGAAGGAAGAGGGTGCTTCCAGAAAGCATAGGAATAAGAGAGTACTACTGACCTCTCTATAATATCCCCAAATATATGATATAAAACATCCCCATCCTTATTAAATTAGGACCCCTACAAATGACATTTATAGATCTCTGGTTTTCCAAGCTCAAACCCCCGAAAAAGTTATGCACTTGCCTCATCTTTGGAATATTTTGATGGGGGCACTTATCCTTAAAATCCTTGAATCTTTCCCATACCTCATGAATAGGCTCATGGGATAATTGGGAGAAGTTGGATATCAAATATCACATCCCAAGATAGAACAACCTTTCCCAACTGATTAATCCAATATAATGCCTTGTATATCAAGCTAAACGGGAAGGATGTCATCTTAATACCTCGAACGGAATGTTAGGGTATTGGATCGTGCTCCATATCTGATCAAATTGCTGGAGATGAATATAAGGCCCCTCGTGAATGTGTCGATCGAATATCGGGAGAAATGGAAGAATATTGGGCTTCAGCTCAAAAAGCCCATGAACCACATGTATTTGAATCCATATCATATCATGTCCTATGCCTAGGTTATATGCATCTCTCAGCGTAGGATTGGGCTCCACTCTTGACTACTAGGCTTCCCCATTCTCATTTCCTCTCATGTTCTCATCCTCCTCTCTCATCTCTACTCGATCAAGCCTCATCTATAAGATCATATCACGAAGCCCTTCCTATATGTTGTCATGCTTAATTAGATGGGCATGGATGGCCTGGATAGATGCCAATATCGTAGAGTTGATCTCATATTGCTCACTAATCAGGCCCTTTCTCTTTAGTGGTGGCATCGAGTCCTTTGAATCAATATCAATCTCTGTAAAATTGCAAGGCACTCGATTAATCCTCAAAAAATCTGGAGTCTCAAATTATAGCTTGAGATTAGGGTTAATCTTAAACAAAGTATTTATTGGCGATAGAAGTGGAGATTTGGAAAAAAAAAAGTGAATTGTGGAAGAGAGTCATTCCAAATTGGTGAAGTTGAAATGGAGTGTATAAAGATAATCTCGCGAAGTCTGAGCACAAATTACTCCAATCTAATATCTTTTATGTCAAGAGGCAACATGCAAGAACACATAGTCGAAACAAGAAGAAGAAATGAAAAGAAAGGTGCAAAGTGCACAGAGGGCTATCTACACTAGCAAACCAACACAATACAGACCCTTGTTCCACTAAATGAACACAAGTAAAGATTGTTAAAGTTCAATCAATTATCTTTTCAATTTTAACTTTAGTGAATCTACAAGAAATTACTTACTACCAAGCACACAAGGTAGTGTTGCCCTATCTCCTAGTGTATGTCCTCAAACCTCCCCAAACTATGGAACCATATGCCTAGGCTATATCAACTATAAACCAAAGAGTAATGTACAAGAGCATAGGGTACAAGTCTAGGTATTTGGATTTAGGCTCTAACCTTATGGCAACGTCCTCACCTACTTTATCTTGAGGTACGTACCTGCAAACAATGAGGAGATTTTTTTAATTGTTATGTTTAGTTTTAGGTCAAGAAGATTTAGTTGTCCCTATTTCGTTTGGTTGTCACTTTTTTTGGATTTTTTTTCAAGAAATCGATCTAATGAATTTTTCAATTTCTTTCTTTCCTAAGTGATAAAATCAAGAGAGGTAAGTAGAAAAGCTAATGCGATGGAAATCAATGATTCATGCAAGAGATAGAAGATGCATACCTTACACTAGTAGTCTACAAGCAAAATGATCCTTACATAACACTAAAGACAGAAAAATAAACTAACCAAAATGATGCACGAGAAGCATCCTAAGCAATATCTTCTATTAGTGGGCAAAAACCAATTATTTTAGTAAGTCTAATCCTCTGATCTACTTTATAGGAACATATATTCTTATTTAGGGGTTTGGACCTAATTTGTTACCTGGCTCAACCAAGATAATATAACCTAATATTAAGGTCACAAGCACAAAAATCTGTGAGAAAACAAAAAAATAAAGGTATGAAAATAAAAACCGGTGAGTTCCCCAAGTGCATGGACACTTGGTGAAACAGTCCCCATAATCCATAAGAGTCTAATGTTCAAATAAAAATAAAAAGGGCAAGCACATGGAAATTATAACAACTAATTTTGAAAAATGAATGGAAGTGAAATTTTAAAATAATAAAAAAAAAATAAAATCCTCCAAGAATCATACAAAAATTCTACTCCTCTCCTGCGCTCTCCTACTGCTCGATGAAAAACGTACCGCCTTCACTTCACTCGAGTGTGCTGACGCTCCTAGAATGTCGCCCTCTCTTGTCGAGCCCTCGCAAGAAAGAAGGAAACAAAAATATGTTAAATCACAATTATAAAAATATGAGAAAAAATAAAAGAATAAAATAAAAGCAGAAAAAATAAACAAACAAACACTGAAACAAAATGTGTGGATAATTAACAAAATGAGAAGAGCAAAATAAAATAATCTCAGATGAATACACAAAGTCTGATCTTGGGGGGCTTTCGTTTTCCAAAAAAATTGGATCCTGCAAGCGTGTATAAGTCCCCTCATGGTATGCGGTACTCAATTTGAGTGATCACACCTCAACACCTAGCAAGTCCACAATTATGTATAGATAAAAATGTAGAAAATAACAATAATGACAGAAAAATAAGACAAAAATAAATTAAAGTGAAATTATTTACAGAAACCAAAAATAGAGGGCTAAAAGAAGAACCTATCTACCATCATTGTGCCTCCCTGGTAACAACACCATTTGTTGAACCAAGACTTTTTTAGGTCTTAATTATTTAATGAAAACGTTCAAAATGTGACAATCATCGTAACCCTAAGAAGGCCTAAATGATATTATTATTATTTTTATTTTTATTCACGACTCAAGCCACAAAGAGAAAGGATTGTAAGTAGAGACATAAATTGCTATTTTTTTACCAGTATAGCGTATATGATCAAACTCAAGTATGTTATAAATTATCGAGGATGTAGGCTATGAATTCTCTTGGGTTATTTCAATCAAAGAAAATTCAATGAAATAAAAATAAGTTCCTTTTATTAAATTCTTGGTTTTTAGTGGTTTTTTATCCTTAACTTTTCTATGGATTCTTAATTTTTATATCTTTTATCATTTTTTATTTATATTTTTAATGATTATTAAAATTTCAAATGTTTTTTATATAATTATTCTTTCAAAAAAGCTAAAATAGAGAATAAGATAAAGAATAAGGAAAGCGAGATTTTCAGATTTTTAAAATATGGTAAAAATATGCAGAAAATTCAAGTAAATATATTTTTGTGTTTTTTTATATTTTTTTCTATTTTTTATAGAATTTTATATCTTTAGGATTTTTTAAAAATAAGGAACTCAGAAAACAGAAATTAAAAAAGATGCTTTTATGATTTTAAAATATAAAATCAAGAAAAATATGTAATATATATAAATAAAGCAGATTTTTTATTTTTTCGAGAAAACTAATTTATTATTTTTTTGTTAATTTATATGAACTATTTATTGTTTCCAGTGTTTTGTTTTTTGAATTTACAAGGAAATTTAAAATGAAATTTATATATAAATTCAAACATAGAAAAATAAATAACCATAAAATTTTCAATATTTTTTCAAAAGGTTTCGTATTTTTTTAACACTGAAAATAGGACAAAATAAGGTGTTTTAATTTATTAAAAATAACGAAAAAATAAAATGACAAAAAAATTAGGGGATATAGTACCACTTGATATAAGCTAATTATGATTTTTATGGAATTATTGAATGTGATTAGCTATTTATTCAACACAACCAACAAATAAAATTAAAACTACTTCAGAGGGACTAAAATGCAACAAAAAGTTATTTCAATGATTAAATAGAGAACAAAATATAAACGTAGGGTTTCTCTTGCAATTTATCCAAAAGCAACGAGTATCGATGCAGTTGATATGCTTTGGCATGAACCTCGAGGGATTATTATATTTTGAGCGGGCGAACATTACTAAAAAATCATAGGGAAATATTTTGCAAAATCAACAATAGTCATGTGCAAGAAAGTTTATACAAAACAGAATGGGCGTACTTGTAATTAAACTAAAATATAGGGAAAATAATGCAAATAAACAAATCTTTAGAACCACGTGTCCAATCAAAGTTTATTAACAAATAGAAAAATAATGCAGGGCTTAGGTGCAACTGTGTCACGTACGAAGGAGTACACTAGGTGAATGCTCACGATCCGATTTGGCGCTTGATGATCAACGGCTAACTTTTGGGCATACACGTATGATCCTGATGTGAACTGTGCTGCTTGATCTTGATCTGACGGATGTGAGAGGATCAGGAAGAATAGTAAAGAATGAAGACTCCTATGATTTTCTATCATTTATATCTCAACCGATCTAGGTATCTTGAGTCTACTAAAGGTCTATAAAACTTCCTGCTTCTCCACTTTATCGATCGAATATGGCAATGACATCCAATCACTATCGTTCAAGATCTGGAGCTTAAGGTGCCTGCAACTTAAAGTGGATCTTCATATCATACTCCATGCTCCAATATGCATTTCTATTACCTACAAAAGGATTGGTGCTCGGAGGTGATGCTCCGACCATGGTTATTTAACTAAATAAATGAGAATTGAGGGGTGAACGGGGACCTCCAGCGGTCATGATCAGGAAGGAGGTCTGACTCCAGATCCAATACGATATGGAAGGAATTAGGTGTGGAGGAATACGAAGAAGGTGTGGTGATTTTACAGCAAGGTTCACATGATTGATTGGATGATCGGAGAGATATGATCATGCGGATCGGAGCTCATGTGTTGAAGATTTAATCTGAGATAAGAACATGCAATTAATCACAAATCTGAAAGCAAAATCGAAAGAATGTCTACCACGGATTACATATGGTCGACAAATGAAGGTCGTTGTCTCAATTTTATGCGGCAGTCATAGAAAATCGACACAGCCAGCGGAGCTCCGACCATGTGCTCGGATCACAATACAAAGCTAAATCAGCACGCTCCCGATCGCATAGATGAAGCCTTTCATAGCTCTCCCTTTAGGACTCGATCTCGGATGTTAAAGAGTTGAAAATAAATCAGGGAGCCAATGAAGCTGGAAGAGGTATTTATAGAAGTTCCGGAGCAGGGAAATTCAAAATGTGAATGCACTTGAATTGAGGAAAATTATTGAAAGCAGATGATCGAGCAAGGTTATTCGATAATGGAACAAAATTCAATATGGAATCAAATTTTATTAACACCTGAATCGAAAGGGAAAAAGTCCATAAGAAGCTCCAACGAGCCAAATAAATGGGCGGGCCTGAAAGGAGGTGAGTTTACCCCAGGTCAATAGACCCGAGTCCAACCAATAAGGATCCAACACCCTACAAGACAAGCACATGAGGACAAAATAACAATAAAAAATGTATATAAATTAAAAATAAATTTATAAATGAAATAAAAATAAAATAATGTAAATATAAATGTTATGATATAACCAATATTTATTTTAGTGATTTTTAATAAATTAAATATATTTAATTAATAGGTTAAAAGAAATAATTGTTATTATTCATAAGTATTTTTACCTATATATAACACTTGAATTTTTAATTATTTTTTTACAAATAATTATATAATTTATTATTTTATTTATTTACAAAATTTCACAAGGATTTTATTCATATTTTATATTTTTTTATGAAATAAATTATTAAGGATAATAAATATGTATATTTACAATATATACATAGTGGTACATGTACAATATACCATGAATTTGTTTTGTGGATTTTAATTTTTTTATTTTTATTTGCATTTTATTATCATAAAATAGAATATTTACAAATATTTAAATACAATATGAACAAATATGCGCATAGAATAATGTATTCATATAATATATTGTGCATGCACAATATACAATACACTCGAACAAGTCATATTTTACGAATCCCGATTTTAGTAAAACCATTGTCATTTGTTAGCTTGTTTTATTTAGAGTATAATAATAGTGAGTTTACTTTATTTTAAGTTTTTATGGAAAAGATATGGGTCGGGCAAGTTCAGCTTCGCATCCTTTTTAAAGTGTCATTATTAACACAATGTACAATGAATCTTCTTACAGTGATTGCAGTATTTTCTACTTATTTTTATGTATAAGTTCCCAAAAGAAAATATTTTATTTGAGATGAATTTAGTGATAAATATAATATACTAAGAATTTATATACAAAATAATGGTGTATGTATAATGATGAATAGTGAATGGAGTTTTATTTTCCTTTTTTTCTACAAGTGGCCTTATCCCTCCCTACTTTATTCCTTATTAATCAGGTCAATTCTTGACCTTCTCTTAGGGTAAGAGTTAGCCTATATTTATTGCAATATAAAATCTTCATTTTCCTTTATTTATTTATTATATGTTAAAAAATAGTAATTATATAATATTTACAAGATAATTAAGAAAAAAATAAATAAGGTTTTATTAATATTTATAGGTGATAAAGAAGGGATTTTAAACTAAAATAAATGAATAAAGATGATGAAATGCATATTCATTAGGTATTAGCCCTACTCTTCTCTTACGCCACATTTATGTTGAGGAGAATGCTAGACCTTCTTGTGAATTTCAGAGGAGACTTAATCAAATTCTTCGGGATGTAGTTAAGAGAGAAATTGAGAAATGGTTGGAGCGGGATTTATATACCCCATATTTGACTCTAAGTGGGTGGCCCACTTCCTGTTGTCCTGAAGAAGTCAGGAATTCATATGGTCACCAACGAGGAGGGAGGTGAAACTGCAACATGAGTACCCATGTCATGGCATGTTTGTGTTTATTATAGATGTGTGAATGATGTGACCAAGAAATAACACTATACCCTACCTTTTATTAATCAAATTTTGGATAGACTAGTATGGATGGAGTTATTTTATTTTCTTGACGAGTACTCCGGCTACAATCAGGTAGCCATCACCCCTGAAAATCAGGAAAATACCACTTTCACTTGTTCTTTAGGCACGCACGCATTTAGTTGCATGCCAAACGAGCTTTGCAATATCCCTAACATTTTTCAGTGGTGCATGATCTCCGTATTTCCCAAAATTGTGGGAGATTTTCTAGAAGTCTTCATGGATGATTTCTCGATCCACAATGACTCATTTGATTCATGTTAGCTCACTTGGACCGAGTTCTGCAAAGGTGTATGCATATCAATATGGTACTCTCTTGGGAAAGGAGCCTTTTTATGGTTAAGGAGTGTATAGTGTTGGGGCATGTCATCTCCAAAAAGGGATTGGAGTTTGATCCTACCAAGGTGGATGTTATCAAGAAACTTGATCCACCAACCAACGTCAAGTCAGTGAGAACATTTTTGAGGCATGTCAGATTTTATTGAAGATTTATTTAAGATTTTATAAGATTGCCTGACCACTGAGCGAGCTTTTTGGGAAGGACACCGAGTTCATTGTAGATCACATGTTTAGAGGCCTTTAAGCTATTAAAGAGAAAGATTTGTGACTTGCCTATTCTTAAAGCTCCTCATTGGTCTCTTTGTTGGACATGCGTGCCCATGGCGAGCCACTATGCAATAAATGTTATTGCAAATCATTACCTTAGTTGAAATGAAGAATAACTAGTTTGCATAAAAGGTCTCTTAGTACAATTAGGGTTATGTACCATGGCCATCATAATGATCATACAAATGTTGACTCAAATGTTGAATCACAAAGGCTGGTGCTTAATGATATCTAAAGAGTTAGATTAAGGACTCATCAAGCACCATCAGGTGATTATTAAGAGAGGATCTTTAACCAGAGAGGAAGATGGAAATATCTCTATATTGGTTGTTATCTAACCGACCTCTAGATGCCGGCACTCTACATAGAAATAGAGATTCGGAGATGTAAGATAAGTTAGGTCAAAGAGTTGACTTAACAAGATTGAGATACCCATGACCAATATCGTATACTATCATGGTATAGGCATGCATCCTCAGACCGGAGAAAATGTGCTACTATATGTTTTAGTGTGCATGTTTGGAAGATTGATAGTTGATGATCTAATAAAGGTCTATACACTGACAAGTTGGTGTGCATACAAGGGAATATGAGTAACATACAGGTTCATTACTGAACTGGAAGACATGAGCTCACTCATGAGATATTGAGATCAAATTCCATGTACGATCATCTCACTTTGGAATCTTTACGGAATTTGTAGGTTTGATATATCTTTTTGGAAAGTATATAATCATTACTTAGGTATGATATATGCTTTTAGAAAGTATATGATCGATATCAACTCCTAATGATCAAATGAGAAACTTAATGATAAAACGATAAATAAGATAATCTAAATAAGATCTACAACTTCGAGTTTATTCTAGGTCTTATAGTAAGCAAGATGTATAGGTATTAGGAATAATCGAGGGTGATGTGATCGTAATTTATTATATAACCATGACACTTCCATTCTTAGGGAGTGAAGAAACAAGTTGATACCTCTCAATAGAGAAGTAATCTGATCTCAGTTCAATTATTGGACATTGATCTGAATGTGATTTAGATGCAATAAGAAGATTAGATTTATTTCTTTGATTTAATCAAACATCTTTGCGAGGTCCCCATGATCTGGATTTGAGATATGATTTCAATATCCAAATCATTATATATGGAACATATAATCATCGTCCTTATCTCCAAGTATCTATGGAGAAAGCGTATTATTCTATAAAGAGTTCATGGATAATTTCAATTTTAATAATGTATCTAAGCATTGTAGAAAATGTATAGTTAAATATGATTTAGATATCATGAATAATATGAATATGATTCATATTATTTGGACATATGGGAAGAGTTATCTAAGATAATTAAATATGATTTAATTATCAATGATGTGCATAATGTGAATGTGATTCATATTACTTGGGCACATGAGAATGGAGATCGAAGATAATTAATTATGATTTAATTATTAAGGATATGAATAATATCGATATCACTATCCATATTAATCAAAAATATTATAATTGTGATATAATATATTAGAGAGAGTTAATTTTGAATAATATTTACAAATTAAATGTTCATGTGAGTTGGATTCACATTGTACAATTAATTATATATGTAATTTACATTCTATTGGGTGGTTGATTTTGATACATAATTGTAAATTGTTATGTTTGCAATTATCACAAATTATTTGCAATAATTATTTGGTGATACTTTGTTGACGAAAGATTCCATGAAATTAGACTTAATGTATTGAGATTACTTTAGGATTGGGAAGACATCTTCTCTGCAATCAAGGTGGTCGTCCACTATGTATAAGGGGAAGGAGGCTATCTCCTTCCCCCTTACATGGAACAAGAATCTTTAGTCCTATTTCATTTGTGAGACTTTTGATTTAATTGAAAATGAATGTGTTAAGATTATTTGCAACATATTTTATTTCTTTTAAATTAAATAAATTATTATGGTATTTTTTACAACAAAATATCAACCATTGATTTGAATTAGGAGTACATCTCCACCATCCAATTCAGTATAATAGAAAGGGTAGATCTAGTATTTTCTTTTACACATAATAAACCATCCCTCTCTATATGCCAACTCTCTCTCTCTCAACATGTTTTGTCCATATGTTGACCTAAAGATGCTCGCAGTCGTCGTGACGTCGTTGTGCTATCAAATCAACTACTCGTTGATCTCCTCCATCCTTGGTGCTTATTACTTATGAAGAAGGATTCGGATTTCATAATACAAAATCATAAGTCTCCTTTCTCGGATCATCAACTTGGATTGTAGGAAGCACACATCTTATCCACGCACTTGCAAGTGCGACATTCTTAGATCTAACATGAGGCAGGAGAAACTCTTACTTTAGATATTAACGATTGCAACCACACTTCAAGAGGTATTCCTTTGAAAAATTTAGATCTTGATGAAATGGTTTGAGAAGTGTTCTCAAATCCTATGGTTTCATCCCTTTGAATTTTTTCAAATTCCACTGACCCGAACAACAAATATGACTAGTCACTCCTGATCTCATATGGTGCAATATTTACACTTCCATGATGCGCTCAAGTTCTTTTACTATAAATTTAAAGTGGTATTAGAACCTTGGTCAGGTCTTGGATATTATGCAAAACTCTATGTAAACTATATTTTGTAAATCAGATGCATGAGAACTCGTTGTTCTGCATTGATGCAAGTTTCGAATTGGTTTTTGTTGAAATAAAAACCTTCTATTTGGGCAATATTTGGGCTTTTTTTCTATTAAAATTTATTTAGAAACTTTTAATATTTACCCAAAACTGTTGCCTTTTGTTGGTACCAAAAGTGCATGAATGAAATTCGAAAAGTTCCCGTCATGAAATTAATTTTGCATGTATTCACAGTTCTGGAAAAAAATACTTTTGCTTACCCATCATAAAAACATGAAATAAATACTTGTATTAAATAGAGAATCAAACCAGCAAACCATTAAAAGTTATTTCATGCAATTCTGACTCTATTTTCCTTAGATATTCCGTATTTAGTAACGATGGGTCAGACAATGATTGGATCATCAAATCTCTTTATTTAATGTGTTTATAATTCAATGAAAATAATATAAATTATGAATTTTACTTTATTAATTTGATTCCTAATAAATAAAAAAATTGATTAATCATCATTGGCCATTGAATGTATGTTTCTTGAAAACCCTAGTTTATCCTACAATAGTTGTAGGACAACTTTTACATGCAAAACCAAGATATGTTTGCTTAATATGACAAGAAATTTAGGGTCATTAAAATTGTTTTAAAGATGCCTAAATTATTGAGTGATTACTATAAATAGTACAATGTCGATCATCAAAGTTGATCGATAAAACTGCAAGTACATTGATTTCTCAATCGGATCGGGGAAGGTGTCTAGTTTGGTTATGCTGGCTTGGTTTACTGATTAACACCTTGCATGCCAAGTAAATGTTCCCTCCTTGCATAACTCGAGTGTACTGGTCAGATACATTATTGAGGAAAGAATAATATGAGTAAGTCAAGTTGTATTCTAATTATTAAAATATAAAATAATACATACTTATGAGAGATTATATTGTATGGTATAATTGACTTAATATGTTTAAATTAATTAGATCTACTTAAAATAAACAATCTATTATGAATAGAGTTGTAATTCCTTTGGACGAAATAATCATAATGAATATGATTCATAACGATTTATTAAAAATTGAATGTGATATGAAGGATCATATAAATGACATCCATGGTCTCCAGTCAAGGAGAAGGGTTTTGTCACCATTGATTGTATGTTAGAGATGCATGTTCGAAGTGACATCTCCTACATACAAGTGCACATCGATCGGTCTCTTTGATTCTCAAAAGAGTATGGTCGTATGCATAGTGCCCCAATATCGGGTCCTCGTATTATTGAAGTGATATTGGATTGCACATAGTGAGTGCTAATCCTATTGATAGCTGGTTCAATTAACAACGAGTCAACAACACCTTAGGGGTTGTGGGCTCGGGTGTTAAAAACTGAATTGGGAAATGCAAGTTGGACTTATAAGGCGGAATGAGTTTTCCTTCTTTATATCTGAGTTATAGGTTCTCATAATATTGGGATCTAATAAAAGTAAGAAGGAGACCCCACATCTTGCTTGAGATATAATGGTAAGTATTTCTCTTACTTTGAATGTGAATAAGATAATGAACGTTTAGAGTTGACAAGGCAAGGCAATTTTGATATAAAATCCTTAATCAAAGTAAGATATATATTTATACAAATATTCCTTATTTCAAAAGACCTACATTAAACCCACTCAAAACTATACTCAGTAATAACCAATAAAATATCATGGTTGGATCGATAATCAAGATATTGTACTTGCATTTGGACACATAATGTATGTCGTTGCAATGTGCAAGTTTCCTCATAATAATGAGGAATGGAAATTAAATAGACAATAGGACAACAACTTTGGGCTTGCATGTCCCTATAGTCTTGATCTCAAATCGAATGTGCTTTGGAAGTATCATATCGATGATGATTGTAATTATAAGAAATCCTTATAAAACATAAGAAGTTGTTTTGGCATACATATGTGCTCTTGACATTCAATCATGAATGACATGGTTCACTGCATTATTTAGAATTTTGGCTCGATAAGAGATGTACGCAAAATGTTTGAGTGCCTACCTGAACCAAAGCCTTTAAGAGTTAAGATCGATGTAGATATGTTGAGTGTCATCATTCTACTATCTATACTCTAGTCTTTAATGAAGTTTCATAATATTCACATTGTATGAATTGAATGAAGCATATACAGATGTTGAAATACTCTTATATCAAAATCTTTTGAGTTCAACATAAGAGATTCTTTGTTTTAAGCAATAGTTGTTTATAAATGAAGGAAGAACAATGGAAGCATGGGTCTGACCCAAGTTAGAAGGAAAGTCAAAGAGTTGGTTGTACTTCTTTAATTTCCACGCATATGGCATCTAAAGAGTTGGTTGAATGTCTATACTACCACAAGTTGATGTATTGATGGTATAACTATCTAGACTATATAGGATCCTAAGAAAAGGACTCTGATAATGCATCGACATATTATACATCTACATATAATTGTTGAAATTGACTTGCTTATTTGTTAAGATCAAAGTCTAATAAATATATCTCATTCTTCTAATGATACTTGCTATTGGTTGCATATGTTTTAGAAGACTAGAAATTATGATCTTAAGGTTTAACCGTCATCAACATGGATGTTGATGCAATTGTTGCAACAATATCCATTGGATAGTCTAACTACATATTTTCAGTGGGAGAGCTCTTAGTCTTAGAGAATGTCTCTGTGTATTAGATATTAGAATGCATTCGTTATTTATTTCAAAATGTTGGAAATGAACATGTATTCTGGAATAGACCTATCATAAAGAGTTACGACAGATATATTTCAGATAGTAATCTAACAAATAGAGGACTCTAATAAACTAGAAAATTAATGAATGATTCATTAACATTTCTAAATAATAAAAAATTAAACCTTAAATGATTAATAGGATGATGAAGATCATTTGACAATTGTTTGGCATCAAGCCCTACACATATGTTTCTTGATGAGATCAAAAGACTAGTGAGAGATTAATTGGTCTGGAATCTACCCTTCTAATAGTGTCGAGTTAACGATTTCATTGCAGTCAGATAAATCTGGATCGATCAAAAATTAACTGCACGAATCGAATAATCAACGAATGAAAGAATGCGCAGTTTGATGTTTTTTAACCTGGACAAGTCCCAAGGTCGACTCAAGGAGGCAAAGGAACAACATCAGATCAGGTTAGGTGAATTAGATCACGGTTTTCCAATCGAAATTTTTTTGTAATTTTTTAATGCATGCCAATGCACAAATGCGGATGAATTAGGTTAATAAGAAAATGATCCACTTAGCGAAATTAATCTTTGATGTGAAATTAATCTAAATTAGCCAAGTTATATTTTTCCTGAAAACCTAATCCAATGACAAATGCATAATGTATTTTTTTGGAATTTTAAGCTTAAGATACACAAATGAAAAATGCAAATTGTTTTAGGGTTTTTATGAAAGTAAGCTATATTATTATTTTTGAAATTTTCTCACACTTTATGATTTTTTATGATTTTTTTACTAAAAACAGAGCGACTATGAGTATTTAATTCCTAATTAATCCATGAAATCAAATTTTCTAGAGAGTGATATCTCAAATAGATGTTTTAATAAGCAATCCAGGAGAATTCAAATTTCATAAAAATATTATTCTTGGATTTAATTAAAAATCAATTGCAGAATCGCTCTAGAATTTATTTCATACAAAAGACATCCATTTTAGATGAAATTTGGATAGCAATTAAATACCATTAAGAAGCATCATCTACAATTTTTCATATTTTTTAGAGCAATAAATGAATATGTGTGAATTTGAATAAAAATGATGCGAGAAAGATGTCCAGATTAATGCATAAAGTCAGGGGTATCTTTGCAATACAAAATGAAAACTGAATGAACTGAAATGTGGATAGGGACTCTTTTGCAATTAAAGAAACTTAAAAGGATGAAATTGCAATTTTTACAAAATAAAAAAATAAAAACATGGGTTCCAAGAAAGGAACCCATGTTCTTCCCCACGCGCTAGGGCTAGATGGTGAGGGAGGTGCGTGGGCGGGCGTGCGCGGGATGCGGTGGAGGTGCAACAGGGATGGAGGCGATTGGTCGTGGTGAGCGGCATGTGTAGTGTCAATGCTGGTAGTCGAGGGCATCTTCAGACTATTGCATGTCTACCGGAGGGGCGCGGTCGGGGGGGTCACGCATGGCACACGCTGGGTGCGTAGCGAGGGAGCACGAGGGGCAGCGGTGTCCCAGCGGTAGGGCGTCCTGGCGTGCGGGGCTAGTGTCGATGCATGTAGGAGGCGGTGGCACACCGTCGTGCGATGTTAGTGTCGTTACTGGAGATGGCATCATGGTGTTGATGATGGAGGCACGTGATTGGGACGAGTGGAGGGTAGAGCAGGGGTTGTGTGCCTGGGTTGGATTGGCGAAGTGACGGTCGTGCGGAGGTTGCTGGCGGTTGGTGTCAAGCGCGAGGGAGATGGCCGCCCGCGGTGATGTGAGGCCCAGCCGCCTGCTGCAGGCGGGCGGAGATGTGGCATGGCCGGCAGATGAGATGGAAGCAGGGGTTACGTGGCTGCGGAGGCTGTGGGGCTTCCTGCTAGAGCGGGAAATCGATGGTGGTACACGGTCGTATGGCAAGTAGCTGGAGGGCAGTGCGCATCTGCGACGAGGGCTACTGGAGGGAGGTGTCGCAGCCGAGAGCCTCCTACATGGCAGCGCGAGCTGCACTGAAGGGGGCCAACTGTGAGGTGCGGCTGGCGGTTGACGACAGAGGGCGGAGCAAGGATGAACCTTCCTTTTCTTTTTTTTTTTGAATTTTTGATGTAATATTTTTTTATTTTTTTGTAAGCATGAGTAAAAAGTGGAATGAATGGTGGTGATGATGATGTGATTTGGTGATTGTGAATGTGGGTGTATAATGGAACAATGAAAAAAAATGGTTAGATAAAATAAAATGAAAGATGAAGATGGAAGATTAACCCGTGACGGATGGAGGTTGTCGCCTGTGGAGGAGGAGATAAACTTCGACTCTGATGATCGTCGCTTCAAGGAGACGATGGCTTCCGAAGCTTGAGCAGCTTCCTACAAGGGATGGTTGCGACGAATTGTTAGAGACCACCTCGGATCTCATCGTGGAGAAATCGTTTTCAGAGATTTTTGTGTTTTTATGTTTTTTCTGTTTTGTAATTTTTCAGAGATTTTTTGTTTTTTAGGAATTTTAGAATGAATAAAAATAGAGAAAAATGCAAACAGTGAATAAAAAATGGGATAATTACACCCATAACCCTGAGTAATTCCTCAATCTCAATCATAACCCTGTATAATCGCGAATTACACGAGGAACCCCGAGTAATGCTTAACTCTTACATGACATGACCCCGAGTTATATTCCGTTTGGGTTCCCCGTTAAAATTGACGGTTTCTGTTAGAAAAGACAAAAATGCCATAAAACACATTCTTATTTACAAAATATGGCATCCTCTTTTCATACCCCCTCCTCTACCCGTGGTCCACCGATCCTTCCCTGCTCAAGCTCCAAGCTGACCGCCGCCGATCCCCTTCCTCCAGTCGATCATCCACTTCATCCAGCACCGATCCTCTCCCGCAACTCCCCCCCTCCGGCCGGCCGCCCGCCGAAATCCCCCCTCCCCACCGAGCGCCACCCACCCACCCACCGATCCCCTGCTTCTCGAAGCACCCCCATGCTGGAAGGTCCCTCCGCCCGCGAGCTTTCTCCCTGCTCGAAGGCCCCACCCCACCCCGCCGTGTTGCCCACTGATCGATCCCCAACTCCTCGAACCCCCCGCCGCCGCGAGCTTCCTCCTTGCTCGAGGCTCCCCCGCCCCTGATCCCCCTACTCCTCCAAGCCAGCCCCCCACCCCCACCCCCTGCGTCGAGCTTCCCCTCTCCCGAACCCCCGCGCGCGCCGAGCTTCTCTCCTGTGGCCCCGGCGCGAGCTTACCTCTGCATGAAGCCCCCCTGCGACCTCCCTGCGCCGACCTCATCCCCTGCCCCTCAGCGCCGAGCTTTCCCACTCCCGAAGCAACCCCCCCCCCCGCCGCCGACAAGGCCCCTGGCCAGCAATCCTCCACCGATCTGCAACACGAGCCTGCTTATTTTTTCCCTCCCACCGACCTGCAAAACGAGCCTCCCTTTTTTTTCCCCCCACCGACCTGCAAATAATCCTTAACTTTTACCAACCATTGGATAGGATAAGGTTTAGATTAACTCAGTGAAATGGATGGGTTAAAGAAAAAAATAACGGAGGGTTATGAATGTGAGACGGAGAAACTATCTGAGGTCTTGGGTGTAATTCGCGATTATACAGGGTTATGATTGAGATTGAGGAATTACTCAGGGTTATGGGTGTAATTATCCCATAAAAAATTTATTTTGCAATTTATAAGTATTAAATGAAATACAAAATTGCGTAAATAATTTTTCTGAAAAACTAGAGAAAATTATCTACGCAAAGGAACTAAAATCACTATTTGTGGATTTTTCTACAATTCTTGATGATTTTTATAAGGCTTTTAGTATTTTCAATTTTTTTGAGTTTTATAAATAATTACTGCACGAAATTTGGACAGGAAATAAATTACACAAAAAGAGAACTACTCTAATTTTATAAATCTTTTTAAGCAATATTCGGATTTTTATGATTTTTCAAAATTCAAACAGGGAAAATGACATGTTTTTTATTTTTTAATAATAACAAATGAAAATAAAATTCAAGACACACCAAGAGTATAGCATGATTTTTGGGAAATTTATTGCGAAATAAAAATATTTATTTCAAAATGGAAAGCATGCAACATAAATATCAATAAAATAGGGACAATAATGTAATTATTTTTTGTTCTGATATAAAAATTTATCAAGAAATAAAGACAGTATGAAATATGCAATTTACCTAGTAAATGCGTGCGTCGCACGTGCTTGAGGCTTTGTAGGGTCTTCTTTGCAAATTCAAAAACTTGGAAGGTCGTGGTTGTAATTTAACCCCCCCTCGCAAAATTAGGGGCCTTCTTTATTGTACCCTAGCCCCAAAATGAAAAGGTCCAGTTGCCATCCCTTCTCTCCCAAATCGAGGGCCGGCAGCGGTGTTGTAGTGGCATCGAGATCGGCAGCGTTGATGTCCAAAGGCGGTGGCTCGTGCAGGAAGGCAAACAGATCAGGTGGTTGGGGCCAGGCTAGGGGCGCACGAAGTTTCTGGCGTGCACTTATGAGGACTCGTTGTGGTATTCGACAGTTAGAGGTGCGATGTGGTTTCGTCGTGCGGTCGGCGACAATTGATGTGATGGTGATTTGTGGCTGCCGGTGGTGGTGCTCCTGCGGAGGCCATGGTCGTTTATGGCCTCTAGCGGTGGCACGGATTTGGGCTTTAGGAGGTCGAAACACAAGGTGGCGATGGGTGGGAGGGTGGTGGCAGTCAGCGGAGATTACAATGACGACGACGATGGCGCAGGAGGCGCCGCTCAGGCACGATGGTGGAGGAGCTTCAAAGGGTCGGTGGTTGTAGAGGCACGAGGGTGCAGGGAAGGCGATGCACGTTGGCAGATCATGGTGGGGCGACAGGCACAACCCGTTGGCTGGTGGAGCGGTGTCTGCTGCTGTAGCTTTTTTAATTTTTTATGTAAAAAATGAACTAAAAACCTTTTTTATTTATTTTAGACATAAACTGTAAATAATTTTTTATTTTTTTAATTTTTTTAATCGTAAATAATACCTGCGTGAACTAGAACGTGAAGCGATGATATCGAGAAAATGAGATGAAAAATGGAGATCGATGGCGAATCAAATCGTGATGGATTCTAAAATCTAGAGAAAAAAATGACAACAAAATGAAATTACGAAAAGTAAACTACGATTAACCTAAGATTAAAATAAGAAAAATGGATCTCACCTTAGGAGTGGAAAGGACCGTGATCGCCTCGACGAAGGTCGATATCACCGAACAAATCGGAGTCTAGGCTCCCTTCTGCGACAAGAAGTCTCTCGAAGATCAGGCTCCTCCCACTAAAGATTGATCAAATTGAAATGAGAAAGGAGGAGCCATATTAATATATATAAACATGGAGTTTAAATTTCAAATAAATTTGAATGAAGATAAGAGATAAAAATTTAAAATGAGATAAACATAAAAAAGGCAACTATTGTTTGAAAATTATTTACAAAAATTAACTAATTTTTTGTATTTTCGTCACTTTATTAAATCGAAAAATAAATGTTAAATTTTTATTTCTCATGGTAGTTATTTACGAATATTAACTATATACATATACTATATACATATGGTACATTTTATACATAGTTACATAAGGGAATTATTTTTTGTTTTAGAAATTTATTTTTTTATTTTAAATAATTAGTAAAATTATTTACAAATACGATATGTACAAATAAGTGATAAAATTGCACAAACCAACCCAGAAAACCAACTTTTTGACCATAACTCCAAAAATTATGAAATCACAATCATTTTAAGGATAATTTAATTTAGAATACAATGTAAATGAGTTTTGTTCAATTTGTGTTCATATGGAGCTGGAATTAATCTTTTAATATCTCTTAATAGCTTTTTCCGAATATGGTTACTTTTATTCTGTACATGATTTTATTTGGCAAATATTTTTATTATTTAGGAAACATTTTTATTTACAACTTTTGTTTTGAAAATAATTTAATTTGAGGTCAATATATGTACAAATAAAATAGTGTTAGTTTATACTTATATACAAAATAAGTGAGAAAGTATTTACAATACAATTTTTTAGATATTCTAATTAAGGATCCTATCACAACGTACTTTAATCCTGATCGATCAGGTCTAGTATTAACCTTATCTCAGGGTTTGGGTCAACCTATATCTATTACATATATACAGTCTTTTTTTCCCTTTATTTTTTCTATATTTATTGTTCTATTATTAATTTATTTATATATTTTAGGTTAAAATAATATATAAATAATACAATATTTGCACAAAGATGCAAATTTAGTAAGAAAATGGAGTTAGTATTATATTGTTGAGCGAGATTCTTCAGGTTTTGAGTTAAATGATAGATGAAAATGTCACCGACCCAAATAATCCTACGACAACAAACAAACAAAATTTTTTCTTCTCAAGCTGCCAAACTAACTAAAAGCTAATAATGAAGCAAGAGAATGTTTTTCATCTTATTTACCTGTATAGCGTACATAATCGAACTCAGGGAGGCCACAATTCCAGAGGGATATTTAAATAATTGATGAGAATCAATTAAGAGAAAAGGAAGGAATCTCAAGGCAAACTATCCTCGATTTTTGTGGAATTTTTTCCATTTAGATTTTTTACTTTTTTTATTCTATTTTATTTTATGATTTTCAAATTTTTAAAGATTTAAATTTTTAATTTTCTCTTTTTTTTAAAATTTCAAATAAAGAGCAACATGCACAAGATAAGAACTAGGACTCTTTTGTATTTTTCAATTATATAAAAATCCAGAGAAAATATTTTTGGGTTTTAGAGACTTTGAAATATTTTTGGGAATTTTTGTAGAGTTTTCAGACGTCTGTGTATTTTTTAACAATCAAACAATGACAAAAATGAGAAACAGTCCACAGCCTGGAGTAATTTGAACCTTAAAAATATTTAGTGCCCAAACTCGTGGCAATTATTTATATGATGAAATATAGGCAAATATCTACAACTGGAGCTGAAATCACTATTTTTGAAATCTTTGTAGAGTTTTTTATGATTTGTATAAGATTTTTAGTATTTTTCATTTTTGGTGTTACAAAGAATTAATGCGTGAAATTTGGATAAAAATTAAAAGACAATAAAATAAAATTAATCTAGTTTTTTTTAGATTTTTGGAGCAATATTCAAATTTTTATGAATTTTTGAATTTTAAGAAGATAAAAATACGTTGTGTTTTTATTTTTTTAATAATATTAAATGATGATAAAATGCAAGAAAATTTTATGCCAGAAAGTAATCGCATCAGGAAAATAACATGATTTTTGGGAATATTATTGACCAAAGAAAACATTTATTTCAATAAGAACAACAAGCAAAATAAAGGTCTGTAAGTCAGAGACTAAATTGTAAATATTAAATGTTTGTTCATCAAAATATAATAGAAATAATACCCAATCAAAAGCGTGCAATGCGCATACTGTCATGGTAGGGGTATTTTTGTAATATGCAAAAATTTCAGGCGCTCCGATGTCATTTTTTTAAAAATTTTTTATGATCCATATGATATCTAGGGCTCTTCGTTTCCTTCAAGATAGAAGCACAGGAGTATGGGATGCACCGCCTTCTTCTTCAAGTCAAATTGGGGAGCCGTGCGCTGCCGCTATTCTCCTTCTTTAGGCAAGGCAGCAGCTGATCGCCGACCTTAGAGCTTCATGGTGCGCGCGTGGCAGTTGTCGACGATGCTCCGCTTCACGCGGAGGTTTTGATGATCGATGGTGCGTGACAGGAGGAGGAACGACAGGCGCTGCGCGAAGCGGCTCCCATGTGGAGGCGCAACTCCACGACTGGGCTGATGGCTGACGAGAGGTGGTGGCTTCGGCCGAGGGCGGCAATAGAGTAGAAGGTGGTTGGTGCGGTGCACCTGGGTGTAGCGACTCCGCCACGTCGACTTCGGTGTCGTAGGTGGCCTGCGGCGACATCAGCGGTGCTGCTCCCAGCGGTGGAGGGCCTCATGGTGGGCACATCATGGTGATGGTGCTACGACGGTGTGGAGGTTGGAGTGAGCTGGCGAGGACGATGCCACATTGAAGGGCAGCGATTGGTCAGAGGATGGCGGTTGTGCCGCGTACGGGCGACGGGCAGATTTTTTTATTTTGTTTTCAATTGTAAACAGTAATCATATTTTTTGTGAGTCTAAAATAGAGGAATTAAAAAAATAAAAAATGTTTTTTTATTTTTATTTTTTTAGATGATCCTGCAAAACAAATGTTAGAGAGAAAGAAAACATATGTATTTTTTTTGTTTTTTATTTTTTATTTATAAACAAATGAGGATGCGAGCATGATAGCTCGACCCCAAAATCAAATCGGAAGATGAGAATGGGGATCTGGCGAAAAATGAGGAATGGATCCAAGTCTTCGGCCACCATGTGTGGCCGAAGTTGAGAGATTGTGATAGGTAGAAAAACACGTGGAGAGATCGAGATGTGAGATGAAAAATCCAGTTGGTGGCGGTTCAAATCGTGATGGTAAGATTTGGAAAAAAATGACAAAAATGCGAGAAAATAAAAATACGATTAACCTAGAATAAAATAAGAGAAAATGGATCTCACCTTAGGAGCAGAAAAGACCTTGATTACCTCGACGAAGGCCGACTTGCTGTCACCGGATGGCTCAGAGTCTAGGCACCCTTGTGCGACAAGAAGACTCTCGGAGATCGGGCTCCTCTCACCACAGATTAATCAAGTTGAAAAGATGGAGAAGGAGACTTATTAATCGATAAAATGGGATTGAAGTTTGAATTTCTTAAATTTTTGGATGAGATAAGACAAGAGAGAGAAGGGAGATTAAAATGAGATAAAGCAAAAAGATAAATATTAACAAAAAATAACTATTTTTGTATTTTCGTCACTTTATTTATGCGAAAATTAAATGTTAATTTTTTTATTTTTTGTGATAGTTAGTTAAGAAAATTAACTATATATATATGCTATATACAAATATGACATTATCTACATGGGTAAATAAGCAAATTATTTTTTTATTTTATTTTTTATTTTAAATAATTAGTAAAAATATTTACAAATATTTACGACTACAATGTGTACAAATAAATGGAAAAATTGCACAAATCATCCCAAAATAATGACTTTTCAACCGTAATTACAAAAATTATGAAATCACAACCATTTTAAAGATAATTTAATTTACAATACAATGGAAGTGAGTTAGGTTCAATCTAAGTTCATGTGGAGCCGGAATTGATCTTTCAATTATTGCTTATTGGCTTTTTCCGGATATGGTTACTTTTATTATATGCATGATTTCATTGTGCAACTATTTTTATTATTTAGTCACCATTTTTACTTTCAACTTTTATTTTGAAAATTATTTTATTTATGGTCAATTTATAAACAAATAATATAGTATTATTTTTATACATATATACACAATAAGTGAGAAATATTTACAATACACATTTTTTTGGATATTCTGATTAAGGACCTTATCTCCCCCTGCTTTATTTCTGGTCGATCAGGTCAAGTTTTGACCTTCTCTCGGGGTTCGAGTCAGCCTGTATCTATTACATATATACAGCATTCTTTTCTTTTCTTTATTTTTTCTTTCTTTATTTACTTGTTTATTTTAGGTTAAAATGATATACGAATACACAATATTTTCTCACAGATGCAAGTTAGTATGAATATGAAGTTAGTATTATATATAGGTGTTTTATAAAAGATTTTAAGCTAAAATAAATTAATATAGATGATGAATCACATATTCATTATCCCCCTATGCTTTACATTTGCTAGTCCCTTAGCAAACACTTTGAAAGAATAAGTGAAAAGAAGAAAAAAGGAAGAGAAAAATAAAGAAGTTAGGACAATATTGAGTATTAAACTTTTCTTCATAAAATTGTAGTTTTGAGCTCTGTTAGACCTTTGGATTATTAGTGCGTCAGAACCTTAATGGGAGATGGATTTAAAACCTAAAAGTCCCTAAGTTCCACAAGACTCATATTTAGGTCACCTCAACAGTCAGGTCAGAACAAGTCTACATACACAAATTCCCGTGGCTATAAATCTTTACTTGTACGGTGTAAGTGAGATATAGATCCCCAGCTCAAAAGGAGCAAAGAAACATCCTCCCTCAACGAGGTACCTCTAGTTCCCCGGTCTTGCAACTCTTTCCTCGAGGAGCGGAGATATTCCCTTCTAAGTTCAAGTACAACCAGCTCAATAAGAGGGGATGGAGAAAA
Organism: Ottelia alismoides; assembly: GCA_037367405.1. Classification (NCBI taxonomy): domain Eukaryota; kingdom Viridiplantae; phylum Streptophyta; class Magnoliopsida; order Alismatales; family Hydrocharitaceae; genus Ottelia; species Ottelia alismoides. The sequence continues at coordinate 1,389,398 of JAZKJV010000479.1, forward strand.
GAATGGACGGTAACCAGTATTGCTACCTATCCTTGGATGCATGACTTGTGTACCCAAGTCATCTTCTGCAAGCTTACGAAAAATTGACTTTGAAGCCCTTATTATGATTTTTTATCCTTGTATATACACTCCGATAGGCATTTTACTTTTCATTCAGGCCTGTCCACTTTTGGAGATTTTGCATTTTTCCATACTATTTTTTGAAATTAATATATACGAGGTGCATCAAGTACATAATAAGTTTTTCCTCTTGAGCTAGTACACTATCCCTCTTTTGAAGCATTATTGCAACCCCACAACATCCTATCTTTAGACCTCAACATCACTAGATCAAATTGAGACGCACTTCCTTCCCTAGAGGAAGATGAGAGGTTCCTCCTAGATGTACTACCTTCGTATGCTACCCCAATCCAAAATATTCTGCCTCCTCACTACCTCATCCATGAAGAGCTACGTGTAGAGTGTTTTGTCCAAGATAATCCACGGTCTGAAAGAATCATGCGTATGTTGTTAAATTCTACTTATACTATTAAAGATGACATGTGAACATAGTCTTATGAACTCAAAGAATTAAGTCACTAGGAACTGAAAAAGTCTTAACTCCATTTCTTATAAGGTTCCTTTGAAATTAAGTGGATTAAGGTCCAACTAAGCTCCATTCTTCAATTTTATTCCATACTTAGTTTAAACGTCAATACTATCTTTAAAAATGCACATGCAAATGCAAAGAAAGATTTTTTTTAAAAAATGATGCACATGTGAAAGAACACATTTTTTAAACAATTTTCTAATTTCGAACTTTTTATGGATTTTTGGGGAAAAATGCAGATGTGAAAGAAAAGTTTCTCTCTCTCTCTTTGAATTATGCAATTTTCTTTTAGATTTTTTGTTTTGTAATTTTTTAGTTCTTTTTTCTTTTTAGTTCTTTTTTGTTTTTTTGTTTTTTTTGTATTTTGTATTTGTTTTTTTACATACATGGATTTCTATAAAATTATATACATATCCCCTAAAATAATTATCTTAAAAGTACGAGTTATGTCTAAAGTATATATAAAATATATACGACACCCCCTTATACTTAGCTCGAACTGTGTCCTTATAGTAATCAGAGAGAGACAAAGGAAGCCACAACTCGTGCTAAATATAGAAAAGCGAAAAGACTCCTATGCTACAATGACTGAAAGAAAAGATAAAAAGAAGAGATGTTGGTGATCCCCCTATGCTTAGGATCAAGTAATCCTATTTATAGTAGAGTGTACAAAAGGGAAAATCGATGAAGAGAATGTATAGACTCAATGGAAAAATAGAAAAAAACATGATATGAACAACATCACTCCCTCTATACTTAGGGTAGAGTATCCCTAAGTATATGCAACAACAAGAGTGATGAATAGGACGAATAAGAATAAGACAAATCCTTCCCGCCCCATACTTAGGATAAAACACATCCTTAGTATAGCATATATAGACAAGGAAAAAGGGTGAACAATAAAACGGGAGAAGAAAGAGTGAAATGAAAGGATATTCAAGAGTAATGGATGTACAAAGGTCAAGAAGGTCGAAAGAGAACCTTCTTGCGGGACAGTTGAGGAATGGATCTGACAAGGCGTATGTCGATATTGGGGTCCTCATTAGAAACAAATCTATCTGGATCGACCAGGAATGTATCCTCAGCGGTTTAAGATTGTGCAAGCCTAAAACAGTCAGTGGAAGTAGTGTGGTCATGTCTGGCCTAGGAAGTCTCGCAAATATGAAAGTAAAAAAGCTCAAATTCATTATCCAAAAAAGTAAGATCCATTCCAGCCTAGCCAACCTCTATTGGATCATTATCTTTATCAAAAGGTCCAAATTCATTTATAAAAGCAATCAAATCAAATTCGACCTTATTTGTCTCACGTAGATCAAGGTGAATAGGAACGAACTCATCAGTGGAAGTAGTCAAATCATGTCCGTCCTCTCTAATCTTAGAGTCTGTCTTCCACTCAAGGATGTCTATTGTGTAAATCCCATGGATGTCATTAATGCATTTCCATGTACAAGAAAAGGGAACTCCAAGGTCTATGCTTTCTGAGTCCTCCTTGAAGAGGAATTCTCGGGTCTCAGTATCATCCATCATACAACAAAAATTTATGGTAGTATCATCATGGTCAGAGTCCTTGGGGTTGGCTAACACTGGCACACTCTCATGGGATGTAGGTCTCTGGTCAGTAATGGGTGTAGTGATCAACACATCGCCCCCCTACATTAGAATGGAAGCAAATCTCTCCTGATCCATACTCAATAATGGCTCCCGCAGAGGCGAGGAAAGGCCATCCCAGGATGATTGGAGGGTTCTCCACATGTGTTTGTGTCTCCATGGGCAACACGACAAAATCAGAAGCGAATTTCATGCCCTTAATAAGAATGAAAATATTTTCTAGAATACCCTCTTGATAGATCCATCAGCAAATTGAACTATCATCTTGGTTTCGTTGAGAGGCCCAAGATGTTGGGTATGTACCATAGAGAAGGGTATAATATTGATTGAAGTACCATCATGAAGGAGAGTGTTATCACAAGAATGGTCAGAGATGGAGCAGCTCACAAGAGGTATCGTAGTGTTTCATTTCTTAAAATGTCGACGGTGAGAGATGGCGTAGGCAGTGGCCATGAGCAAGATGTGACGCTCAGATCTTCTCCTTCGCTTTCTCTTCTTGTCTTGAGGAGTAGATACATCTGTCATGGCCAGTTGAAGTGGGGTTTTAATAATCTCATGAATAGTGGCCACCACTTCGGGTTCAGTCAAAAGTTTTTTGAACTTTTGGACCTCCTCCTTACAAGGGAGGAGATCGGAATAAGCATATACACGAGAATTGCTAAGAGCAGTATGTACAGTGGCATCCTCGGGGTGAAGGTTGGGACATGTGGTGAATGATTGTGTGGGAAAATGGTTTGGCATGGGTACCCTCTCTTCACAAAATGAATCATAAATGTGTCTCCTGAATTCTTTTTAGATTTTAAAATTTTTCTCATTTTTTTGTATTTTGGGTGGTTGTAAGCTCTCATGAATATCCTCAAGTGAATCCATATCCTTAAATAGTGGAGCAACATTCTGGCTCTTATTGATGTTAAATAAATGGGTAATCTTTGAATTCATATGCCCCATCATCTGGTTCAAGGTTTCAAGTGTAGACATCATGAAAGGTGACTCAAAAATCCCAGGATCGGGTGAGTCGGATAAGGGTGGGTGAGAATCAAAGTCGTCCGTCTGCTAAAATAATGGGTTTGGCATATATGCTAAAAAATCAGGAGAAAGGTCCTCCTAGAAAAAGGAAGGTGGTTCGACTGGAGCGTAAGAGGGATCTATGAAGAGCAGAATAAAATAACTCCAGTCGGCCATCTCTGAAACAAGAGAAATCGATTGGAAGAGCACAAGGGTCAAGTCAAAAGGTGTGAAGAAAAAGGTGCAAATGCACAAAAGGATCTTTATCACTAGCAAGCAAACATAATACAAATCCACAGTTCATCAACTCAACTCAATGTGAAGACTGTGAAGGTTTGGTGAATTATCTTGTCAAATTTTAGAGTTTGGTGATAATACAATATATCAGAGTGGTTAAAACGAGCTGTTAGGAACCCAATGCTTCCAGGAGACTGGCCTAATATCAAAGTTAGATCTTTCCCAACCAGTGTGAATTGCGGAATGTTTACTAGCTACCTGATCAATTCAATCTGTTCAGGACGTCATGGGCCGCTTTACCGCCCACCGGAAAGATCCTCATTGGAGAACGACTAACCCAAGATAATAATCTGAAAAGAGTTCGGGCATGGTTCTATCCTAGTGTGTGGGTCACTCTCTCACTACATACAAACCAAACAATGATTTCCTTGTTACTTTCACCACACCATCATTTTATTTCCTTATTATTTCATGTTTTTTTAATTACAAAGTAGTCCATGTATATAGTTTGCTTGTGAGTTTTCTTTCCTAAAAATGCACAGATACCCCTATCTTTATAGATTAATTTGGACACCAATGTCGCATCATTTTATTCAATGAAAAATAGTATATGTTGAGCAACTAATTGTATACCATTTTCATATTTATTTATATTTTTGTGAGTTATGGTGAATTAACTAAAATTGTTTAAGTGAAATTCTTCATATTTTACCCAATATGAGCTCTTAAATTCATATCTAACTCATGGTTGCTCCAAAAATTCTTAAAAAATCAGGAATGCTGCGTTAATATATGATCTAATTACCATCTAAATTTCATCGCAATTGGAATTGTCGTGTGCTTGAAATAAATTGTGGAGTATTTTAAGTAAATGATTTTTAGTTAAATCCACATACATCCTTTTCATAAAATTTCAAGTCTCATGTATGCCATATACCTATCTGAGCTAATTTGCTCTTTGCCTAATTTGTTAACATGGATTTATTAGGAATTAATTACTAACTATCACTCTGTTTTCACAAACAAATTCATTAAAAAAGCATATTTTGTCAAAAAATTCCAACAATTTTATTGTAGCTTCCTTGCATCATATTTTCATTCTAATAAAATTTTCATGATTTTTGCTTACTGTTAGTGTGAAAAATTGTGAAAAAACCAATAAAAAGTGTGCATTTTTTTATTGTTGCATCTTACTCCATAAAATTCTAAATTGCATTCACCATTGGATTAAGTTTACTGAAAAAATATTATTTAGCTAAATTGGATTTATTTTCTATTCAAATTAATTTGGCTAAGTTGTATGCTTTCTTAGTATATTAATTCAACTGCATTAGCATTTGCATTTGTTTTTGCATTAAAAAATATCTACAATGGAAATCTACATCTAAAGTTTCAAATTAACTCGAAGTTGTTCCTTTGCCTCCCCGTTTTCGATTTTGGACTTGCCCGGGATATAAATTAAGCCGAGACACTCTTCACGGAGATCTTCTCTCGGTTCTGACTAAATCGCTAAGTACACGTACTACAACGTACCCAAATTATCTATCGTATTTAGTGAGTCGCTAGATATTCCGTACCAACAAGAAGTAGCTTACATTCCTGAGCAGCAGTCTCCACCTCCACCTGTCATTTAGGAGGTGAATGGTATTTGGTTCGACCGTGAGCGAAACTAGCCCCGTCCATCGGGGCAAGGCCAGTTGGGTTCACAGCAGGGTCAGAGACCCATCCACCAGCTTCAGAGAGGCAGACAGCATCAGCAGTACCAGTACCAGCACCAGTAGTTCCAGCCTCAGTACCATTCTCCACCTCAGTTCCAAAACTAGAGACAATGCCAGCCACAACATCAGTCCATGTATTTCCCTCAACTTAACCAGCAACAGAATGCATATTATGGACAATATCCTTTCCCCCTCCTCCTCATTATCAGAATCCGTATGGTTACCAACAGCCTCTGCACTATCAGTCTCAGTGACAACCAGTCAATGAGCAACCTGAGGCCTCTTCCATCAATCCAGCACTGGACTAACTTGCATTGCTTATGAAGAACATGAATGAACTGACTCAGCAGATCGATGACCTGACCACCACCAAGACACTAATTCCAGCAGAGGTCGAAGCCAACCCCAACAATTTCAGACGCAAGGAGCAGGTCGCTAAAAGCCCACCCACCCCCGAGAAAGGTATGCTCCTTGATTTTACATGTTTATCTAACGTCATTCATCTCAGAGAAGTAGGAGTTTGCAGCCGCATACACACCAGTTGGGGTTGGAAAATCAAACCACTGAAAGAGCATCATCTTCCACATCATCTTCATCACCAGAAGTCGAGAGGCCCAGTATAGCAGCACCTACATCTGGAGTTTTACCGCCTTCACCACCACCTTTACCAGGCAGATGCATATCACCATAAGCAAGGGAGAATATACCAATCGCAGATTCTTCCTCTTCACTAGCAGTAACATCCCGTTTTGTTTTAGATTCTGTTTTTCCTTCACCTAGATTGGACAGCACTGTACAGACTGATTCTGCTTGTCCTCTTGTACATGATGATTATACTTTGAATAAAAGAAATGAACGTTTGCATGTTTTTTTATAATTCTGTGCCATTTCCTTCTTCTCACAAAGCTAAAATAATTCAAAAATTAAAAACAACACTATCTGATCCTAGAGTAGTTGAGATCTTATAGAACAGCTTTTTAAAGATGCCACTCATTAAGGCCATGGAATACATGCCTACAGAAAAAGGGAATGAAAGAGGCATGTACCCAAAAGCGTCAACCAAGGAAGAAGAGACGAAAGGAAACAGAGAAACACATCTTGACCATGGCCACAGTTCATGCCATCAGTAACCTTCCTCCTAAAAAGAAAGACAAGGGAGCACCTTACATACGTAGTCATATCTTCGATCAAGAATTTGATCGTACTCTTCTCGATAGAGGTTCCTCCATTAATATCATGCCTTCCTCTTTATTAATTGAGTTCCAGTTAGGGCCTCTTAAAACAACCAGAATGATCCTTCAGTTTGCCGATAGATCGATTAAGAGGCCAAGAGGCATTTTAGAGGACGTTATTGTAACAGTGCAGTGAATGAAATTCCCTGTTGATTTTTTTGTCATGGATAGGGACACATCTGCACCGTTACTCCATCCATCGATCATACTAGGTCGATCATTCCTCTGAACGATCGAAGCAGCAGTTGATTATGGTACCAGAGAGATCATCTTTCACTCTCGTAGTGACAAGGTGAAAATTGAGACGATCTCTGATCCTAGACCATCAATGCCACCAGTAGCAGATGATACAGAGAAAGCTATATCAGAGCCAGATGACTATGAATTTCTTTCTGAATTCAAAGAGACATATCTTTTCAAGGATTTGATAGATACCCAGGAGTTCCTTCCTCAAAAGGACTCTCTGGAAAGCACAGTCGACATGAGTTCCATTGGTGGTCCAATTGAGATAGTTGTCGCTGAGCAGTTTGAGCAGAGTTCTGAGGACCAGATATCTGAGCCATTCATTGACTTTCCTGATTTATGCACATATGAGAGACATCTTTCTGAGATTATTGCTGAGATATCTGAGCCATTCATTGATAAGAATATTGAACACCCTAATGAACCATTCCTCTTTGAGCAAAGATCATTCATCGTAGATCTATCAGATATTCTATTTGCTGAGACGTCAATAGGCAAGGTAGATAGTCTACAGAGCACATATCACATACCGTCTACCAGTACAGTAGTAGAAGTTATCACAGAGCCGATTCAGATCCCACCTGAGCTCAAGGTTTTACCATCAACGTTGAAATATGCCTTCCTTGCGGGTCCCCCCAAATGTTTTCGGTCATCCTCAGCTCGCAGTTGACCAATGAATAAGAATCTCGCGTGCTAGAGGTTCTTGAGAGAAATCGCAAGTTCATAGGATGGAATATCTCGGATCTCCATGGGATCAATCTAGCGTTGTGCTCGCATCATGTCTACCTAGAGGATGACTGTAAACCCTCCCGTGAATGTCAGCACCGTCTAAATCTAAATCTAAGGGAGGTTGTCATGAAGGAGATCAAGAAATGGTGTGATGCTGGCTTTATATATCCCATTTCAAATTCCAAGTGGGTCAGCCCTCTACATGTGGTCCCGAAGAAATGGGGATCACGATCGTAAAGAATGACCGTGGTGAGGAGATTCCGACCCGAGTACCTACTTCATGGTGTGTCTTTGTAGATTACTGATGCATGAACTCAGCTACCAAGAAGGATCACTTTCCACATCCCTTTATTGATCATATTATTGAGAGGATGGCAGAGAAAGTATTCCTTTGCTTCTTGGATGGGTACTCGGGATACAACCAAGTTGTGATCGCTCCTGAGGATCGGGAGAAAACTACTTTCACTTGCCCGTTTAGACCGAGTCCTTCAACGTTGCTGTGAGATAAACCTAGTTCTCTCGTGGGAGAAGAGTCACTTTATGGTGACTAATGGGATTGTATTGGGCCATGTCATCTCCAAACATGGTATGGAGGTTGACCCGGCTAAGATTAATGTGATTTCCAAGTTAGAGCCACCGCAGAATTTGAAGTAGTTGAGGTCATTTTTGGGACACGTAGAATTCCATAGGCGATTCATAAAAGACTTCAGCAAAATCGCCAGACCTTTGACTGAGCTTCTATGTAAGGAGACTGATTTTGTTGTCGATGAGAAAGTTCTCCTTGCATTCAATCAGATGAAATAAATGGTTACTAGTGCTCTGGTCTTACAAACACCTGATTGGTCTCTTCCTTTCGAGATCATGACGGATGCATCAGATTTCGATTGGAGCAGTTTTAGGACAGAGAAGGGATGTATACCATTTGCTATACACTATGCTAGCGAGACTCTGGATGAAGCACAGCGGAATTATATAGTTACAGAGAAGGAGATGTTAGCAGTTGTGTTTGGGCTAGAAAAGTTCAGATCTTACTTCATCGTCTCACGTGTTATTGTGTACACGGATCACACTGCCATACGATATTTGTAAGAAAAGAAGGATGCCAAACCATGCCTTATCAGATGGATCCTTCTTCTCCAGTAATTTGATTTAGAGATAAAAACCTGGAGTAAAAAACATTGTGGCAGATCACCTTTCCCTATCACAGACATAGAGACTTCTGAGCAGAACATGATTCCTATTTCTGAAACCTTTCCAGACGAGTCCATTTTGTCTCTAGACTCACTCCCATGGTATGTTGATATTGTGAATTATCTTGTCTCCAAGAAAGTTACACAAGATTGGCCGAAGTACAAGGTAGATAGATTTCTGTCAGAGATTCATTATTACCAGTGGGAGGATCCGTACCTATTCTATGAGGGTACGGATTGTATCTGGAGAAGGTGCATTCCTCAAGAGGAACACACCAGTGTACTTGAGCACTGTCACAAGCTAGAATCTGGTGGGCATCATTCGGGGAAACACACGACAGCAAAGGTTTTATAGATTGACCTATGGTAGCCCACATTTTTTAAGGATGCTACAGAGTATGTTCGAGGTTGTATTGATTGCCAGAAAATGGGAGGAACAATTGGTTCCAAAGATACCATGCCACTATGATACATACAGATTTCTGATGTTTTTGATACTTGGGGAATAGACTTCATGGGCCCATTTCCTGTCAGTCAGGGATTTCAGTGCATCCTGCTCGCCGTGGATTATGTTAGTCGATGGGTGGAGGCTATCCCCACCCGAGCCGTAGATAGTCATACGGTGTGTTCCTTTGTCAAGGACCATATTATTGTGCGGTTCGGTATTCCCAAAATACTAATTTCATATGGGGGAAGCCATTTCATTAATAGAGAAGTAAAGAAGCTTGTGAAGGAGTACGCCATTGAGCACAAAGTTGCGTCTCCTCACCACCCTCAGACTAATGGCTTGGCAGAAATTTCAAATAGGGAGATCAAGACAATATTGCAAAAACATGTACGTCCAGATAAGAAGAACTGGTCCCAGATGCTTGATTCAGTTCTATGGGCTTATCGGACGACGTACAAATCTCCTTTGGGTATGTCTCCCTACAGATTGGTGTATGGAAAACCTTGCCACCTGCCAGTGGAATTAATTCATAAATCTTTATGGGCACTCCGTGTATGCAATTTAGACTATGAGAAGACATGAAAGAACAGGAAGATGGATTTGAACAAATTACTGGAATTCCGAGACTTTGCATATGGTAACTCACTTATGTATAAGGAGAAAGTCAAGCGCTGGCATGATAAACACATTCGAAGGAAGACTTTCTCCCCTGATCAGAAAGTTTGGTTATTTGATGCTAAGTTGAAGTTGTTTCCAGGAAAATTAAAAAGCAATTGGTCAAGACGGTTCATCGTGAGAGCTATGCGTAACAATGGGAGTATTGTCAGATCTGGTTGTCATCTGATGCACAGCCATTTGTTGTGAACCGACAGATGCTGAAGCCATGTCTAGATCATGATACATTCCTGACCGTTGTGGATTCTATATCTTTGGTATCAGACGATGATCTTTTGATTCCACCTTCTGTGTCCGATACATAAGCTCACTACCTCTTGTATATCCTTTCGTATCACTCTTTCTTCTCTCGTTTCATCATTCACCCATTTTCCGTGTGTATATATCTATACTTAGGATGTGCTTTATCCTATGTTTAGGGGGTGAAGGATTTGTGTTGTTCATATTCGTCATGTTCATCACTCTTGTTGTTGTTGCCTATACATAGGGATACTCTACCCTAACTATAGGGGGGTGATGTTGTTCATATCATGTCTTTATGAGTCTATACATTCTCTTCATCGGTTTTCCCCTTTGTACATTCTACTATACTTAGGATTACTTGATCCTAAGTATAAGGGGGATCACCAACTTCTCTTCCTTTTATCTTTTCTTTGAGTCATTGTAGCTGATGAATCTGCGATTCGTCATCTTTATTCATTTATTTTAGCTTAAAATACCTTATAAAACACCTGCATATAACGCTAACTCCATATTCTTACTAACTTGCATTTGTGTGTAAATATTGTACATTCCTTACTAATTTTAACCTAAAATAAATAAATAAAGAAAGGAAAAATAAAGAAAAGAAAATAAAAAAAGGAAGACTGTATACAGGATGACCCGAACCCCGAGAGAAGGTCAAGACTTGACCTGATCGACCAGGAATAAAGTAGGGGGAGATAGGGTCCTCAACCAGAAAATCCAAAAAATGTGTTTCTCACTTATTTTGTGTATATCTGTATAAAAATGACACTAATTTATTTGTACCTTAATTGACCCCAAATCAAATAACATTCAAAATCAAAGTTGTAAATAAAAATGGGTCCTAATTAATAAAACTCATTGCACAGTTAAATCATGTACAGAATAAAAGTAGCCACACTTGGAAAAAGCCACTAAGCACTAATTGAAAGATCAATTCCGGCTCCATATTATCTCAAATTGAACAAATATCACTTCCATTGAATTCTAAATTAAATTATCTTCAAAATGACTGTGATTTTATAATTTTTGGAGTTACGGTTGAAAAGTCGATTTTCTGGGGTGGTTTGTGCAAATTTCCCTTGTATTTTGTGTATATTGTATTTGTATATATATTTGTAAATATTTTTACTAATTACTTAAAACAAAAATAAAAATAAAAAATTAATAAAATTCTTAAAACAAAAAAAGGAGGCTAATTTCCCCATTTATCCTTGTATATAATGTCATATATGTGTATAGTATATGTATATAGTTGCAATTTTTAACCAACCATCATAAAAAAATAAAAAAATAACATTTTTTAATTCAAATAAATAAAGTGACGAAAATTAAAAAAAAATAGATAATTTTGTAAATAATTTTATCTCTCTATTTTATCTCTCATGTTAACTCTTCCACCAAAAAAATCTCTCTTATCCAAAAATTCAAAAATTCAAATGTCTCTCTTTTCTATTTATATGGCTCCATCTCCCCCATTCCAACCTGATCAATCTTTAGAGAGAGGAGCCCGATCTCCGAGAGAAATTTCGTCGAGGAAGTCGCCTAGCCTCCAAGCCGTCCGGTGACAGCGAGTCGGCCTTGTCGAGGTGATCACGGTCCATTTTCCGCTCCTAAGGTGAGATCCATTTTTTTTCTTCGCATTTTATCTTAGTTGAATCGCATTTTATTTTGTCGCATTTTATTTTCATCGTCATTTTTTGTTCCTCTAGATCTAAAAAAATTTCATCACGATTCTTACCCGCTCCGACTCGATTTTTCATCTCATCATCGCGATCTCTCCGCCTGCGTTTTCTATCTCTCATGATCTATCAACTCCGACCTCGCATGGTGGTCGGAGAATCGGATTCGAATCCCTCATTTTTCGCCGAATCCCCATCCACGTCCCGATTTGTAGATAAATAAAAGAATCACTTTTTATCTAACGTTTGTTTTGCAGGGTCATTAATAAAACCAACAAAAAAATTAAAAATAAAAAAACAAAAAAACATTTCTCATTATTTTTTATTGTCATTTTCGGATTTCTTCTTTTCTTATTTTCGGATTAACAAAAAAATAAAAAAAATAAAAAAAGTTTTTTTATTCATTTTTACTGTTTACATTAAAAAAATAAAAAAAATAAAAAAAACAAAGAAAAAAATCGCAGCAGGCAGCGGGGTTGCCAACCCCCGCCGCCCACCGCCATCAGCACTCCATCACCAGGCGGCGGCGCAGTCCTCCTCTGGCGTGCGCGCGCCACCGCCGCGCCGCTCTCGCGCCACCGCCACCCCCTGTTGCTGCCGTGCCTGGCGGCGCTGCCCCGCGCCGCTCCCTCCTGGTGCCGCTCCACCGCCCGAAGTCCCCCCCGCGAGGCCCCCTCCGCGCCGCCGATCCCTTGCCGCCCGAAGTCAGCCGCGAGTGCGGCGCCCTATCACCGCAAGGTCACGCGGCCGCTCGCCGCCGCAGCGCCTCGCCTGCCAGCCACGCCGTCGAGAGGCGTCGCCTACCGCATCGACCTCCGCCCCCTTGCTCGCTGCTTGAAGAGGCAAGGGGCAGCGACCCCATCTTGCTCGCGATCCTCCTCCGCCGTTGAAGACCACCCGCCTTCTCACCCCCGCTCCAGTTTGCCCTGCCGCGGCGCCGCCTAGCGCGGCCGCACGCGCGCGCGACACGCGCCCACCGCGTGGAAGAAGAAGGGCGGCAGCCTCCTGGTTACTTCCCCTTTTGCGTTGAACAGAAGAACGAAACCCTCTAGGGTTTTGATTCATTTAAAAAAAAGAAGGAAAATTACAGTTGCTCTCCCAGAAGATCTCATATTTACAAGAAGTCCCTGTCAGCCTCCCAAAGCACATGCCATGCACGTGACATAGCGGTAAAATTGCACATTCTCTCTGTTATTTATTTATATTATTTATTTGGGACAAAAACATTGAACAAATTACAATTCTGTCCAAACTTTTATTTATTTACAGTTAGTCCCTGAACTGCTGCATTCATTTCATCATTTTCTCATATTTGAAAATTGTGTTTCTTACACATTCTCTTTTCCTTTTCTTGCGAGGGCCCGCGGAGCGAAGGAGGCGATCCTAGGAGAGCCGAAGCACCCAAGTGACGTGGAGGCGGCTTGATTCTTCACCAAGCCGCAGGATAGCGTGAGAAGAGGAGAAGAAAATTGAAAGAGCCGAAAAAAAAGAGAAAGAAAAAAAAGAGAGAAAAAGAAAAAAAGAGAGAGTTTTTATTTTCTAGCATTTGAACTCTTGTAAACGGACATTCATTTGTTGCGGGGTCTGTTTCGCCAAGTGCCGGTGCACTTGGGGGACCTCATCGGTTTTGTTTTCATCGCCTTTTATTTTCTTTGTTTTCCGCGGATTTCGAAAGCCACCTATTGATTGCTTAAATTAATTTGCTTGAGCCAGGTAATTAATTAGGTCCAAACACCCTAAACAAGAATTTCTGTGCCTATAGAGTAGATCGTAATTTGGACTTAGTCAAATTAACTTGTTCTTGCCCGTTAATAGAAGTTATCATCTAGGACGGTTCACTTGCATTTGCATATAGGTTAGTTTAATTTCTGTATTTAAATTCTGCGCGGATCACTTGCATGTAGAGTGCTGGCGACAAGGTACGCATCTCTAACCCCTGCATGCATCATCGTTTTTAATCGCGCATTGGCATTTCCGATCTCCTCCCTTGTTTTCACTCACATAAGTTAAAAAGGAAATTGGACACTCGGTAGGCGATTCTTTGAAAATATCTTAACCAAGTGACAACTGCCTAAAATTTGGGACTGCTAAAAGAAAACTCGACCCTAAAAAAATACAAGGAAAAATCATTATTTTGGGGAGAGTAACCCCCTCATTGTATTCGTTTTAACTTGCTCGCGTACACACTAAGGTTAGTGCCCAAATCCCTTAACTCAGCCTAAGTGTTTGTACAACTTTGTGATTATCACCAAACTCTAAAATCAACAAGATAATTGACCGAACCTTCACGGTCTTCACACTGCGTTGAGTTGGTGAATTGGGGGTTTGTATTGTGTTTGATTGTTTATGTGCATACCAGATCTTTTCTGTGCATTTGCGCCTTTTTCTCCATATCTTTTGGCTTGACCCTCGTGCTCTCCAATCATTTGTTTCGAAGATGGTCGACTGGAGTTATTCTAATCCGATCTTCGCAGATACCTTGTACTCTCCAGACAATCCACCTTCCCTTTTCCAGGAGGATCTTCCTCCTGATGTTTGTGCATATCCGCCTAACCCATTATTTCAGGAGATAGAGGAATTTGATTTTCACCCCACCCTCATTCAACCCACCCCGATCCTGGGATTTTGGAGTCACCTTTCATGATTTCCACACTTAACACATTGAATCAAATGGTGGAGCACATGAATTCGAAGATTTCCAATTTTATTAATCATAAATGAGAGACAGAATGCTGCTCCAATATTTGAGGATATTGATTCACTCGAGGATAATCATGAGAGCTTGAAATCATCCAAACACAAAAAAATGAGAAAATTTTGAAAATACAAAAAGATTCTGGGAGACATATTATTGATTCATTTTGTGAGAAAAGAACCCAAATGCCCGATCATTTACGCACACAACCATGTCCCAACCTAGATCCCAAGGATGCCACTGTACAGACTACTCTTGACAATCCTCATGTAAATGCTGATTCCGACCTCCTCCCTTGTATGGATGAGGTCCAAAAATTCAAAAAATGTTGACCTAAACCCGAAGTGGTGGCCACCCTTCATGAGATCATTAAAGCCCCACTTCAACAGGCCATGACAGATTTATCTACTCATCACACAAGAAGAGAAAGAGAAGGAGAAGATCTGAGCATCACATCTTGACCATGGTCACTACCTACGCCATCTCTCACCGTCCATATTTTAAGAAAGGGAACACGGCCACACCTCTTGTGAGTTGCTCCATATCTGACTATTCTTGTGATAACGCTCTCCTTGACGGCGGTTCGTCAATCAACATAATACCCTTCTCTATGGTACAGTCTCTTCATCTTGGGCCTCTCAAGAAAACCAGGATGATAGTTCAATTTGCTGATGGATCTATCAAGAGGCCGAAGGGTATTTTAGAAACGCTGTCATTCTTATTCAGGGCATGGATTTTACTTCGGATTTTGTTGTAATGCCCATGGAGACCTCCACCCCTGTGGAGCACCTCCAATCATCCTGGGACGGCCTTTCCTTGCCTCTGCAGGAGCCGTTATTGACTATGGTTCAGGAGAGATTCGCTTCCGTTCTGATGTAGGGAGCGATGTGTTAATCACTACACCCACTACCATCCAGAAACCCGCATCCCATGAGAGCCCACCCGTGTTAGACAACCCCAAGGACTTTGATTATGATGATAATACCAGAGATTTTTGCTATATGATGGATGATACTGAGACTCGGGAATTCCTCTTCAAGGAGGAGGACTCGGAAAGCATAGACCTTGGAGTTCCCTCTTCTGGTATGTGGCGATGCATTGACGACATCCGCGGGATTTACACGATAGACACCCTAGAGCGGAAGGCAGATTCTGAGACTAGACAGGACGGACATGATTTGACTACTTTCACTGATAAGTCCGTTCCTACTCACCCTGATAAAGAAGAGACTGATCAGGCCAAATTTGATTTGATTGCTTTTATAAAGGAATTTTGGGCCTTTTGATAAAGATGATGATCCGGTAGAGGCTCGTCAGGCTGAAATTGATCCTACTTTTTCTGATAATGATTTCGAGCCATTCTACTTTGATGTTTGCGAGACTTCCCAAGCAGGACATGGTCACACTACTTCCAATAACCGGTTTAGGCCTGCACAATCTGAAACCGCTGAGGATATAATTTTGGTCGATCTACTCAATTTATGTCTAATGATGATCCCAATATCGACCTACATCTTGTCAAATCCATACCTCAGCGGTCCCGCAAGAAGGTTCGTTTTGACCTTCTTAACCTTTGTAAATCCACTCCTCTTGTATATCCTTTCGTTTCACTCTGTCTTCTCCCGTTTTATCATTCACCCCTTTTCCGTGTGTGTGTGTATATATGCTATACTTAGGATGTGCTTTATCCTAAGTATAGGGGGGTGAAGGATTTGTGTTGTTCATATTCGTCCTGTTTATCACCCTTGTTGTTGTTGCCTATACTTAGGGATACTCTACCCTAAGTATAGGGGGGGTGATGTTGTTCATATCGTGTCTCTGTGAGTCTGTACATTCTCTTCATCGGTTTTCCCCTTTGTACATTCCACTATACTTAGGATTACTTGATCCTAAGTATACGGGGGGATCACCAACTTCTCTTCATTTTATCTTTTGTAGCATAGGAGTCTTTTCACCTTTCTTTGCTTAGCACGAGTTATGTCTTCCTTTGTCGCTCTCTGATCACTATGAGGACATAGTTCGAGCTAAGTATAGGGGGATGTCGTATATATTGTATATATACTTTAGACATAATTCGTA
Organism: Ottelia alismoides; assembly: GCA_037367405.1. Taxonomy (NCBI): domain Eukaryota; kingdom Viridiplantae; phylum Streptophyta; class Magnoliopsida; order Alismatales; family Hydrocharitaceae; genus Ottelia; species Ottelia alismoides. The sequence continues at coordinate 1,405,771 of JAZKJV010000479.1, forward strand.
CTTTTAAATACATTTATTTGGGGGGTTATGTGTATATTTTATAAAAAAACAAAACAAAAAAAAAACAAAAAAACAACAAAACAAAAAAAAGAAGAAAATAAAAAATAAAACACAAAAAAAACACAAAAACAAAACAAAAACAAAACACAAAAAAAACACACAAAAAAAAACAAAAACAAAACAAAAAAATGGAAGAGAGAGAGAGAGAGAAAACAAAAAACAAAAAACAAACAAAACAAAAACAAAAAAACACAACAAAAAAACAAAAAGGTCTCTTGTATATACTTGTATATATTACTAACCCTTTCTCCTTTAAAAAAAAACTACAAACCAAAAATCATAAAAAAATTGCATAAAAAAAACCTTTGTTTTACATCTGCATTTTTCTCCAAAAATCCATAAAAAGTTCAAAATTAGAAAATCGTTTAAAAAAATGGTTCTTTTCACATGTGCATCATTCTTTAAAAAAAAACTCTCTGCATTGTTCATAGTCTGCATTTGCATGTGCATTTTTCTGGATAGTATTGATATTTAAACTATGTCTGGAATAAAATTGAAGAATGGAGCTTAGTTGGACCTTAATCCACCTAATTCTTAGAGGAACTTCACCGAGAAATAGGATTTTAGAAGCTTCAGGTCTTTGACTTAATTCTTTGAGTTCCACATGACAATGTGCAGCATTTGACGCTTAGTGTCTAACCTGGTCTCTTCATTCTGGGTACAACTCTGGAATAGCGAATTAATTTGTACTCCTGCACTATGCACTTAGCTCAACTCAGACGGATGTTGGAAGACTATATGAGTTTCTTTTCTGGTAGCGTGGAAATCTAAAGACCGGAGTACGGTTGAAATAAAGCTTCCGAAAAGGGATGGACGGCTGGGCACAATTTTTTCTAAGACCCCAAAACATGTACGGAAAAAAAAAGATTCTATATCCGTAGGGGCACAATAAGATCCAAGCAGAGCCACCAAAACTCCAAATACAAAGAAGCTACTACCAAATCAAATCTGACCAAAAAGGTCCAAGCATTAAGAAAACCTGCAGATCTTGGTGGAGACTCGGCTACACTGGCCAGCTTCACAAGGAGAGGTGACTACACCAAACCACCCTCCAGTTCTTTTCTCATTCTTCTAACTTCTCCCCCAATTCGATTGTGAACACAGCACGACAGACCTTAGAAGGAAATACCTGACTCCCCGAGGACGAGTTATTGGAGAGGAGATTTGCATGGTAGTCCGGCATTCTGGATGGGAAGAGCTAAAAGTTTTCAGATACGAGTCGATTATTCAATGTTCATAGGGTATGCTTTGGGAAGAGGATCGATCTAAGATGACTTCTGGGCCAAAACTGTGACAATGATGTGTAGAACTTGAAGGCTGTTGGTTTTAAAATTCTAAGTCTCACAGAAGTTCCGACACACAAATAATCCAAAGGTCCGACAGAGCTCCAAACTACAATTTTTATGAAGATAAGTTTAATACTCAATATTGTCCTACTTTCTTTATTTTCCCTTTCTTTTTCTTCTTCACTTATTCTTTCAAATAAGTGTTTGCTAAGGGACTAGCAAAAGGTAAAGCATAGGGGGATGATGAATCTGCGGATTCGTCATCTTTATTCATTTATTTTAGCTTAAAATCCCTTATAAAACACCTACATATAACGCTAACTCCATATTCTTACTAACTTGCATTTGTGTGTAAATATTGTACATTCCTTACTAATTTTAACCTAAAATAAATAAAGAAAGAAAGGAAAAATAAAGAAAAGAAAATGAAAAAAGGAAGACTGTATACAGGATGACCCGAACCCCGAGAGAAGGTCAAGACTTGACCCGATCGACCAGGAATAAAGTAGGGGGAGATAGGGTCCTCAACCAGAAAATCCAAAAATGTGTTTCTCACTTATTTTGTGTATATCTGTATAAAAATGACACTAATTTATTTGTACCTTAATTGACCCCAAAATCGAATAACAATTCAAAATCAAAGTTGTAAATAAAAATGGGTCCTAATTAATAAAACTCATTGCACAATTAAATCATGTACAGAATAAAAGTAGCCACACTTGGAAAAAGCCACTAAGCACTAATTGAAAGATCAATTTCGGCTCCATATGATCTCAAATTGAACAAATATCACTTCCATTGAATTCTAAATTAAATTATCTTCAAAATGACTGTGATTTTATTAATTTTTGGAGTTACGGTTGAAAAGTCGGTTTTCTGGGGTGGTTTGTGCAAATTTCCCTTGTATTTTGTGTATATTGTATTAGTATATATATTTGTAAATATTTTTACTAATTACTTAAAACAAAAATAAAAATAAAAAAATTAACAAAATTCTTAAAACAAAAAAAGAGAGGCCAATTTCCCCATTTATCCTTGTATATAATGTCATATATGTGTATAGTATATGTATATAGTTGCAATTTTTAACCAACCATCATAAAAAAATAAAAAAATAACATTTTTTAATTCAAATAAATAAAGTGACGAAAATTCAAAAAAAAAAATAGATAATTTTGTAAATAATTTTATCTTCTATTTTATCTCTCATGTTATCTCTTCCACCAAAAAAATCTCTCTTATCCAAAAATTCAAAAATTCAAATGTCTCTCTTTTCTATTTATATGGCTCCATCTCCCTCATTCCAACCTGATCAATCTTTAGAGAGAGGAGCCTGATCTCCGAGAGAAATTTCATCGAGGAAGTCGCCTAGCCTCCAAGCCGTCCGGTGACAGCGAGTCGGCCTTGTCGAGGTGATCACGGTCCATTTTCCGCTCCTAAGGTGAAATCCATTTTTTTTTCTTCACATTTTTATCTTACTTGAATCGCATTTTATTTTGTCGCATTTTATTTTCATCGTCATTTTTTTTGTTCCTCTAGATCTAAAAAAAATTCATCACGATTCTTACCCGCTCCGACTCGATTTTTCATCTCATCATCGCGATCTCTCCGCCTTCATTTTCTATCTCTCACGATCTATCAACTCTGACCTCACACGGTGGTCGGAGAATCGGATTCGAATCCCTCATTTTTCGCCGAATCCCCATCCACGTCCCGATTTGTAGATATATAAAAGAATCACTTTTTATCTAACATTTGTTTTGCAGGATCATTAAATAAAACCAACAAAAAAAATTTAAAAATAAAAAAACAAAAAAACATTTCTCATTATTTTTTATTGTCTATTTCAGATTTCTTCTTTTCTAATTTTTTGGATTAACAAAAAAATAAAAAAAATAAAAAAAAGTTTTTTTATTCATTTTTACTGTTTACATTAAAAAAATAAAAAAACAAAAAAAAAACAAAGAAAAAAATCGCAGCAGGCAGCGGGGTTGCCAACCCCCGCCGCCCACCGCCATCAACACTCCATCACTAGGCGGCGGCGCAGTCCTCCTCTGGCGTGCGCGCGCCACCGCCGCGCCGCTCTCGCGCCACCGCCACCCTCTGTTGCTGCCGTGCCTGGCGGCGCTGCCCCGCGCCGCTCCCTCCTGGTGCCGCTCCGCCGCCCGAAGTCCCCCCGCGAGGCCCCCTCCGCACCGCCGATCCCTTGCCGCCCGAAGTCAGCCGCGAGTGCGGCGCCCTATCACCGCCAGGTCACGCGGCCGCTCGCCGCCGCAGCGCCTCGCCTGCCAGCCACGCCGTCGAGAGGCGCCGCCTACCGCATCGACCTCCGCCCCCTTGCTCGTTGCTTGAAGAGGCAAGGGGCGGCGGCCCCATCTTGCTCGCGATCCTCCTCCACCGTTGAAGACCACCCGCCTTCCTCGCCCCCGCTCCAGTTCGCCCCGCCGCGGCGCCGCCTCGCGCGGCCGCGCGCGCTACACACGCGCCCACAGCGTGGAAGAAGAAGGGCGGCGGCCTCCTGGTTACTTCCCCTTTTGCGTTGAACAGAAGAACGAAACCCTCTAGGGTTTTTGATTCATTTAAAAAAAGAAGGGAAAATTACAGTTGCTCTCCCAGAAGATCTCATATTTACAAGAAGTCCCTGTCAGCCTCCAAAGCACATGACATGTACGTGACTCAGTGGTAAAAATTGCGTCTTTTATCTTGTGATTTATTTTTATTATCTATTGAAGCAGAAACTTGGAATCTTTACAGTTCAGTCCAAAACTTTCACAGTATTTACGTTTTAGTCCCTGAACTGCATAATTATAATTTGCTTGATCTTTTATTGAAATAAATGTCATTTGTGATCTAAAAATTTTGAAAAAAAATTGTGCTATGCTCTTCATGTGATTGTTTTATTAGCATAATTTTTTCATTGCATTCTGACTTCATTTGGTATTATTAAAAAATCAAAAACAGTGTCTTTTTCATTGTTTGGAAATTCGAAAATTCATAAAAATTCGAAAATAGCTCCAAAAATTCTAAAAAAAATAGAATAATTGTATTTCATTGTCTTCTAATTTCTGACCAATTTTCACGCATTAATTATTTATAAAACCCAAAAAATTGAAAAACATCAAAATCTTATAAAAATCACAAAAATTCTACAAAAATCGAAAAATTGTGATTTCAGTTCCTGCTTGTAGATAATGGTTTCTAGTTTCTTTTAAAAATAATTGCCAGGAATTGTGGGCATTTAAAGGATTTTTAAATTGCAAGGTACTCCAGGTTGTGCACTTTTTCTTATTTTCTCACTGTTTGATTTTTAGAAAAATACAAAAACATCTGAAAATTCCACAAAAATTCTTAAAACATTTCAAAACTTTTAAAACCCAAAAATATTTTCTTTGAATTTTTTCTGAGCATTTTTACTAATTGAAAAGTTACAAAAAGAGTCGGTGTGCATATTCTTGATCTTGTTTATATTGCTTCGTATTATTTTTGGAAAATAAAAAAATACAAACATCAAAATCACTAAAAATTTGAAAATCAGAAAATAAAAAAATAGAAAATAAAAAAATAAAAAAATAAAAAAATAAAAAGATTCAAAAAATCACAAAAACCAAGGATAGTTGTCCTTTGAGATTCCTGTTTTCTTTAATTATTTTCTAATTAATTGAATAACCCTCGGGAATTGTAGCCTCCCTGAGTTCGACCCTGTCCGCTATACAGGTTAATAAGTAGCAATAAATCATAAAAAAATAATTTTTTGGTTGACGCGGGATTTTGGGGAAAAACAACGATCTATTTTTTATCAATTTCCACAAATCTCTAAAATTCCGGCTCTTACAAAATAGCCGCGCGCTCTCGCGCCACCACCACCCCCTGTTGCTGCCGTGCCTGGCGGCGCTGCCCCGCGCCGCTCCCTCCTGGTGCCATTTTGTTGAGCTAGAATTTTAGAGATTGTGGAAATTGATAAAAATAGGTCGTTGTTTTTCCCCAAAATCCCGCGTCAACAAAAAAAATTATTTTTTTATGATTTATTGCTACTTATTAACCTGTATAGCGGACAGGGTTGAACTCAGGGAGGCTACAATTCCCGAGGGTTATTCAATTAATTAGAAAATAATTAAAAGAAAACAGGAATCTCAAAGGACAACTATCCTTGGTTTTTGTGATTTTTTGAATCTTTTTATTTTTTTATTTTTTTATTTCTATTTTTTTATTTTCTGATTTTCAAATTTTTAATGATTTTGATGTTTGCATTTTTTTATTTTCCAAAAATAATACGAAGCAATATAAACAAGATCAAGAATATGCACACCGACTCTTTTTGTAATTTTTCAATTAGTCAAAAATGCTCAGAAAAATTCAAAGAAAATATTTTTGGATTTAAAAGTTTTGAAATGTTTTTAAGAATTTTTGTGGAATTTTCAGATGTTTTTGTATTTTTCTAAAAATCAAACAGTGAGAAAATAAGAAAAAGTGCACAGCCTGGAGTACCTTGCAATTTAAAAATCCTTTAAATGCCCACAATTCCTGGAAATTATTTTTAGAAGAAACTAGAAACCATTATCTACAAGCAGGAACTGAAATCACAATTTTTCGATTTTTGTAGAATTTTTTATGATTTTTATAAGATTTTTGATGTTTTTCATTTTTTTTTTGGGTTTTATAAATAATTAATGCGTGAAAATTGGTCAGAAATTAGAAGACAATGAAATACAGTTATTCAAATTTTTAGAATTTTTGAAGCTATTTTCGAATTTTTATGAATTTCGAATTTCCAACAATGAAAAAGACACTGTTTTTGATTTTTTTAATAATACCAAATGAAGTCAGAATGCAATGAAAAATTTATGCTAATAAAACAATCACATGAAGAGCAATAGCACAATTTTTTTCAAAATTTTAGATCACAAATGACATTTATTTCAATAAAAGATCAAGCAAATTATAATTATGCAGTTCAGGGACTAAAACGTAAATACTGTGAAAGTTTTGGACTGAACTGTAAAGATTCCAAGTTTCTGCTTCAATAGATAATAAAAATAAATCACAAGATAAAAGACGCAATTTTTTACCACTGAGTCACGTACATGTCATGTGCTTTGGAGGCTGACAGGGACTTCTTGTAAATATGAGATCTTCTGGGAGAGCAATTGTAATTTTCCCTTCTTTTTTTTTAACTGAATCAAAACCCTAGAGGGTTTCGTTCTTCTGTTCAACGCAAAAGGGGGAAGTACCCAGGAGGCCGCCGCCCTTCTTCTTCCACGCGGTGGGCGCGTGTCGCGCGCGCCGCGGCCGCGCGAGGCGGCGCCGCGACGGGGCGAACTGGAGCGGGGGCGAGAAGGCGGATGGTCTTCAACGGCGGAGGAGGATCGCGAGCAAGATGGGGCCGCCGCCCCTTGCCTATTCAAGCAGCGAGCAAGGGGGCGGAGGTCGATGCGGCAGGCGGCGCCTCTCGACGGCGTGGCTGGCAGGGAGGCGTTGCGGCGGCGAGCGGCCGCGTGACCTGGCGGTGATAGGGCGCCGCACTCGCGGCTGACTTCGGGCGGCAAGGATCGACGGCGCGGAGGGGTCCTCGCAGGGGGGACTTCGGGCGGCGGAGCGGCACCAGGAAGGAGCGGCGTGGGGTAGCGCCGCCAGGCACGGCAGCAACAGGGGGTGGCGGTGGCGCGAGAGCGGCGCGGCGGTGGCGCGCGCACGCCAGAGGAGGACTGCGCCGCCGCCTGGTGATGGAGTGCTGATGGCGGTGGGCGGCGGGTGTTGGCAACCCCGCTACCTGCTGCGATTTTTTTCTTTGTTTTTTTTGTTTTTTTTATTTTTTTAATGTAAACAGTAAAAATGAATAAAAAACTTTTTTTTTATTTTTTTATTTTTTTGTTAATCCGAAAAATAAGAAAAGAAGAAATCCGAAATAGACAATAAAAAATAATGAGAAATTTTTTTTTTATTTTTAAATTTTTTTTGTTGGTTTTATTTAATGACCCTGCAAAACAAACGTTAGATAAAAAGTGATTCTTTTATTTATCTACAAATCGGGACGTGGATGGGGATTCGGCGAAAAATGAGGGATTCGAATCCGATTCTCCGACCACCGTGCGAGGTCGGAGTTGATAGATCGTGAGAGATAGAAAACGAAGGCGGAGAGATCACGATGATGAGATGAAAAATCGAGTTGGAGCGGGTAAGAATCGTGATGAATTTTTTTAGATCTAGAGGAACAAAAAAAATGACGATGAAAATAAAATGCGACAAAATAAAATGCGATTCAACTAAGATAAAAATGCGAAGAAAAAATGGATCTCACCTTAGGAGCGGTAAAGGGACCGTGATCACCTCGACAAGGCCGACTCGCTGTCACCGGACGGCTTGGAGGCTAGGCGACTTCCTCGACGAAATTTCTCTCGGAGACGGGCTCCTCTCTCTAAAGATTGATCAGGTTGGAATGAGGGAGATGGAGCCATATAAATAGAAAAGAGAGACATTTGAATTTTTGAATTTTTGGATAAGAGAGATTTTTTTTGGTGGAAGAGATAACATGAGAGATAAAATAGAAAGATAAAATTTATTTACAAAATTATCTAATTTTTTTTGAATTTTCGTCACTTTATTTATTTGAATTAAAAAATGTTATTTTTTTATTTTTTATGATGGTTGGTTAAAATTGCAACTATATACATATACTATACACATATATGACATTATATACGAGGATAAATGGGGAAATTAGCCTCTTTTTTTGTTTTAAGAATTTTATTAATTTTTTTTATTTTTATTTTTGTTTTAAGTAATTAGTAAAAATATTTACAAATATATATACAAATACAATATACACAAAATACAAGGGAAATTTGCACAAACCACCCCAGAAAACCGACTTTTCAACCGTAACTCCAAAAATTATAAAATCACAGTCATTTTGAAGATAATTTAATTTAGAAACTCAATGGAAGTGATATTTGTTCAATTTGAGATCATATGGAGCCGGAATTGATCTTTCAATTAGTGCGTAGTGGCTTTTTCCAAGTGTGGCTACTTTTATTCTGTACATGATTTAATTGTGCAATGAGTTTTATTAATTAGGACCCATTTTTATTTACAACTTTGATTTGAATGTTATTTGATTTGGGGTCAATTAAGGTACAAATAAATTAGTGTCATTTTTATACAGATATACGCAAAATAAGTGAGAAACACATTTTTTGGATTTTCTGGTTGAGGACCCTATCTCCCCCTACTTTATTCCTGGTCGATCAGGTCAAGTCTTGACCTTCTCTCGGGGTTCGGGTCATCCTGTATACAGTCTTCCTTTTTTTATTTTCTTTTCTTTATTTTTTCCTTTCTTTCTTTAGTTATTTATTTTAGGTTAAAATTAGTAAGGAATGTACAATATTTACACACAAATGCAAGTTATTAAGAATATGGAGTTAGCGTTATATGCAGGTGTTTTATAAGGGATTTTAAGCTAAAATAAATGAATAAAGATGACGAATCGCAGATTCATCAGTAGCATAGGAGTATTTTCACTTTTCTATACTTATCACGAGTTATGTCTTCCTTTATCGCTCTCTGATCACTATGAAGACATAGTTTGAGCTAAGTATAGGGGAGTGTCGTATATATTGTATATATACTTATACATAACTCGTACTTTTAAATATGTTTATTTGGGGGGGGGGATTATGTGTACAATTTTGTAAAATCCACATGTGTAAAAAATTAACAAAAACAAAACAAAAACAAAAAAATCACAAAAAAATAAAAATTAATCAAAAAATAATAACAAAAACACACCAAAAAAACAAACAAACAAACAAAATTTTTTTGTATATACTTGTATATATTTTACTAACCCTTTTTTCTTTAAAAAAACTACGAAACCAAAAATCTATAAAATTTGCATAATTAAAAAAAAACTTTCTTTCACATCTGCATTTTTCCTCCAAAAATCCATAAAAAAGATGTTCTTTTCACATGTGCATCATTTCTTTTAAAAAAAATCTCTCTACATTGTTCATATTTTGCATTTGCATGTGCATTTTTCAAGATAGTATTGATATTTAAACTATGTCTAGAATAAAATTTAATAATGGAGCTTAGTTGGACCTTAATCCACCTAATTCTTAGAGGAACTTCACCGAGAACTAAGATTTTAGAAGCTTCAGGTCTTCAACTCAATTCTTTGAATTCCACACGATAATGTGAAGCGTTTGACTCTTAGTGTCTAACCTGGTCTCTTCATTCTGGTAAAACTATGGAATAGGGAATTCATTTGTACTCTTGCACTATGCACTTAACTCAACTCAGACAGGATGTTGGAAGACTGTGTGAGTTTCTTTTCTGGTAGGCACTTAACTTAACTCAGACAGGATGTTGGAAGACTGTGTGAGTTTCTTTTCTGGTAGTGTGGAAATCTAAAGACCAGAGTACGGGTTGAAATAAAGCTTCAGAAAAGGAATGGAAGCTGGGCACAATTTTTTCTAAGACCCCAAAACATGTACGGAAACAAAAGATTCTATATCCGTAGGGGCACAACAATATCCAAGCAGAACCACAAAAAATCCAAATACAAAGAAGCCACTACCAAATAAACATCTGACCAAAAAGGTCCAAGCTTCAGGAAAATCTGTAGATCTTGGTGGAGACTCGGCTACACTGGCCAGCTTCACAAGGAGAGGTGACTACACTGGCCACCCTCCAGTTCTTTTCTCATTCATCTAACTTCTCCCCCAATTCGATTGTGAACTCAGCGCGACAGGCCTTAGAAGGAAATACCTGACTCCCCGAGGACGAGTTACTGGAGAGGATATTTGCATGGTAGTCCGGCATTCTGGATGGGAAGAGCTAAAATCTTTCACACACATGAGTCGATTGTTCAATGTTCATAGGGTATACTTTGGGAAGAGGATTGATCTAAGATGACTTCTCAGCCGAAACTGTGACAATGATGTGTAGAACTTGAAGGCTGTCGATTTTAAAATTCTAAGTCTCATAGGAGTTTCGACACACTAATTATCCAAAGGTCCGACAGAGCTCCAAACTACAATTTTATGAAGATAAGTTTAATACTCAATATTATCCTACTTTCTTTATTTTCCCTTTCTTTTTCTTTTTCTTCACTTATTCTTTCAAATAAGTGTTTGCTATGGGACTAGCAATGGTAAAGCATAGGGAATGATGAATCTGCGATTCGTCATCTTTATTCATTTATTTTAGCTTAAAATCCCTTATAAAACACCTACATATAACGCTAACTCCATATTCTTACTAACTTGCAACTGTATGTAAATATTGTACATTTCTTACTAATTTTAACCAAAAATAAATAAAGAAGAAAGAAAGGAAAAAAAGAAAAGAAAATAAAAGAAGAAGAAGAAAGGAAGACTGTATACAAGTTGACCCGAACCCCGAGAAATGGTCAAGACTTGACCTGATTGACAAGGAATAAAGTAGGGGGAGATAAGGGTCCTTAAGCATAAAATCAAAAAAAATGTGTGTGTGTTGTTGTAAATACTTCTCACTTATTTTGTGTATATTTGTATAAAACTAACACTAATTTATTTGTGCCTTAATTGACCTCAAATCAAATAACTTTAAAAATTGAAGTTGTAAATAAAAATGTGTCCAAATTAATAAAAAGAATTGCACAATTAAATCATGTACAAAAAAACTAGCCACACTTGGAAAAAGCCACTAAGCACTAATTGAAAAATCAATTCTAGCTCCATATGAACTCAAATTGAACCAATCTCACTTTCATTGGATTCTAAATTAAATTATCTTTAAAATGGTTGTGATTTCATAAATTTTGGAGTTACGAGTAAAAAGTTGGTTTTCCAGGGTGGTTTGTGCAATTTTCCCATGTAATTTGTAAATATTGTATTTGTATATATTTGTAAATTATTATTACTAATTATTCAAAATAAAAATAAAAATAAAAATAAATTATTATTAAAAAAAGACAATTTCCTCATTTACCCTTGTATATAATGTCATATATGTATATAATATATGTATATAGTTGCTATTTTTTTATTAACCATCATAAAAGAATTAAAAAATAACATTTTTTTAATTCAAATAAATAAAGTAACTAAAATAAAAAAATAGATAATTCAGTAAATAGTTTTATCTCTTTTACTTTATCTCATGCCATCTCTCTTATCTCTTCCGCCAAAAAAATTTAAAAAATTCATTTCAATTTTCATCTCTTATCTCTTTATTAAAAAAAATCAAAATCAAATTTCATTCTATCTATTCTATTGATATGGCTCCTTCTTTCTCATTCCAACTTGATCAATCTTTAGAGAGAGGAGCCCGATCCTTGAGAGAAAATTTTGTCGAGAAAAGTGCCAAGCCTCCGAGCCATCCAGTGATAGCGAGTCGACCATGTCGAGGCGACCACGATCCATTTCCGCTCCTAAGGTGAGATCCGTCACCATTTTTCTTCTTATTTTATCTTAGGTTAATTGTAGACTATTTCATCGCATTTTAATTCCATCGTCATTTTGTTTTCTAGATCCATAAAAAAATCCATCTCGATTTGATCCGTCTCGATTCCAAATTTTCTTCTCTCTTTCTCAATCTTTACACGTTCTATTCTATCTTCCACGATCTCTCAACTCCGGCCACGTACGGTGGTCGGAGAATCGGATTTTAAGCTCTCATTTCCGCAGGATCCTCGTTCATTTTTCTATTTGTAAATAAATAAAAAAATATTATTATTTTTTTCTTTTTCCTCTAATGTTTGTTTTGCAGGAGCATTAAAAAGAAAAAAAATAAAAAATAAAAAAACATTTCTCATTATCGATTTTATTTATTATTTCTGATTTACAAAAAAATAAAAAAAGTTTTTTATTACTGTCTACATTGCAATAAAAAATTAAAAAATATAAAAAAACACAAAAAAGAAGGGACGACCGCCCTTAAGGTGCCCCCCTTCCTCCTGGTCGCGCCTCCATCGAGCAACTCTGCGGCCGCGCAACTCCTCACAGCCGCGCGGCGGCCGCACCTCCAGCACAGGCCCGTGCGACCCTCGACCTTGCACAGCCCAGCCCCCCATCTTCCACCTCCTCCGCAGCGGGGCACCGCTGATCTGAATCAGCCGCCTTTGCATAAGCAGTGCTGCTCTGCCCTGCTACACCATTCTCCCCGCGCGCGGCCACCGACCATCCTCAAGCCCTTCGCGCAGCGCTTCCGATGCTGCGCTTCTCCGCCAACCTGCAACGCGCCTCTACGCGCGACCCCTTCAGCCTAGGACACAGCTCCCTCGATGCCATCCAACCACCGGCGTTGCTTGCACGCTACGGCACCCCACGCGGCTGCACTCCACACCATCGCTTCAACCTCCAGATCAACACCGCTTGAGCCCCCGTCCAGAGCTGCCATCGCCCATCAAAGAAGAAGGGGGGCGGGGACCCCTGTGGTGCCTTTTGCTTGAAATGAAGGAGAAACCCTAGATTCTATTAAAAAAGATCTAGGTAAATTGCAATTAGCCCCTTGACGATTTTTAAATATACAAACGCGTCCTGCTAGAACAAGCATGTGCTTTGCATGTTTTTTCGTGGGTAATTTGCACTTATTGCCTCCCATTTATTCCTGTTATTTATTTGATGCAAAAACAAAACTTATTTATAGTTTAGTCCCTGAACTGCAGAACAAAAACTTGCACGTGATTTTGAATGAAATAAATGTTATTTGTGATCTAAAAATCTTGCAAAAATTATGCTATGCTCCTGACGTGATTATCTTTTTAGCATAAATTTTTTATTGCATTTTGATTTCATTTAATATTTATAAAAAATCAAAAACAATGTCATTTTGCATTCCTGAAATTCAAAAATTCATAAAAATTCAAATAATGTTCCAAAAATTCCAAAAAAAATTAGAATAGTTTCATTTCATTGTCTTTTAATTTCTGACCAATTTTCACGCATTAATTATTCATAAAACCCAAAGAATTGAAAAACGTCAAAAATCTTATAAAAATCACAGAAAATTCTACAAAAATCCAAAAATTTTGATTTTAGTTTTTGTTTGTAGATAATTGCTTCCAGTTTGTCTTAAAAATAATTTACAGGAGTTTTAGGCAATTAAAATATTTTTAGATTGCAAATTACTCCAGGTTATGCGCATTTTCGCATTTCCCCACTGTTTCATTTTAGAAAAACACAAAAACATCTGAAAATTCCACAAAAATTGTCAAAAACATTTCAAAACTTTTAAAACCCAAAAATATTTTCTCTGGAGTTTTTTGAGCATTTTTTGATAACATGAAAAATTACAAAAAGAGTTGGTGTGCGTATTTTTGATCTTGGGAATATTACTTCGTGTTATTTTTGAAAATTAAAAAAATTAAAAAGATAAAAAAACAAAAAAAATCAAGGATAGTTGTCCTTTGAGATTCTTGTTTTCTCTTAATTAATTTTCGATTAATTGAATAACCCTCGATATTTGTAGCCTCCTTGAGTTCGACCATGTCTGCTACAGAGGTTAATAAGTAGAAAAAATAAAAAAATGTTGTTTGTCACGGGATTTTGGGGATAGCAATGACATAATTATCAATAAATTTCCAACTCTCAAGATTTCGTGTCAACAGTTGGGATCGAGGTAGAGGGTGTAGGCTACTCATCTCTCCAACAAGCGGTTGGCATCCACCGTAAGTCATGAATTTTGTTCTGGTAGGAACGAAGTGTGTCGAGTATTTGCTGAAACTATGAGTCCATGGAGCCAAACAAAGAAGGAAGTGGAAAAGGCTTGGAAGAAGAACGAGAAGACTGGCCCTGCTGGCCGGGGTATTTTTTCTAATGTTGTTGCTTATGGTGCTGGGTGGATGAAAATATGGGCCTTGTTGTCCAGCTTGGTATTGGCTTTGTCGTCCATACCACCGGTATTGCTGCCGTTGTTGCTGGGGTGGCTGAAATCTAGGGCTCTCATGTGAAGGAGGTGGTGTGGAGGTGAATGTTATGTTGTGAAGTGTTAGGGGACGCTGGTAAGCCTATCGGTCCCCTGTACTTCCCTGTATTGTCGGTTCTTGAGTATACCATACTCCATTTACCCCCCAAACTGTTGGAGGCTCCTCCTGAACTATCTCTGCATATGGGGGCTACTGCAGGAATGAATGGGTGTAGGACTGATCATGCACCCACAGCTGGGGTTGCCCTGACACCAACTGCTCCAGAACATGGTGAACTCAATATATGGGAGCAGCAGGTGCAATCACGGTAGGTATCTTTATCTTAGATACCTTCTTAATCAATTCCTCCATCTATTTGGGAATCTTGGAGACACTTCTGGCTAACTCATCAATCCTTCGGTAAATCCTCTCGACAACTATAAGCTTGTCTGCAAGAAGTCCCATGCTAGGGATCACATCTTGAGAGAGATCGACAACAACTGACTTATCCCTCCATATGAGAGTGAACTTGGGGATTGTGCATATGCCCTGTTGGCGGTCTGTGAGTGGTGAGTCTTAGCCATCTGCTCAAATACCCTCCAGACGGTATCCTCTCCATGTGATGTGTAGCTACCTCCACATGCAGCGCTCACTAAACCCTACAACTCAGGGTTGAGACTGGTAAAGAACGATTGGACCAAGTGTTATCATCTAGACCATGATAAGGACATTTCTACAAGATGTCCTTATACCTCTCCCAGGCATCATAGAAGGATTCATGGGGTAGCTGGTAAAAGATAGTTATGTGTGTCCACATCATGTTATCCCTACTCAAGGGGCATAACTTCTTCAAAAAATGGTCCTTGAACTTATGATGACATAGGTTTAGCGAGGGTCTAGAAATCTCACAAGGAAAGAAATCAAGTCGATGCATTGACCGGTCAAGAAGCCATAGTCAATCAACAATTACCACACGAAACAATAATAGAAATGAATAGTAAAAACAAGGAGTTAAAATTTATTATTATCTACAATAAAAATGTATAACAACCAAACATGTAGAGGTCAAAACACAAAGAGCAAGATAGGTAGCCTGAGATTATTTCGATTAGAAATTTGTCATTTTTAATTATCTTTTTTATAATATATATAAATATATTTGAGTTTTATTTCTTTGTTTGTAATATAAGAACATATATGGTCATATATACAATATAGGATAACATAATTATAAATACTAATAAAAATATTCAAATTTCAAAAAGTGAAGTGTTTTTGGGTATTTCATATTTTTCTATTATTTATGTGTTTTTTGCGGAGTTTTTGGTAATTATTATGGATTGTTAAAGTCAAAAACATCCTGAATCAGGGAAATAATGATTTGGCCAAATTGAATTGAAAATTCAACACAACAGATAAAATCCAATAGTCACAGAAGTCAATTTTTATAGATAGAAAGTAATATAAACAAATCAGAGATAAAAATAAATATTTCTGGGCTTTTTCGTTATTTTTAATATTTTTGTTGGATTTTGGAGATTTTAATTTTTAAGCCTTTTCTTTATCTTTTTTAGGGATTTTTGGTTTATAATGAAATCATACTAATATCGATAACATATACTGTTTTTGAATTTTTCAAAACATTTTTATAATTCCCAGTATTTTTTAAACTAGATAGGGACAAAAACATGCTCATTTTTTTAATAAAAAATTAAAATGATCAAAATGCTTTTCTAAAAATATATCAAGAATATGCAGGCTAACGGGCATCTAAACCTATTTTTGCATAATTTTTAGATCACGGGTGCCATTTTTAATAAATGAAATTCGAGTACCAAAAATACACGATCTAAGAAAGGTTCATTTGCAATTAAAATAAAACATTGGCATTCGTCTACAAATATGCCAAAAATATACAATTGATATTTATTTTCATTGGACTAAAAAAAGTACAAAAACTAGCAAGAGTATGTTTGCAAAACTTCCCTACCATACCAGCTGACATGGACTAGGACCAAAGTGCTAATTAAATAAATCTAGGGTCTTTTATGCAAAATTTCTACAATTTTTATGCTACATAATTTATTTACAGTACTAATAAATAAATGCAAAAATGGTGGGGCGAAATGTGCACTTTACCCCTAAATGGCGCTTCATCGGAGGTTGGTGGATGGGTTACTTGATGCGTCTTATGTCCATGAAGCTCGATGATAGTTCGCGCTAGAGGGCCAATATTAGATATTAGGTGAGATCTGACAGCTGAATATGGGGCACATCCAACGATTCCTGCTGCATCTGGAGCGAGCCTCTCCATTGGATGGTCGTGACCTGCCCTGGAACAACATGGCAAAAATACCTCAACAATTTGCTTCAATTCGCTCCTATTATGTGCTTCAAACTCCTCCATGACTGCTGAGGGTCTCTAGATGATCGCTTGGGTCTTTCGTTGCTGGGGGTGGCTTCAAAGGGTCCGGGTCCCAACGGAGGGGTCCTAGAGCGTGGTAGACCTAGAGCTTCCTTGTTGGACTTCGAATGGGTTCAGATGCCTCTTCCAGTACCTACAAACGAACGCTGAAGCATCACGGGATGAAGGAGAAGGCTCTTGGGCATCTATTGATGAATGTCGAGATGGTATAAAGTGGAATGAGGATGCTCCGTGAGAGGAGGTAGAGAAACACGGTCGGGCTGATCTAAGCGAGATTAGTGGGTCTAAATGGTTATATTCGATAGAGCAATGGAAGGCAGAGGAAATGGGATGAAAGCGGGAGTCAGAACATGGCATCTAGATGGTGAATTGGTCGAAGCCCTATCGAATCCGACAAATGAAAAGATTAAAGATAGCTACACCTAATGATCTCGAGACTACACTATATACAGAAATAAAATTGCTATAATGAAATCTACCAAAAGAATGTAAATGTGCAGCTCATACCTGCCAGACTTGACATGAGGGCAGAGGTGACCGTAGGACCACCGTGGACCTTCTCTCCTCCTCTTGACATGCTCCCAAGTGTGGGGAATCCACCTCTATCACCGACGACTCACTCGTGGATCACCTGGACACGATTCAAACCATGGCGAGGCATCAAGTTGGGATGGAGACCTGGGGATCTTATTTATAGATGAGAGGTAGAGTGCCTTATTATCCAGTGATTTAGGATGGATATAGGCTCTGCAAAAAGGATTTGGAGTTTAGAAGTGGATGACTGATGATAGAAGATGATTGTGGCATGAAGAGTCGATGAAAAATAAGGATTAGATGCCCCCAAAAAAAGGGTGAAAAATCGGGGACAAGACGCTTCTGATGAGTCCGGGCACCTGGGGAGGTGGTTGACCAGAGGTCAACGAACTTCAGGCTGTAATTGGTCTACATTGGACACAAGAAGACAAAACAACATGATTTATTACAAATTAGTTAATAAAAATAATAAATGGTTTTATTAATTTTTGTTTAGTTATTGTAATTTGTTTATTGTTTTACGAAGTATTTTAATAAGATTTTATTTATTTTTTGAGTTGTTTTATTACAAGTAATTTTTAGTTTTATTTATAGGTATACTTACCAATGTTGTGAATCTTTTTTTGTATTTTGTATTTTTTTATTTTCTTATCTTTTATATTTATAACTCATTTTTATATTCATAAATATATATATATATATATATATATATATTATTTTTCTGATATGATACGTATACTTAGATAAATAGATAAATAAGGGAGCATATTATATATGTATTGCTATTGTATATTCATCTATGTATCTAGTAAACATATTTTATTTTTAGTATTTTATGTACGATTTTATTTTATCTTTTATATATTAATAAGTTATAAGTAATGTTTAAAAATTATAAAAATACAAAATTACTAAAACAATAATAAATAAATAAATTGATTATTTTAATCCGGTGTACTTTAAAATTGGGTTTCAAAACTAACTTTCACACTTTAATTTCAAAAAATATGAAAGAACCTTCACTAAATAGCTTATTAAAAGTTTTATACACTTAAATTTATTTTGATACTATTTGATTTTTATTTGGGAGATATGGGTCTGTGAAGTTTAGGTTTTGGGATTTTATTTTGTGTGTGAAATGTGCATTTTATATTGTTTTTACATGAAATCAATTTTGTATTTTCTATGTATTATTATTTGTAAATTTTGTATAAAGTTTCTTTATTTGAGGTATAATTAATTAAGAATAAAATAGGTCCAAAAAAAGGATTATTGATGAATCAAAGAATGCGGATTATAATTGTATTTTTGGCCCTATTCTCCCCTACTTTATTCCTAGACGATTAACTCAGTTCTTGACTTGATCTCAGGTTTAGGGTCATAAAATACATATGGTATTTTATTTTTCTTCTTTTCTTTCCTTTATTATATAATTTGGCATGATAAATAAGGGAGCATATTATATATGTATAGCTATTGTATATTCATCTATGTATCTAGTAAACATATTTTATTTTTAGTATTTTATGTACGATTTTATTTTATCTTTTATATATTTATAAGTTATAAGTAATGTTTGAAAATAAAAAAAATATAAAAATTCAAAAACAATAATAAATAAATAAATTGATTATTTAATCCGGTGTAATTTACAATTGGGTTTCAAAACTAACTTTCACACTTTAACTTCAAAAAATATGAAACAACCTTCACTAAATAGCTTATTAAAAGTTGTATACACTTAAATTTATTTTGATACATTTTGATTTTTATTTGAGAGATATGGGTTTGTGAAGTTTAGGTTTTGGGATTTTATTTTGTGTGTAAAATGTGCAATTTACATTATTTTTACATGAAATTAATTTTGTATTTTCTATGTATTATTATTTGTAACTTTTGTATAATGTTTCTTCATTTGAGGTATAATTAATTAAGAATAAAATAGGTCCCAAAAAAGGATTATTGATGAATCAAAGAATGCGGATTATAATTGTATTTTTGGCCTTATTCTCCCCTACTTTATTCCTAGACGATTAACTCAGTTCTTGACTTGATCTCAGGTTTAGGGTCATAAAATACCTATGGTATTTTATATTTCTTCTTTTCTTTCCTTTATTATATAATTTGGCATTAAAATAATGGTATATATACAATAAATGGAACAAATAATGAATGTTAATATGTATGAAATAATACTATTTACATGCATTAGTTAGGGTATTTAAGGTCAAAATAATTTAATAAAGGTGGTGAAGTGGAGATTCATCACCCCAATACTTTCTTTTACTAGTCCCTATCAAGAACTTATGCAATGAGTGCAAAAAAGAAAAATACAAAAAAGAAAAAGAAATAACTTGGAATAATTATTGACTTTCAAACTAGTCTTTAATAAAGTTAGAGTTTGGAGCTCGGGCAAGGCCTAAGGATTAATGATGTGTTTGGAACCACATCAAAGTCAGAAAGTCTGACATAATAGCCTTCAAATTCCATACTCCTATAATTTAGTCCAATTCACAGCTAGGTCAGAACCATCCTCCCAGTCGCATACCCTTTCTACCTTGAAATGATAGAACAATATGTATGGATTTGTTCATATCTTCCCAAACAAAACCATTGAACCATCAAGGCATCTGATCTTTTGGTAACTAGTCCTCATGGATACATATATTCCCTTCTAAGGTTAGGTACTCCTGGTCTTTACAACTGAATGGAGGAGGATGTCAGAAGAATGGGAAGAGAAATGAGAATGGACTAGTATAGTCTTCATTCCCTTATGAAGTCGGTCACCAAGATGAAGGCTTTTTCTGAAGCTCAAATTTTTGGTGGAATTTTTGGTATAGGATTCTTTGGATATTTTCTGTGACTTTTTATTGCTTGTTTATGCCCCGATGGTTTTGTTCCACTCATTATTTTGGGGTCTTGGAAAAGTTGCGTCGGTAGACAATTCCTCATCCGAAGCATTGTCTCAATCCATCTCCATTCTTTATATATCATTGATACCAAAAGAAGAGGGTTATAGTACATGTCTCGACAATCTCAAGAATGGTTCCTGGCCCACCCTTGACGAAGTGGTCTTGCATCATCCTGACATAGATTCCAATATTTTTCAAAAGTTCATCTGAGTTGAGCTAAGTGCTAGGTGTGAGGTTTCCAGTCAAGTCATCGTCTCAAGAGTTGTACGAATGATATGAAGGGTTTTGTTTAAGCACATTGAATTAGCTCAAGAACATAATCTTAGGGAACCTAAAGAATTTAGTGAAGGCGACCCGAAACATCTCCACTTCTAGTCCTTAATGGGTTCCTATGAAATTAGGTTTATTAAGGTCTATTCCAAGCTCCAATCTCCGGAATTTATTTTGACTTATTCACTTGTCTATATTATCTTGAAAAATACGAATGATATGTACAATGCAAGAAAATCTTTTTGTGATGCCACTTTCTAATTTTGAACTTTTTTTAAAAGTTTTGCAAATTTTATGCAATTTTTTAAGAAGATTTTTGTAAATGTTTATGGGATTTTTGAATTTTGCAAATTTTTAGGGATTTTTCAAAACAAATAGACTTTTGGCATAAAAAGTAAGTACACACACATATTTACATGGGAGTCACTCTTTTTATTCACAAGAATTGAGGTAGGAGGATTTATAAATCGAATATGAGTTATTTTTATAGGTACGTTTATTATACAAGTTGTAAAGTATTTATTTGAAGGATGTATATATTCCATAAACATAATTGAACAAGGTTTTACAAACAATTTTGATAACTATATTACAAAAAAAATTTTGCAAGTACAATTTACGAAACAATTACAATCATTTGAAAATCATTTTACAAAAGTTTTTCAAACAATACATATAGATTTTTCAAATATTTTTGCAACCATTTTCCAAGCCATTTGCAAATAGGTTTTCAAAATATTTTTATTTCACACAAAGAAAAGAAATTTTTACAAACCAAATATTTTTATAAAGGTTGAAATTATTTTACAAAATAATTTTCAAACAATTTCAAAAGATTTTTCAAATAGATAACTATTTTTGACACATTTTGCAAAAACTTTTACCTTATTTATTAGTCAGTATATCAAAAACAATTTGAGGAACAATGTGCATTTTTTTATTAGGTGATTTATTGAATTTTATTTGTTTGCATATAAATAATAATTTGGCCATATTTATTAAAAATACAAAAGTACGAGTTATGTCTAAAGAATATACAGAGTATATACGACCCCCTTATACTTGGATTGAGCTATGTACTCATAGATTAGAGAGAAAAAAGAGAGGACATAATTCGTACAGACTATAGAGAAGCCTATACTACATGATTAAAGAATAAAGAACGGAAGAATCCAAAGATTGAAAAGTCGACCCTCTCCCTATTCTTAGGATAAAATAATCCCAAGTATTGTAGACTTTATTTACATGAAGTGAAGGTTGAGGGTGGGAATGAACAAGTCAACAATTCAACATGTCTGATGAATCTGTGATTCATCACTCTTAAAGTTGAATATAGAGCCTCGTCCCCGAGTATTTAGCATCATATTTCCTTTTATGTTGCGTAAATAGCATTCGTGCATCAATCCACTAAACATGCATTTTAGCATCCATCTTTGCATTTAAATAAGAAGCCAATCCTTGTGTAAAATCCACTTGTAAAACATCACCTAATTACTTGTACTTTATCCCCCCCTCCAAAATAAAATAACACCTTCCTTATAACATGTACACTATTAGTTAATAATATGAGGAAGAAAGCCATAGTTCTCTCTTGTAAAATACCCAATGAAGCCCTAAACCCCCTGGACCTTAGAAGGCCCATAGCTCTCTCTTACCAACTCTGAATGAGGTCTACTCACCTTCTTAGGAATATACATTCAAAGACCTTCAAAATGAGACTAATTGCATTCAATTTGG
This sequence comes from Ottelia alismoides, assembly GCA_037367405.1. Classification (NCBI taxonomy): domain Eukaryota; kingdom Viridiplantae; phylum Streptophyta; class Magnoliopsida; order Alismatales; family Hydrocharitaceae; genus Ottelia; species Ottelia alismoides. The sequence continues at coordinate 1,427,878 of JAZKJV010000479.1, forward strand.
AGCTCGTAGGCAAAAGTGGGGTTTTTGGGCCTCCATGTATACTATACATATGTATATTTGTATTTTGGGATTTTATCACTTGTGCCCCTCCGAGATATCGCAATATCAGTTATGCCCCTATCTTTTTGGTAATATCAGTTGTGCCCCTCACTTCTTGCTATTTTATCACTTGTGCCCCTCGGGTTAGTGACCGTCCATCCACAGTGCAAACGGGCGTTAACTTTGAGGACATAAGCAGAATTAATTTTTTAAAATAGGTTATGTGGTCATTTTACACCCTTTTCCTCATCCTCTTCTTCTTCCTCCTCTTCCCTATCCTCTTCCTCTTCCTCCAACCTCCTCCTCCTCCCTCTCCGTCCCCGCCCCTGCCCCGCGCCGCCCAGATCCGCCACGAGCTCCCCGCACCTCCTCCCAGCCCGCCGCCCTCGCCCCTGCCCGTGCCGCCCAGCCCCGCATCCCCTCCCCTCCTTGGCGCCACACCTCCTCCCCTCCCCGACGCCACCCCCTGCACCCCCTCCCCTCCCCGGCGCCGTACCTCCTCCCCTCCCCGGCGCTGCCCCCTGCTCCCCCTGGGCGAGCTATAATATCATTAAAATCAATTAATAAAAAATTTATCCGAAGCAGCGAGCTACAAGGTTTCTGAGGAGGGGGAAGGTATTTCTGCTCCTTGCTTCCGTTGTTGGATCCAGACCGAGACATGGTTCCTGCTTTTCCATATCTTGATTGAAGGAAGCTGGTCATTGTTGGCCATAATGGGCATAATCATTCCGTCTTTGCATGGGGTTCGACCTTTCTCAGGGGCCAAATGTGTGAATGGAAAAGATGGGGGAGGTGGAATGGCTCCCGTTGACGGTCAATTTGTGGCCCAACCGCTCTGCTCCTTGATTGAGAGTACTCCTCCGTGCTTCTCCTTTTTCAGATTCAGATCGGGACCCATATCACCGCAGAGGGAATGCCGAGTTCAAAGACACCGAGCTTCTTAAATTAAGGTACCTCCCTCCAAGAGGAGCTGGGGCAAAGGAGGTGATGGAGGGACAGATGGAGGACGGAGGAGGAGCTGGGACAGGGCAGAGGGAGGGGGGTGTGGAGGAGCTCGGGGAGGGCTGGGGAGGAGCTGAGGTGGAGGGGGCCGTGGAGGATCTCGAAGCGGGCTGGGTAGGAGTTGGGCTGGAGGGGGTCGTCCCCTGCTCCCCCTCCCCCTGGGGTGGGGGTATTTTGTTTTGACCATAATACCCTTCTTAACCACATCATGGTTTGAATAAACCATGGTCATTTTAATTTTTTGACGGTCAATCTGACGGAAGGGCACAACTGATGACGGAGCAAGAAGTGAGGGGCACAACTGATATTACCAAAAAGATAGGGGCATAACTGATATTGCGATATCTCGGAGGGGCATAAGTGATAAAATCCCTTGTATTTTTTTATTACATTTGACCTCATCTTCGTTTTTGGTCAACATGAAACTTGTAGATCTCATCGAGATCTACAACTTTTATGTTTTGAGTTTTTCGAAATTCGGCCTCCTTCTCCCTCGAATTTCATTTCTCCTTTCAGCCACTCACAACTGGCCACGTGGCGCCCTCTGATTGCGCCACACGGCCCGCTCCCTTTGACTCATCCGCCCTCATTGACGGCCGTTGGATCCTTTATTGATCCAACGGCTTGAGGATCTCCACGGACGCCTTAACTCACCGTCGTCAAATCAATCCCTGGACTGCATCTACACCGCCCGTTTCCGCCTTTATCCCCTTCCGCCACGTGGCATGTTAATCGCCATTCGATTTCGCCTGAGAGCTTTAATCTTAACCGCTCAATCCAGTCGATGCTCTCAACCCTCCGATCACCTTTAGCAAAGTCATCCTCACCACCCGCTGATGCTGCGTCCTCATCACGACACGTGGCATCCGCCACAACCATTTAATCACAATGCCTTGGATCATGTCATAGTCTCTCCTTAGTGCCATCTTCTCAGCCGTTGGATCGCAAGTTCCAACGGTCGAGACCTCATCTCCTACCTCCAAACCGGCTCTCTCCCATGTTCTCAATTTCGCGCAGCACCCGCCCCCTTTCTATTTTCGACTCCACGACGACCACCTTCTCCGACCACTGACGCCACCACGATGGAGCCCACTTGTCCCTCATCCTCGCCAGCACCCTCGATCTCCATGACAACCCTCGTAGTCGCTCCACGACCTCCACGAACACCACCTCCTTGCCATCCCTGATGTACCACTCATCCGATAAATCAGCCATCTCCGGCCACATTCATCCCCTCTGCCATTACGAGAGGTACCCTAGAGCTCAGAGCCACCCATTGGTGACAGCAAATGGGCGTAAAATCGAGCGAAGACAGGCCTCCGCCTCCGAAGAGATCCACGACGTTGCCACGCCATGCCGCAGCTCCTCCAACAAGCTGCACGAGCTCAGGCCCTCTACCAACCTTCGAGCGAAGACATGGAAGCTTCCCGGGAGCTTCTAACCCCAGGTAGACTCCTCCATTTTCCTCCCGATCTTCTTCTTCTTTTTCTATCTTTTTCTCGATTTAATTCTCCCTCCACGAGCATCTTCTCTCTCCACAAATCATCCCCCGAGCTCCGTGAAAGAGCTCTGATCTTCGCGCTCCCCTTAGCTTCCTCAGACGAGGAATTTCACCTTCAGCTGACTCCAGTTCCGCCACCGTGGTGGAGCTTGATCACCGGCCAACTTCAAGGCTGCATAGGCCTCGCATTACACTCCATTCCACTCCACGGGCACAATGCACGCCTTGGCTATCTTGTAACCCCCTTGCAGGTACTTCCATCTTCTTCGGCCGGAGTCTCGTCGGAGCTGCATTTGAGCTTCTCCTCCATCGCGCTCCAGAGCATCTCCTCCACCTCTGAGACCATCGGACGCTTCACCAGCCTTCCACGCATCTTCCAAGCTAATCTAGAGCCTTCAGCGTTATTCGCCAACGATGGGAGGACGAGGCGGAGCTAGCCCTGCCTCGCCTGAGCCCCGCTCTCTCCGCCGCAGGAGGCGGAGGGCCGTTGGGGGACGACACCCAGCAGTCGTTTGATCCTCCTGATCGAATGGTCAGGAGCACTCCACGACGCGTCATTCCACAGCCGTTGGATCATCCTTGATCCTACGGACCTGATCACGTCACATCGCCCCCCTTCATCGAGCTTCAAGGACCGTTGGATCGATCGTGATCCAATGAACCAAGACACACCGAGCGCCAACCTTTCATCACCGTTGGATCATCTTTGATCCCACGATCCAGATCCGCCGACGTCGCCCGATCTGAGCCTCTTCCTCGACCGTTAGGCTTTGATCACCCTAAGCTTCTCCGAGCCAGATCCAAACCTCTAGAGCCGCACGAGCCTCTCTCCGATTCTTTGAAGTCCTCCGAGCCTAAAGACCCCCACGTTATCCGTACGTGCATCCTGGGAAAATTGCATCGAGGCCCCTGAAGGTTTTTAATATTACATTTCAATCCCTGCTAGGCGACCCCACGTGAGGAGTACGTGTCCTAGAAAAATTGCATCCACCCCCAGCACTATAGGTAATTGCATATTGGTCCTTGTCAGCACGTTTTATTTTCAGCAATTTTAATTCTTGTAATTGCATTTATATCCCTGTCTTTGAATGCATATTTAGGCATTCATATTAATTAATTTTTCATTTTGGAAAATTGCATGTGTAGCTTATGTTATCCTCTTCTTTATGTGACACTTGGCATATTTTTGTAATATCAGTAGATTTTTCTATTAATTAATTGGTTCATTTTTTCTATATTTTGCCCAATTTCACCTCTTAATTGGTAGTAATTTCTCTGTGACTCCAAAAATCCCCCCAAAATCATAGAAGAACTATGATAATACCTTGCATAAAAATTTCATCTCAATTGCACGCACCCCGAGGCCTAAATAATTTATTTGGTACATTTCCTAATTAATTTTTAATAGGTTCATCTCACATCCAAATTAAGGTTTGATAATTTTCCTGGATTTCTCACCTTCAGACTTATCTAGGATAGTTTTCATTCCCAAAAATATTGTGATTTGATATTTATTAAAAATTAATTTAGTGAAAAGCACCTTGCATTCATTTTTAATTCAAAGTAAATTCATTTATTGTCAGAAAGTTCCAGAAAAATTAGTGTAGCCTAATTTCATCCCATTTCATCATCTGGCCAAGTTTCGTAATTTTTGGACTTGATTTGGTCACCTTTCTGAATTAACTTATAAACTGGCTAGATCTTGCATGTGTCTTGCATGAAAAAATAAAAAAGGACCAAAAAAAATTCTTCCCTGAAAATCAAACCTTGGACTTTGCTAAAAATTTACCTAAGGAGACAGCTGTCTTCATGAGTTCGAACATTCTTAAATTAATTTGAACATTAATTCAAAGTGGTTTTCGATCTGCTCTTATTATCCAACTGCAACGAACATTCTTAAATTAATTTGAATATTAATCTGCTCGAATTAATAAGGGTAGTGAGAAGCATTTCAAAATGGCATCGTTGCCACGGAAGAGGTAGGACTTAGGTTAATTTGCAGTAATTCTAAGTGCTTGATTTTCTATCCCCGGGTAGTCTGAACCCCGGTTTTCTTGTGAATATTTTCTGTCTTTTAATTTTTGTATTTTTATGTCGTTCTCTATCTGACCTCAAATTATTTCTGTACGAGGAACGCGAGGAGTCAAAGACGCTTCGAGGATTCGGCATTTTAATTCTTTGAGTTATTTGAGAGGACTTGTACTTCATTTTTTCTTCTTTGCATCATTTCCACCGGTTCCCGTTTGGGTTCTCACGTGTGTAAAGATAGTGGAATTGTGTTCCCGTGTGCTGTGTGGATTGAATTGTAAATTAGGCTTGCACTAGCAGCTCCTCGAGCCACTCTAGGATTTGCTTGTGCTCGTAAATTCTTAGGACCACACAATACACTTAAAAGACACACCTAGACCGCAGAACTAGTCAAATCAACATGTGCTTCACTCGCTAATAGAACTGCTTGTCTAGGAGCGGATTTTGTCGTCTGCATTTGCGTGTAGTGTAAATATTTCAATTCTGTTTTGCATCATGCATTAAGCGAAGGGATCACTGTAAGTATTCTCCACTCAGCATACACATCATTGTTTTTGGTGCATCGTCTTTTCTTGATTTCTCCCTCTATTTTCAAACTTAAATTTAAACAGAAATTTGCATTGGACGTTAGGCGTGCTGTGTGGTTGGACTAACAAGTGAGAACTTAACTTAAAATCGGGATTGCTAATATTATTGACCAAAAAATCATTAAAATTGGAAAATCTGTTTGCGGGATACTAATCCCCGACCTTGTTTTCAGGCTGAGTGAGGGTACTTGAGTGTGTGTGAACACCACAAGGCAGAGCCCAAATCCTCGCCTTCCATATCACGTGCCAACTAATCCTAGCAAATATCATGAGTTGAATATTTTCAGGTTCATCGACTAGTACCAAGTAGCCTCCGCCTTTTTACAGGTAGTCAGGGGTGAACCAACGATACTCCGTGATAAGTTGCTAGTAACCCTTCAGGGCGAAGTTCCAGCCTTGTCAGCCTCCGCCTGCTTGCAGGTAGATAGGGGCATGGTCTTTGAATCCATCAACTTGGGATAGGAGTGAAGAAAGGAAAGACCGACGGTATCTTAGGCGATAGGTTAAACAGGGAAGATGCATCCGGCTCTGAGCTGACTTCCCTATAGGTCACGTAAATCCTTGCTATCTTGCTTGAAAAATCACACTTAAAATTAACAAGATTAATTGGACTCGGTTTCGAGTCCTTCACTGTGTTGAGTGTGAACCCAGGGTCTTGTATTGAATTATTTGCTTCAGGTAGGAGTCAAATCCTATCTTCACTTAGAACTCCTGATTCTTCTAGCCAAATCAAGATGAGTAACTGGGGGGATATCGACTCTTTGTTCACAAATCTCTCTTTGAGCCCCCCACGAAACTCCTCTTCACCGACCCAAGCGCAACTTGGACTACCTAGGACTCATGACCCTCTTGAGTTCTGGTTCCCTCACACACATGGTGGTTACTCTCAAACCAGCCCCTTCATCTCCTCTGAACTTACCGAGGAAGACCATTGCGTCGGTAAGAATCCTTTCCTTGATTTATCCTCTAACACAGACCATGTTTCATACCCAGGACTAGAGGACAAGATGCCACCTAAGCATCCACTGGACGAGGACCAATTGTGACAAATTCTTAATCGCCTCGCCACAACCGAACAACAAAATGCAGATCTCATAGTTAGAATGGGACAAATCATTGCGGCAGGAGGAATCAACCGACCAATGGTTGATGCCTATAACCCAGCAAAGAATGATATACAAAGTTGGTTCGCACCAGCGGTTCCCCCCAAAGCATTTGATCTCAAGCCCCACTTCCTTAGCCTGCTACCGAAGTTCAACTGAAATGCCCATGAAGAACCATATGCCTTTCTCCGAGACTTCGAGCTGGTTTGCAACAACCTTAGTTATCCTAGGGTTGGACAGGATTACATTCGACTGAAGGCTACCCCTTTTGCCTTAGGAGATAAGGCAGCACATTGGCTGAAGAACCTAGGGGTGATATGTACAACCTGGATGTAGTTCAAGGACTTATTCCTGAAGAAGTTCTACCATCTCAGTAGGACTAACCAAATGGGAACAAAGATTGCTAGTTTCTCCCAGGGACCTAGTGAACCATTCCATGACGTCTGGGATAGGTTTAATAACCTAATTCAGAAATGTCCCTATCATGGCATTTCTAAGGCGATATTAGTCCAGTCCTTGTTCTGTGGTTTGACCCCGGAGATGCAGGGGTTAGTAAGTATCGCCTGTGGAGGAAGCTATCTGAATAAAAATGAGAATATTGTATGGAAGATACTAGAGCACATGGCAGAAACATGCAGGTCACAGGCCACCAGGGCCTATCAGTTGTCTCCCTCAATCCTATCCAACGAGACAACCCGGAGGACTGTAGCAGATCTGACAGAGGACTTCATTCCCAGCATGGGGATGATTGCTGATAAGTTAACCATGGTCGAGCAGATCCACAAAAGGGTCACTGACCTTGAGTTTCTCTCTCATCTGCCGAGGCAAGTGGAGGAACTTTCTGAGAAGGTAGATAAGATGAAGCTACCTGCCCCTTCTACACCACCTGTACCTGTACATCGAGTTCATCTTGTACAAGAACAAGCACCGGGGCCTTAGAGTGGCTGGGTAGAGGATCAGACTTACACCCAGCAGGACCAGCATGCGCCCCCATAAGTGGAGACCGGATACGAGGAGCCTCCGCAGGCGTTCGAGATCAACAGGTTGTGGAACAGCCGTGATCCCATCGGTAGATAGTCGGGGATGGGGAACGGTCAGCCTCATCGACCTTCCCTAGATTATAAGGAAACCAGCTCTGTCCCCGCACCGTGCTTTGTTCAGTTCAGGCCCGAACGAGGGTACTAGCCTCAGCAACACCAGCAGCAGCAGCGCACATTCCACTCAAGCTAGCAGGGCCCGACACCGTCCTATCAGCAACAACAATATCGGTATGACTAGCAGGGCCAGTACAGAGCCTCATCCGCAAGTCAGCATCAGGAAGCACAACCTACCTAATTGGAGTCCCTCACCTTGGCCATCTAGACCCTGTCTGATAGGGTCCAACAAATCTAGAGTGACTATCTAGATATGAGAACCGATCTGAATCGTGTTTCTCGTACCCAGGATCAACAGATGGCGCCAAAGACCCCAATTCCCACCCTGGTTCAGGCTAACCCGAACAGCCTAAATCAAGGCCAGAACTGACCTCATGACCTGGTATACTATTAAGATAAGTCTTTATCTGAACATGAGATCCTTTCGTATGATAATGTAAATCATATGTCCCTCAGGATCGGAAGGACCATGATCGTACTTGATCGGGCACGGGCACCGAAGGAAGGAGCCGCCAAGTCTCTGCTTGAGGAGAACTTGGAGGAAGAAGAGGAGCAACACCACCATCACCACCATCGGCAGAAGAAGAGGAATTCTGGGTCCTCGAAGCAGCAAACCCACACCAGCAAAAAGTCTGATGAAACCGATGAAGAGAGTGCACCTCCATTTGAGGAGGATCGTCCATAAGTCGTAGAAGATGCATCACCGGTTTCGCAGCAGCATTTTCCTTTTAGTCAGAGACAGAGTCTGAGTCTGTTTCAGAGTCCGAGTCTTGTACAGAACTCAGTTCCCACTTTGAATGAAAACATTTCAGTTTCAGAAGCTGAGTTGGAGTCAATAATCCCTTTCCCCCGAGCTCTTACGGTGGAAATAAGAAAATCAAAAAAATCCAAAAAGGTGATCCTGAGATGGCGGAGTTCTGCAACAAATATATCAAGGTCACAATCCCCTTTGACAAGTACGTGGAAATGACACCTGCATTCAAGAAATACTTTAAGGTGATATGTACACCTACTAGGGTTAGCAGGAAGATCAAAAGCTGTGTTGAGAAACACGTTTTATCAGTAGCCACGACTTGTGCAATAAAGAACTCGTTTCCAAGGAAATGAAGATACATGGGTGCACATTATGTGGTGAGTCATGTCGATGACATTGCGTTTGCACACACTCTGCTAGATAACGGATCCTCAATTAACTTAATGCCTACAACCCTCTATGAGCAGCTTAATCTCAAACCTCTTAGGAAATCTAGAGCCCTCCTGCATTTCGCTGATAAATCAACCAAGAGGTCCCAAGAAGAATTGAGGAATGTTGTAATCAAAGTCGAGGGTAAAGAATATATGGTGGACTTCACTGTCCTAGATATGGAAACCCCTCGTAATTGGAGAGATTCCCAGATCATCTTAGGCAGGCCCTTCCTCAGGACGGCGGGGGCCTTGTTTGATTATAAGATCGGGAAGATCCAATTCCAAACTCTAGGCAGAGATGAGGAACTTGAGATGAAGCAAACCAGATGGTAGAGACCAGATTCTGAATCCAGCACTAAGTACTCTTCAACCGAAGCAGACTGCGATCATGTAGACACAGTTGGGCCATGAAGACAGAACCCAGCAAGTACCAACGAATCCCTCCCCTTCGGAGATGATCCAGTGCATGAGTCGGTTTGTGAGGTCCTAAAAAACGAGTACATCTCAGAACCTGCATCCCCCTACATCTTCGATGACTTAGAAGCCCAGCTGGGCTTGTCAGTCCTTCCCTCTTTAGGACAATCAGAAGATGAGGATGACGAGTCGGACGTGACTTTTGTCTATCGAATGGAGATCTTTGACGATTCGACTTTAGAGCCGAATAATTTGGTGGCACCAATTACAGAGAAAGATCCAACCACTTCCAACACTGAGCCAGATTCGATTGAGCCAGATTTCCTATACGATCACACCTTACCTGAGCTCAAATCTTTACCCACAACACTGAAATATGCCTTCCTTGCAGGTCAGGAGAAGAAATATCCAGTCATCATTAGTTCGCGATTGACCGAGGAGCAGGAATCTCGCTTGCTAGAGATCTTGGAGAAAAACCGCAAGCCGATAGGCTGGAGCATTTCCGATCTCCAAGGGAAAAATCCTGCTCTGTGTTCGCACCATATCTACTTGGAGAATGAGGCCAAACCCTCTCGTGAATTCCAACGTCGTTTGAATCCAAATTTACGAGAGGTAGTGAAGAAGGAGATAGAGAAATGGTGCAACGCGGGTTTCTTTTACCCCATCTCCGACTCTAAATGGGTGGCCCCGATCCATGTCGTTCCGAAAAAGTCGGGAATTCAGACGACCACCAACGAGGATGGAGAGGAGATTGCGATGCGAGTGCCCACATCGTAGCGTATCTGTGTGGATTACAGACGCCTGAATGCCGCGACGAAGAAAGATCATTTCCCCCTACCATTCATTGATCAGATCCTAAAGAGACTTGCGGGGAAAGAGTTCTTCTATTTCATGGATGGGTTCTCGGGCTACAACCAAGTAGCCATTGCTCCGGAGGACCAGGTAAAGACTACATTCACATGCCCCTTTGGTACCTATGCTTTCCGGCGCATGCCCTTGGGTTATGCAATGCTCCAGGTATATTTCAAAGGTGCATGATTGCTGTATTCGCCGAAATGGTCAGCGAATTCCTGGAAGTCTTCATGGACGAATTCTCAGTCCACGACGATTCCTTCGATTCCTGTCTTAGGAATCTGGACCGAGTCCTCAAACATTGTTGTGAGGTTAATCTAGTGCTCTCTTGGGAAAAAAGTCACTTTATGGTGACGGAGGGCATTGTGTTGGGGCATGTCATCTCCAAGAGAGGAATAGAGGTTGATCCTGCCAAGGTGGATGTGATCAAACGACTCCAGCCACCAACCAACATCAAGCAATTGTGGTCATTCCTCGGGCATGTCGGATTCTATCGGAGATTCATTAAGGATTTTTCTAAAATTGCCCGACCGCTAACTAGGCTTTTAGGCAAAGACATGGAGTTTATTGTTGATCACAAATGTCTTGAGGCCTTTAAGCTATTACAGGGAATGATCATGGACACACCTATCCTTCAAGCCCCAGATTGGTCTCTACATTTTGAGATCATGACGGATGCCTCAGACTTTGCTATTGGGGCTATGGCGTCTCGTTTGCAATCCACTACGCAAGCAAATTGCTTGATACCGCTCAGCGTAACTATACAGTTACGGAAAAGGAGATGCTTGCAGTAGTTTTTGCCTTGGACAAGTTTAGATCTCACTTAATTGGATCCAATGTAATTGTGCTTACTGATCACACGACGCTACGATACTTGATGGAGAAGATGGACGTAAAGGCACATCTTCTTCGGTGGATTTTGCTTATCCAGGAGTTTGATTTGGATATACGTGATAAACCTGGAAAGAAGAATGTAGTAGCCGATCATCTCTCTCGTCTCGAAGATCTTAATACTTCTGAGGATTCACCTATTCGAGACTCTTTCCCTGACGAGTCGATTTTTGTTGTTGACTCACTCCCATGGTATGCCAACATCGTGAACTATCTTGACTCCAAGAAAGTTCCCGAAGGTTGGCCCAAGAGCCACATTGACCAACTGAAGTCGGATGCTAGACACTACAATTAGGAGGATCCGATCCTTTTCTTTGAAGGATCGGATTGTGTCTGGAGACGGTGTATTCCTCATGAGGAATACCAGAGTGTCCTTTCTTTATGCCACAACTTGGAGGCAGGAGGACACCACTCCGGGAAGAGGACCGCATGAAAGGTACTTCAGTGTGGCTTTTACTGGCCGACTCTATTTCGCGATGCCATCACCTTTGCGAAGTCGTGTCCAGTATGCCAAAGAATGGGAGGAACCATTGGTTCCAAGGATGAGATGCCTATGCAGTCTGTCATCATTTGTGATGTCTTTGACGCCTGGGGCATCGATTTCATGGGCCCATTTCCTGTTATCCATGGATTCGAGTACATCCTTCTTGCGGTGGACTACCTATCCGGGTGGGGGAGGCTATCCCGACCTGAGCTGCAGACAACAGGACTGTCTGTAAATTCATTAGGGAGCATATCATCTCTAGGTTCGGGATCCCCAAAATGATGATATCAGATGGGGGTAGCCACTTTGTAAACCGGGAGGTGAAGAAACTCCTGAAGGACTACAACATCGAACACCGTGTCGCTAGTCCCTACCACCCACAGACTAATGGTATGGTTGAGGTGTCGAATAGGAGGTGAGGACTATATTGCAAAAGCTCACCCGCCCAGACAGGAAGGACTGGTCTCAGATCTTGGATCATTTCCTATGGGCTTATAGGACAGCTTACAAGACATCATTAGGAACCTCCCCATTCCGAATGGTATTCGGAAAGCCGTGTCATTTGCCCGCAGAACTAGTGCATAAATTAGAATTGGTAATCAAGAAGGTCAACTGGAACACGTACCTTGGGCAAAAGAAGAGATATGGATCTGAATGAGCTTGTGGAAGTCAGAAAAAATGCATATGACAACAGTTTGGTGTACAAGGACAAGGTTAAGCGTAGGCACGATAGATATATCAGACGAAAGACCTTTGTTCCTGGACAGAGGGTATGGTTGTTCAATGCAAAGCTAAAAGTCATCCAAGGCAAGTTGAAGTCCAAGTGGACAAGCCCATTTGTCGTCCGTACGGTGCATGATTGTGGATGTGTCGAGATCTCAGATCTCGCAGATGACGCACTGACATTCCTAGTGAATGGACAAATGTTGAAGTATTTCGTCGAATCCAATGAGCAGTTAGTCCATGTTGAGGAGATTTTATTTATGCGTGAGACATATTCAACAGTTACACCTCGAGCCGCGCATGAGACCTTGCAACAGTGAGCTCTAGCCATCAGCAGCATCTTGAAAGATTCAGACCGACTCACTTGTATATACCATCATTCTTGTACATTATGTCCTTTCTCCCCCGCAACTCTAGTAACTCATGCCAGCGCCATTGATCACCATCTTGGACTATACTTAGGATGACCAGATCCTAAGTATAGTGGGGACGATCCACTTGAGTCTGCTCTCTGTAGATTCTCCAGATCACATTGGTCCTCATACTCACTTCCGTCCTATACTTAGGCTGACCAGAGCCTAAGTATGGGGGGACCGATGCCCACCTTGTATATATTTATCCATTTCACCTCTTGCCCTCGTCCGCCCCATTTTTGATTTTCTTCTACACTTAGGCTACCAAAGCCTAAGTATAGGGGGCGGAGCGACTTCTATACTTTTTGTAATTTTAGCTCTCCTACGCTTAGCACGAGCTATGTCTTTTTCATCGCTTTCCGTGCTCTGAGGACATAGCGCACGCTAAGTATAGGGGGGGTGTATATATTACATATATACTTTACCCATAGCTCGTACTTTCGCGTATTTTCTTGTATTTTTGTATAAATTATGCAATAAGTACAGGGTGGGTAAAAATTTTAAAAAATTACATGTATACTTGTATAATATGTATAATATGTATAATTCTTGTAAAAAAACAAGGTTGAAAAATTCTTGTAAATAATACTCGTGTAAGATTTGTTATAAACAAAAAAAACTTGTATACTATGTATATTATTACAAACTAAAAATTGTTGTAAAAATTGTTGTATACCAGAAATAAAACAAATGTTGAAAATAAAGGCTTCTTATTTACTTCTGCATCCTTGTAATTTTTTTAAAAAAGTCTTGCATTTCATTCATAGCATGTCATCTGCACCTCTCATCTGCATATCTTGCATATGCAAGGTGAAAAGCTAGTGGATTCTGAACCATGTGATGAATAGATGTTGAGGATGGACTTGATTTGTCCTTAATCCACCTAATTTCAAAGGAACCTTATAGGAACTCGAGTTAAGATTTCTCAGGTCAAGTGACTTAATTCTTTGAGTTCGCAAGTCTATGTTCACATGTCATCTTGATTAGTCTATGAAGAATATCTCGTGCACACGCATGATTCTTTTAGACAGTGACCTAACTTGGACAAGCACAATGCACATAGCTCTTCATTGATGAGGTGGTGAGGAGGTACAATCCTTTAGCTTGGAGTAGCATACGGGTGGAAACATCCGTCCTCCTCTAGGGAGGGTAGTGCATCTCAACCTAGTCTGGTGGTGTTGACGTCTGAGGACAAGAGGCTGTGGGTTGCAATAATGCTTCAAAAGAGGGATAGTCTACTGTCTCAAGAGGAAAAACTCCTGATGTACATGCTGCACCTTGTATATAGTTTCAAAGAAAAAAAGAAAGAAAAAAAAAAGAAAAAAAGGATAAAAATGCAAGAACTCCAAAAAAGTAGACAGGCCAGATAGAAAATAAAATACCTGTCGGAGTATGTATATTAGAAAGAAGTCTGCAGCTGGATGACTTGGCTACACTGGTCAGGCATCCCGGGATAGGTAGCTACACAGGTTACCGTCCATTCTTTTCTCCACCCCCTCCTCTTGAGCTGGTCGCACTTGAACTTAGAAGTGAATACCCTGCTCCTCGACGAAAGAGTTATTGGACCGGGTAATTAGAGTTACCTTGTTAGAGCAGGCTGGTTCTTAGCCATTTCTGATGTGGAGAGCTATGTAACACTTACACAGTACAAGTAAGAATCATAGTCATCAGAAATTTGCGTCTGAGGATTTGTTCTGACCTATTGAGGCGTCTTGAATAGAAGACTTGTGGAACTTGAAGTCTGTTAGGTCTTAAGTTCATATCCCAATAAGGTTCCGCCACACAATTAATCCAAAGGTTGAGTCAAGCTCCATTTTCACCTTTTGTTCATGACCTTGGTAGGGAACCCAAAATCATTTCACTCTTGCATTTCATTCAGTTACTCGGGGAAGAGCAAGGTTTAAGTATATGGGTTGATGAATATGTGATTCATCACTCTTAAAGTTGAAAATAGAGCTTCGTCCCCGGGTATTGAGCATCATATTTCCTTTTATCTTGCATAAATAGCATTCATGCATCAATCCACAAAACAAGCATTTTAGCATCCATCTTTGCTTTTAAATAAGAAGCCAATCCTTGTATAAAATCCACTTCTAAAACATCCACCTAATTACTTGTACTTTATCCCCTCCAAAATAAAATAACATCTTCCTTATAAGATGTACACTGTTAGTTAATAATATGAGGAAGAAAGCCAGAGTTCTCTCTTGTAAAATACCCAATGAAGCCCTAAACCCCCTGGACCTTAGAAGACCCATAGCTCTCTCTTACCAACTCCGAATTAGGTCTACTCACCTTCTTAGGAATATACATTCAGAGACCTTCAAAATGAGACTAATTTCATTCAATTTGGAGCTCGTAGGCAAAAGTTGGGTTTTTGAGCCTCCTTGTATACTATACATATCTATATTTGTATTTTTGTATCACATTTGACCTCATCTCTATTTTTGGTCAACATGAAACTTGTAGATCTCATCGAGATCTACAACTTTCATGTTTTGAGTTTTTCCAAATTCGGCCCCCTTCTCTCTCTAATTTCATTTCTCCTTTAGCTACTCACAGCTGGCCTCGTGGCGCCCTCTAATTGCGCCACGCGGCCCGCTCCCTTTGACTCATCCGCCCTCATTGCCATCTGTTGGATCCTTTCTTGATCCAACGACTTGAGGATCTCCACGTACGCCTTAACTCACTGTCGTCAGATCAATCCCTGGACTTCATCTACACCGCCCGTTCCCGCCTTTATCCCCTTCCGCCACGTGGCACGTTAATCACCATTCGATTCTGCCTAAGATCTTTAATCTTAAACGCTCAATCCACTCGATGCTCTCAACCCTCCCATCGCCTTTAGCAAAGTTATCCTCACCGCCTGCTGATGCTACGTCCTCATCACGACACGTGGCATCCGTCACGACCATCCGATCGCACCGCCTCGGATCATATCATAGCCGCTCCTTAGCGCCATCTTCTCAATCGTTGGATCGCAAGATCCAACGGTCGAGACCTGGTCTCCTACCTCCAGACCATCTCTCTCCCACGTTGTCAATTTCGCACAACACCCACCCCCTTTCTATTTTTGACTCCACGACGACCACCTTCTCCGACCACTGATGCCACCACGATGGAGCCCACTCGTCCCTCATCCTCGCCAGCACCCTCGATCTCCGTGACAACCCTCGGAGTTGCTCCACGACCTCCACGAACACCACCTCCTAGCCATCCCTGTCGTACCCCTCATCCTATAAATCAACCACTTCCGGCCACTTTCATCCCCATCTGCCATTATGAGAGGTACCCTAGAGCTCAGAGCCACCCATTGATGATAACAATTGGGCATAAAATCGAGAGAAGACAGGCCGCCGCCTCCGGCGAGATCCACGGCATTGCCACACCGTGCCGCAGCTCCTCCAACAAGCTGCACGAGCTCAGGCCCTCTACCGAGCTTCGAGCGAATACCTAGAAGCTTCCCCGGAGCTTCTAACCCCATGTAGACTCCTCCATTTTCCTCCCGACCTTCTTCTTCTTTTTTCGTCTTTTTATCCGATTTAATTCGCCCTCCACGAGCATCTTCTCGCTCCACAAATCATCCCCCGATCTCCATAGAGGAGCTCTGATCTTCACGCTCCCCTTAGCTTCCTCAAACGAGGAATTTCACCTTCCACCGACGCCAGCTCCGCCACCGTGGTGGAGCTCGATCACCGGCCACCTTCACGACTTCATAGGCCTCGCATCACACTCCATTCCACTCCACGGGCACAATGCACGCCTTGGCTATCTTGTAACCCCCTTGCAGGTACTTCCATCTTTATCGGCCAGAGTCTCGTCGGAGCTGCATTTGAGCTTCTCCTCCACGCGCTCCATAGCATCTCCTCCACCCCTGAGACCATCAGACGCTTCACCAGCCTTCCACGCATCTTTCGAGCTAAGCCAGAGCCTTCAGCGTCATTCGCCGATGATGGGAGGACGAGGCGAAGCTAGCCCAACCTAGCTGGAGCCCCGCTCTCTCCGCCGCAGGAGGCGAAGGGCCGTTAGGGGACGATACCCAGCAGCCATTTGATCCTCCTAATCGAACGGTCAGGAGCACTCCACGACGCCTCATTCTGCAGCCGTTGGATCATCCTTGATCCTACGGACCTGATCACGTCACGTCGCCCCTTCATCGAGCTTCAAGGACCGTTGGATCGATCGTGATCCAACGGATCAAGACACACCAAGCGCCAGCCTTTCATCACAGTTGGATCATCTTTGATCCCACGGTCCAGATCCGCCCACGTCTCCCGATCCGAGCCTTTTCCCCGACCGCTAGGCTCGGATCACCCGAAGCTTCTCCAAGCCAGATCCGAACCTCCAGAGCTGCCCGAGCCTCTCTTCGAGCCTCCGAAGTCCTCCGAGCCTAAAAACCCCCACGTGATCTGCATGTGCGTCCTGGGCAAATTGCATAGAGGCCTCTGAAGGTTTTCAATATTACATTTCAGTCCCTGCCATGCGACCCCACATGAGGAGCACGTGTCTCGAAAAAATTGCATCCACCCCCTGCACTATAGGTAATTGCATATTGGTCCCTGTCAGCACGTTTTGTTTCCAGCAATTTTAATTCCTGTAATTCCATTTATATCCCTGTCTTTGCACGCATATTTAGGAATTCATATTAATTCATTTTTCAATTTAGAAAATTGCATTGTGTAGCTTATGTTGTCCTCTTCATTATGTGAACTTGGCATTTTTTTGTAATATCAGTAGATTTTTCTATTAATTAATTGGTTCATTTTTGCTATATTTTGCCCAATTTCACCTCTTAATTGGTAGTAATTTCTCTGTGACTCCAAAAATTCCCCAAAAATCACAAAAGATCTAGGATAATTATCTTTACCTTGCATAAAAATTTCATCTCAATTGCACGCACCCCGAGGCCTAAATAATTCATTTGGTACATTTCCTAATTAATTTTAAATAGGTTCATCTCACATCCAAATTAAGGTTTGATAATTTTCCTAGATTCCTCACCTTCAGACTTATCTAGGGTAATTTTCATTCACAAAAATATTGTGATTTGATATTTATTAAAAATTAATTTAGTGAACAGCACCTTGCATTCATTTTTAATTCAAAGTAAATTCAATTAGTGTCAGAAAATTCAAAAAAAATAGTGTAGCCTAATTTCATTCCATTTCATCATCTGGCCAAGTTTCGTAATTTTTGGACTTGATTTGGTCACCTTTCTGAATTAACTTATAAATTGGCTAGATCTTGCATGTGTCTTGAATAAAAAAATCGATAAAGACCAAAAAAAATTCTTCCCCAAAAATCAAATCTTGGACTTTGCTAAAAATTTACCTATGGAGACAGCTGCCTCCCTGAGTTCGACCTTGGGCTTGCCGAAGTAAAATAAATTTGCCACATGTGATTAACTTGATATTAATTCAAAGTGCTTTTTGATCTCCTCTTATTATCCGACTGCAACGAACATTCTTAAATTAATTTGAACATTAATCTACTCAAATTAATAAGGGTAGTGGGAAGCATTTCAATGTCTCCCCTTATATTTATGATAAGATATCTCGTAACATATCCCTAAGTACAAACAAGAATATACAGGTCGTGAGACAAAGATTGAACAAGTTATGTCACCCATACCCACCCCATACTTGGGATGAAGCATATACTAAGTATAGAAGCAATGAATGAGGAAAGGAGTAGATAATATAAAATAAAATAAGAAAATAAGAAAACTAGAGGAATACTTTTTGAGTGATGTTATCTAAATCTTTCGATGCTACTGTGGTTGTGGATGCTTCTTTGTTTCATAACACTTGGATAGAATTGACAACGGCTAGGAAAGTGTCATGATAGAGGTAAGGCTTTAGTAACTAGCCATTGATGACAAATGGTTGTGCATTAGGCAACAATTCTTATATCACAATACTTATGTTGTCACGTATTTCTTGCACTCAGAATGGCCTTGGCCATTTACTCTTTAATTTTCCAGAGAAGATCTTCAACTTTGCATAAACTAGCCACACTTTCTGTCCAGTCTCGAAGGCCATTCATCTGATGTGCTGGTCATGCTAGCAGTTAACCTTCTCCGTGTACATCACTGTGATATTATATGCATAGTCTCATAATTCTAGGAGCTTGTTCAGATCCTTTGTCCTTTTCTGCCCATCTCTTTGTGAGTCCATGTTGCAGATGTTCATTTCCCATAATGATTTATGAAAAAAAATTCAGAGGCAGATGGCATGGTTTTTTGTACATAAGGTGGTAGAGCGACATGCCCAAGGGATACTTATAAGCGAGTCTATAAGCTTAGAGGACTGAGTCCAAGATTTGGGACCAATTATTCCAGTACGGCTTCACAAGTTTGACAAGATTATCTTGATTTCTTTGTTCGATAGTTCAACAATGCCATTGGTCTATGGATGAGAAAGAGATGCGACTTGATGCTTGATGATGTACCCCTTCATTAATTTCTTAATCACTCAGTTAATGAAGTGACTACCCCCATATGATATGAGTATCTTTAGAATCATGAATCGTGGGATGACATTTTCTCTCAGAAAACTACAAACTGTATGGTTGTCTTCGGCTCGAGGGTGGATCGCTTCAATACAACGACTCACATAGTCAACAACAAAAAAACATGTGCTCGTATCCCTAACTGTTAGGAAAGGGTCCCATGAAATCAAACCCCTAAATATCAAATATATTAGCAATCTGAATGAACTTTAAGGGCATGGAATCTTTAGCTGTAAGGGTCCCTTTAATCTTTGACCGTTAATGCATCGCTTGATGCTTGTTGTGGGAACCTTAAATAGTGTAGGCCACCATAGGCCACTCTGCAGTACTTGCATTGATGTTCTATCTCTAGAGTGGTGTCCACCAGATTAGAGCGAATGATAATGCTCAAGGACACTATGATGTTCCTCCTAGGGGATACACCTATGCCAAATGTAGTCCGCTCCTTCCCATAATAAGAGAGGATCTTTCCATTGGTAGAAGTAGATAGTGGAAAAGAACTTGTCCTTCTTGATCTTCATCCAATATTTTGGAACTACATCGAGATGAGGTAGTTCATAATATCAACATACCAACGGAGTGAATCCATAGTTAGAATTGACTCATATGGGAAGGTGTCTGTGATGGGTGCATTACTCAATGCAGGCTCTTGCTACTCAATTTTGGAGTGGTGATCTGCTACCACATTCCGAACGTCGGGCTTGTCTTTGATTTCTATGTCGAACTCCTGGAGGAGAAGGATCTATCTTATCAGTCTAGTATTGGCATCCTTCTTCTATTGTAAGTACCAAATAAAATAGTGTTCAGTGTAAATGGTGACTTTTGATCCAAGAAGATAGGATCTGAACTTCTATTGGGAAAATAATACAACCAACAATTCTTTCTCTGTCACAATGTAATTTCTTTGAGCTTCGTTTAGTGTCTTGCTTGCATAGTGAATTCATAGGGCGCCTTATCTTTCCTTTGTCCCAAAGCAACCCCGACTGCAAAGTATGACACATCTTTAATAATCTCAAAATAGTGAGATCAATCCGGTGGCTGTAGGACGGGAGTTTGAGTGATGAGATCCTTTAGCTGGTTAAATGAAAGGAGAACTTGTTGATCAACATAAACTCAGTCTCCTTACATGATAACTCTATGAGAGGTCGAGCAATGCGGCTAATGTCATCAATGAATCTCCTGTAGAAACCAACATGCTCCAAGACTGACCTCACATTTCAAACAATCTATGGTGGCTCTAAATTATCAATTACATCCACCTTCGTCGGTCGACCTCCATGCCATGTTTGGAGATGATGTGACCTAGCATAATCCCTTCTGTGACCATGAAGTGGCTCTTTTCCCAAGATAACATAAGATTGAATTTACGACATTTCTGAAGTACTCTGTCTAGGTGCTCAAGATAGCAATTAAATTTGCCACCATATACGGAGAAGCCATTCATAAACACCTCGAGAAAACTGCCAACGATCTCGATGAAGACAACAAGCATGCAACTTTGGAATGTATCAAGTGCATTGCACAGACCAAAGGACATTATCTTGAAAGTGTAGGTGTCGAACATGTAAGTGAAGGTAGTTGTATTTTGGTCCTTAGAGGTGATTTCCACTTTGTTGTACTCGGAGTAACCATCTAGAAATCAGAATAACTCTTTGTCGGCTAGTCTTTCCAACATTGATCAATGAACAACAAGGGGAAGTGGTCCTTCTTTGTTGTTGCATTAAGATGGTGGTAGTCGATACATACACGCCAGGAGGTCGTTATTCGAGTAGAATTCTTTGGAACTACATTGGTAACCACAGTGAGCCCAGATTTCTTTGAAACTACATGTAGAGGGCTCATACTCTTTTTGAAACAGAGATGTGATAAATGAAGCACGTGTCATACCATTTCATGATTTCTTTCTTGATGACATCCTGCAAATTTGGGTTTATCCTTCTTTGGAATTCTCGGGATAGCTTGGCATCTTCTTATAGATAAATATGGTGTGAGCTCAGAGAAGGATTTATCCTGTAAAGATCTGAGATGTGCCAACTAAGAACCTTGTCGTTCTTTTCCAGAACCATGAGAAGTCAAGATTCTTTATCCGAGGTCAGCCTATAGCTGATGATGACTTGATACATGTTCTCTGCACCTGTAAGGAAAGCATACTAAAGGTGTGTCAGAAGTGGCATTAATTCAGGTTCTGATATGGCATGCTTCTCGGTTACTTCAGAAATTGTGCTAGTTTGAGGATGATCTACCATAATTTAAGAGGAAGGGCTGCTCACCTCGGTGGCTTGTTGTTAAATGGATAATGTGTCGAACAGATTTGCAATGAATTCATCATGTTTACTAGATCGTGACCCACTGCTAAGAAGAATAGAGTAAAACTTAGGTAGTAGAGGCAACTAGTTGACACTTTGATTTTTGTTTCTCAGGTGACCCCTCATTACAAAATTAAGGTGAAAAAAGGTTGCAAGTCATCTCTGGATAACAAAATTACCAAGGATACGCACCAATAATTACAAGAGTTGGTAATAATTATGCATAGTAATCATTGAGCAAACAAAAATCATTATCAAAAAGATCCATAAAATCCAATTTAACCGAGAGTTTCGTTATTACAATATCTATAAAGGGTATACTTGCAAAAGAAATTAAATAATTTCACAACATGGGTCCCTGTTCCAATGGGCATATAGATATACACCATAAACCATGCTATATCCATATCGCGTTGAATGTCTTATTGAGTTTGTTGCATGAACTTGAATGCTTGATCAAACTTGTTCTTCACCTGAAATAAATAAATATAATTTGCATGAGCCTAATGCCCAGTATGTATCGGGGTCCATGCATGGGAATTCTATCGGCCATTTAACATGTTGTAATTCATGTACTTAACTCTCAATGGCATAACATCATTACATGCCTAATTATCCCATGCATGTCCAAATCCGTTCCCTAACAAGTTGCATATTGAATTCAACATGAATAAACATGTGCAATACACATAAAAAATTTATAAGCTATCATTTTTCATCATAAGGGGTATGTTTATGAAATTCATGGCATCTTTATGCATCCTTTATCATTTAGATCATTCTTTCGGATTATTCCCTTAAAAAAGCCTTTGCATTACTTGTGATAATTTATTATTCTTAATCTATTTCTCTTATAACATATAATGATTTATCTATGATTAAATCATTTCCTAGCATAACATCTAATGTTGACCATTATAAACTAATTCTTTCAAAGCATGTGATGGTTTACCTTTCTAAACAATTTCTTTCATAGCATGTAATGGTTTATCTTTCTAAACCATTTCCTTCATAATTTGTAATGGTTTATTCTTTCTTTAAACCATTTTCTTGCATGACATTTCAGTACATGTGTACATATACTTTAAAATTAGCATACTTGTTTATATACTCATTCCATTAATATAATTGCACATATTCCCATAACATTAACTTAATTTCACATATGCCCATAACATTTTCAATGTTTGGGGTTGTCTTAATTGTTATATTCTTAGGCGGCTTTGATGGCTTTGTTGGCTTTACCGCTGGCACTAGCGGTCCATAACATAACATGACACTGTAGGTACAACTGTAGAGGACTTAGTATTTGCCTCTTTGGTTCCTTGCAACCATACGCCCATTGCGGCGTTGCCCCTTGGGCCTACGATAATTGGACTCTAGAGGTGGCTCCCACCATTAGGTGTAGCACTTAGCTCCGCTTATCGTCATCATGTCGTTATTTATCTTAAGGAAATTCATATTCTTTTATCAACATTTCCTTTTCCATACAATAATGCTTAATTTAACCAGTTCAATTTCAACATCTTACTATTAACTTATATTACTTGATAACTTCAATAATTACAAAGAGACATGAAATACATAAAGATCTAATCTTAATAATGGTTATAACCATAAAAGACATAGTCAATATTTTTATATAAATTTTTTAGCCGTGAGTTGACCATATGATTTACCGTAAAAATATTACATTCAAGCAATGCAATTAACATCAATTTTTTTTGACTTTATTACAGAATAAATCCTACTCAAATTAACGTTCATTTTTTTTTCAATTTTCTCAATAACAAAGATTACATTTCAGTGATGAAAAGAATAGAGAATTATAAAAAAATTTAATATTACTTTAACAATTATATCTGAATCTCGTACAACAAGTTCCATAAATAAATATTGATATCTTTTGATGTAATTTTTGCATACATAACTAGTATTAGTCAAATATAAAGTGCATTGTATTCGTTAGAACATAAATATACATAACCCGATATACAGTATTGAAGTACATGCATTCTGTGTTAATACATAGTCAATCATTTGTATATATCATATATATATTGACTTCTTTAAATAGAAGACCCCTCTCTTTTTCTTTCTTCGATTATGGTTATTATCCTGGCTTTTGAACAAATTCTCAGTGGCATAAAATTAAGGTACTCGAATCAAAGTGATACATCATTTTTTGCTTGTCAAAGGATACCAACGATGGGTTCTTTGAGTATACCAATCAACATTAAAAAATAATAATCTTTCCCATCTTCATGTGGTTCACCTAATTATTCTTGCTAAATTACATTAGATTTTAAAAATCCATGATATAACTTCCCTACTTTTTTTATCCATGGAAATCAACTTATTTGTGAATTATGAATTCAATCCCTTTTCAATGGATGTACAACATGATATACGAGACATCAAAACACAAAATAACGTCTTTGAGTACGGCAAGACCCAACCTAATATTACATAATCCTCTTTTTGTTGTTAGCAATGGTCGAACAAAGAAGCACTCAAGTGATAGAATTATAATCAATAAGATTATGATTGGGGAATGTTCGTCGATATATTGGTAGCTATTCCAAGGGTACACCACATACATTAGAATATCTTGTTCAAAATCAACTCGATGCAAATGTGTATTAACCTACGAAACTGATGCATACGGTAAAGGTCTTATTCGAACAAGGTCTATAGTCATAGGTAAAATCCTTTACCGACACATATATTTATATATCGTAATCCTAAACCGATTACCTCAAATCTGAGTCCGTACACCTCCAAGTCATGCTTACTTATTCGCGACTATCTATGATATTCGTCCCCGTGCTCCCTTGACGCACCACATCATCTCCCTTGAAGAAGAATAGCTTTCCGCAACGGCTTCTCTCTCTAACTCTCTTTCTCTCTCTTTGCACAATGGAAAATTGGGAGAGACAAAGTGACGTTTGTGTTATTCTCATTGACTTTTATGATGATTATATGGAGAGATTAATGGTGTATTAATATCATTTAATTGATTTTCTAAATTTGTTTGCCTTCATTGTGCAAATGGGAGAATAAGGAAACTTGGTATGGTCTAATGATGCAACCGTTACAATCTACCACCCTTATAAAAAAATTTCGTCCTCAAAATTTCTTAGAATCTGATAATGTTGAAGAGGTATGGATATTCCTTTGTATCTTACATTGTAGCTTCCAAGTAATCTCTTTCTTTGATTATGTACTGATACGGTCAGTCATCTTTTCAATCAGAAACTGTATAACTTCTCATCGAATGTAAAATTAGACTATATTGCCAAAGAACTTTGTAAAGGGTTATGATTGTACTTTTCTCAATATCGACACATGAAAGATATTATGTACCTTTAAATATTGATGCAATAATGCAATGCCATAATTCATCTCAAGATTCTTTTCTTTGATATCTCGAAAGATCCAAAAATAAACACCTTTCGTTCGGGAGATTCTGATAAACACATGTTCTTTAACTGCATAATTCAACTCTCTTCTATGACAATCACTATAAAATTTGTCTACTTTATGATTTCAACAATCTTCTTCAAATAGATCAACACCCTTCATACTAGTTTGACTTAGCTCTTGTCCCAAAATATGTTTCTCGTCAGTATCGGTCCAACATGTGGGTGATCTATAAAGTCTCCTATACAATACTTCCCATGGAGTCGTCTTGATGCTCAAATTGTAGTTATTATTATAAGCAATCCCCTAATGAAGGATCCTCATGTAATCAGACATTCGAGAACAAATTCTACAATGTATATCCATATCTTTTCCATCATAACTTTACTATAGTAGATCCATTATTCATTTTTTTTGTTATGCATGTGTGAATAGTGTATTAACCTGTGAGCATCAGTTGAGATCAATTTCCTTAACTCTTTGTCATCCAGAACCCAAAACTATCATGGCATATCACATTTTCATCGACTCCATTTATGAAATCGGAATCTTCCTTCTTGGATGTTTCAATCTTTTTTTTGAGATCGAAACCTTTTTACATCATCTAAATCCTTATAATTTTATCAACCTTTTCCCACTGCATCGTCAAACTTTTAGTGTAAAGATTACTACTGCTAACTCCAAGTCAAGAATATGGTAGTTGCATTCTCAAAATTCTTATTGGCACAATGTATAACAAACAACATTTTTATTTCATATGAAGTACTCCCATATTTTTTATCGAATGAATTAATGTGAACCACTAATGCTCTGGTGTATAATAGTAAGCTTTAAGACAGAGTCGTTCCAATTCTTACTTAAAATCTTGGAAAAGTTCATTCACATTCCTCTGAATGTACAAACTTTTTATCCTTTCTAATGAGATTTGTCATCATTAGTGCAATACATGAGAAAAATTCTATATTGATAACAATATACCTTATCACCCTAGAAATCCATGAATCTCTAAAATATTTCTCAACATACTCCAAGGTAATATAGCTTTCATCTTAATTCCTCCAGCTTCAATGTTATCAAACATTAAATATGATAATACTAAGGAATATGATTTTGTCCAACCCGATGTTACAATTAGATCACTTCACATAGACCTAATGCTGACAAAAGGTTTTGGATGCAATATCGAGATGTACTTAGTATTTCTCCAGATCATCAAAGTATATAACAATATTATCCTCAATGACGATCATAAATTTATCATAATCTTCTCAAAAAAATTCTACTCATAAACTCTGTAAAGATGCAAGGACACTTGTAAGATCAAAATGCCTGATGAAATAATTAACAATGATCAACCTTTAATATGGAAGCTACTTGTAGAATGTCATCTTCCTTTGTTCCATGATAACTAGAAAAGATCTTCTCTTCATAATCAAATGAATAAATTATTGATTCCCAAGCAGTAGACATTAATCCCTCAAAGTTACATTATTCATAGCTTGATAACCAGTGCAGAGACTAAGATATATCTTTACTTTTCACACAGAGAATAAGTGTTCTTTATGGAGATTCATTGAGTCACAACGAAAAATTCGATTATCCCACTTTCACTACAACCGATCCTTTGATTTTCTCTATTCAATAGGTATCAATGTGTAAGGACTTTTGAAATTAGTGCAGTTTATGGTGTAACATCAATGGAGAAGTCCAATCTCTATAGGGAAAATAATATTGAACGGTCATCTAAAAAGGTAATAAGGAAAGTCATTAAACAACATTTTTTTATATAACTGAGATGATGATCATGTATACCTAATGAACCATTCAGTTGTTCTCATACTTATTGAACTCCATCTAACTATCACATCCTCTTCGATCATCTTATTATCATGTCTAAGGTAAAATCACTTATGGTAATCTATAATTCCTACTTTACCCAATTGTGTAGATTCTATTGTGTTCAGTATATCACTACTTACCCAATCTTTTAAATAAAATATCCCGAAGATCTTCTCCTTCTGGTAATCTATAATTCCTAAAGTCATCTCATCTAATGCATCAAATACCTAACTTTCCCCATATCATGTTTACTATGTACGGTGAATGGATTATTGAGAATAAGACCTTCAGTATAAATCGATGAAAGTTTGTGCTTGACATCTTCACTGCTAAGTCATAATTATTACCAACTCTTGTAATTATTGGTGTGTATCCTTGGTAATTTCATTATCCAGAGATGACTTGCGACCTTTGTTCACCTTAATTCCATAACGAGGGGTCACCTGAGTAAAAGATCAAGGTGTCAACTAGTTGACTCTACCACTAAGTTTTACTCTATTCTTCTTAGCCGTGGGTCACGATCAATTGTGGATATCCTACACCCAGAGGAACTCTTGCTCTGATATCATTTCTAACGGAACGTATCACGATGACTGATGGAAGTGCCTAACTTGAATTCACACGACCGAACCGTTATCGAATCATACATGGTAATCACTGAGCAAACAAAAATCATTATAAAAAAGATCCATAAAATCCAATTTAACTGAGAGTTCCATTATTACAACATCTATAAAGGGTATACTTGCAAAAGAAATTAAATAATTTCACAACATGGATCCCTGTTCCAGTGGGCATACATATATCCACCATAAACCATGCAATATCCATATCGCGTTGAATGTCTTATTGAGTTTGTTGCATGAACTTGAATGCTCGATCAAACTTGTTCTTCAATTGAAATAAATAAACATAATTTGCATGTGCGTAATACCCAGTATGTATCGGGGTCAATGCATGGGAATTCTATCGGCCTTTTAACATGTTGTAATCCATGTACTTAAATCTCAAAGGCATAACATCATTACGTGCCTAATTGTCCCATGCATGTCTAAGTCTGTTCCCTAACAAGTTGCATATTGAATTCAACATGAATATACATGTGCAATACACATAAAATATATATAAGCTATCATTTTTCATCATAAGGGGTATGTTTCTGAAATTCATGGCTTGCTTTAGATCATTCTTTTGGAATAACCCCTTAGAAAAGCTTTTGCATGACTTGTAACAATTTATTATTCTTAAACCATTTCTCTTATAACATATAATGATTTATCTTTGATTAAATCATTTCCTTGCATAACATGTAATAGTTTACCATTATAAACTAATTCTTTTATCGCATGTGATGGTTTACCTTTCTAAACCATTTCTTTCATAGCATGCAATGGTTTACCTTTCTAAACCATTTCCTTCATAATTTGTAATGGTTTATTCTTTCTTTAAATCATTTTCTTGCATGACATTTCAGTACATCTGTACATATACTTTAACATTAGCATAATTGTATACATACTCATTCCATTAATATAATTGCACATATTCCCATGACATTAACTTAATTTCACATATGCCCATAACATTTTGAAAGTTTAGGGTTGTCTTAATTGTTATATTCTTAGGCGCCTTTGATGGCATTGCTGGCTTTACCGCTAGCACTAGCGGTCCATAACATAACATGACAGTGTAGCTAGAACTGTAGAGGACTTAGCTTTTGCCTCTTTGGTTCCTTGCAACCATACACCCCTTGCGGCGTTTGCCGTTGGGCCTACGGTAATTGGACTCTAGAGGTGGCTCCCACCATTAGTTGTAGCACTTAGCTCCGCTTATCTCATCATGCAGTTATTTATCTTAAGGAAATTCATATTCTTTTATCAACATTTCCTTTACCATACAATAATGCATAATTTAACCAGATCAATTTCAACATCTTACTATTAACTTTTATTACTTGATAGCTTGAATAGTTACAAAGAGACGTGAAATACATAAAGATCTTATCTTAATAATGGTTATAACCATAAGAGACATAATAAGTATTTTTTATATAAATTTCTTAGCTGTGAGTTGACCATATGATTTACCATAAAAATATTACATTCAAGAAATGCAATTAACATCATTTTTACTTTATTACAGAATAAATCCTACTCAAATTAACGTTCATTTTTTTTTCAATTTTCTCAATAACAAAATTACTTTCAGTGGTGAAAAAAATAGAGAATTCTAAAAAAAATTAATATTACTTTAACAATTATATCTGAATCTCGTATAACAAGTTCCATAAATAAAAATTGATATCTTTTGATGTAATTATTGCATACACAACTAGTATTAGTCAAATATAAAGTGCATTGTATTTGTTAGAACATAAATATACATAAACCGATATACTGTATTGAAGTACATGCATTCCGTGTTAATGCATAGTCAATAATGTGATATATATTATACATATAATGACTTATTTAAACAAAAGACCCCTCTCTTTTTCTTTCTTCGATTATGATTATTATCCTGACTTTTGAACGAATTCTCAGTGGCATAAAATTAGGGTATTCGAATCAAAGTGATACATCAGTTTTTTTGCTTGTCAAAGGATACCAATGATGGGTTCTGAGTATACCAATCAACATTAAAAAAATAATCTTTCCCATCTTCTTGTGATTCACCTAATAATTCTTGCTAAATTACATTAGATTTTAAAAATCCATGATATAACTTCCCTACTTTTTAGATCCATGGAAATCGACTTATTTGTAAACTTATCAGTTCAATCCCTTTTCAATGGATGTACAACATGATATACGAGCCATCTAAACACAAAATAACGTCTTTGAGTACGGCAAGACCCAACCTAATATTACATAATCCTCTTTTTGTTGTTAGCAATGGAGAACAAAGAAACATTCATGTGATAGAAATATAATCAATAAGATTATGGTTGGGGAATGATCGTCGAAATATTGGTAGCTATTCCAAGGGTTCTCCACATACATTAGAATATCTTGTTCAAAATCAAGTCGATGCATATGTGTATTACCCTATGAAACTTGGGAATATGGTAAAGGTCTTATTCGAACAAGATCTATAGTCATAAGTAAAATCCTTTACTGACACATATATTTATATATCGTAATCCTAAACCGATTACCTCAAATCTGAGTCCGTACAAGTCGTTCTTAGTTATCCGCGACTATCTACGATATCCATCCCCGTGCTCCCTTGACACACCTCATCATCTCCCTTGAAGAAGAATAGCCTTCCGCAACAGCTTCTCTCTCTAACTCTCTATTTCTCTCTCTCTCTTTGCACAATGGAAAATTGGGAGAGAAGAAGTGACGTTTGTGTTATTCTCATTGACTTTTTTGGTGATTATAGGGAGAGATTAATGGTGTATTAATATCATTTAATTGATATTCTAAATTTGTTTGCCTTCATTGTGCAAATGGGAGAATAAGGAAACTTGGTATTGGCTAAAGATGCAACCGTTACATGAGTCCATATAAAGGACCACAAAATCAACAGGAAACGGCATATCATGCACCTTTACGACACTGTCTTTCAACAAACCTCAAGGTCGCTTGATGGATCGATCTGCAAACTGAAGGACCATGCATGTCTGCTCCAAGAAATCCATCCTGAATTCTTATTGTAATGATGAAGGCATGAGGTTGATGGAAGAACTGCTGTCAAGATGGGTTCACTCAAAGACTTGGTCAAAAATCTCGCATCTGATTAAAGGTACCCCTTTGTCTTTCTTCTTTTGCGGAAGATTGTTGATGGCTTCTACTGTAGCCACGGTGAGGACATGCTTCTCCACATGCTGTCGTCTATTGTTACGGGTTGGTCGATGCTAGTTTGTACATGCCTTCTTCAAGCCTTTCTTCACAACGGGCATGTATTCCATGGATTTCATCAAACGTATCTCAACAGTCAAAATTCTAATAATATCCACAACTCCAGGATCAAATAATGTTTGTTATTTTTTGGATTTTTGTATTTCATCAAGAAAAGGAATATTTATAGAGCTGAAACTGAATACAGTATTACAACAAAATTCTTGTCCACAAATTCTATACAACTGGATCACAAAAAGGTGTACAAGCTAGAGATGAAGGTGTTGTTTCTAGTAGACAAGCAAAAAGCATGGTCTCTACTCCGTTGGCTGGCATTGGATCAGTTGCTGGTGTTGGCTCCTCCGTGGCTGGTGCGACTTTACGTCAACTATGATCATCTTTTTGATCTTTCTAATTTTTTATTCTTTTTGTTGGTAGATATAGGGGTGGGTGGACGATGGCATGGCTCCTCCCCCTTCTTCTTCCTCACCCGAGCCTGTAGATGGCGTGGTTGATGCAGAAGAGGATGATTCACCTGTCAAATCTTTATTGTTACCTTTGCTTGCTGCATATGGATGTAAAGTCCTATTGCTCCTGAGAGTGGCACCATTATATAAAGAAATATTGCAATCATCTGATTCTATAGGCACAGACAAGACATCAATTCTACCTACTCTTTTCTTTTAAAATTATTGGGATTTGCTTTGACTTGTGTAGGAATAAGAGTTCTAGTGGCAGTCAGGTCTTCGAGCTTCTTGGTCATCTCTGCTAGACCCATTATGAGTTAGGCCAAGCAGTCCAGTATGGGGTTCATTGGAACCACCTCAGGAGTTTCAGCGTGCATACCACACTAGGGT
The DNA here is from genome assembly GCA_037367405.1 of Ottelia alismoides. NCBI lineage: Eukaryota > Viridiplantae > Streptophyta > Magnoliopsida > Alismatales > Hydrocharitaceae > Ottelia > Ottelia alismoides. Next base: position 1,459,031 of record JAZKJV010000479.1, read on the forward strand.
TGATGGTTGGGAGGCTGAGGTTGGGACTACCGATGTTATTAAGGAGGAGGAGGAAGTTGATACTGTTGATAAGGAGGAGGGGAATATTGCTGTTATCCGACCATGTAATGTTGTGATGGCTATGGATGACGGTAATGAGACTGTGGATACTATGGAAATTGTCTCCAATTTCCTTAGTACTGCGGATATGGGTGATGTTGGTACTAATGCTGAGGTTGAAAGGATATTGCAAAATGACCACCCTAGTTTGGTGGTAATGTTGATTGGCTACTTGCTAGCACTGGTGTTATCCCGCAGGACATGTCAGTTGTGCATCGTTAATCCATACTCCATTGACTTCTTGGATAAGTGGTGGTGGTGGACATGAAGGATTGAAATATGGGGGTAGTCTTGCTTGTAGAACACCATCTATTGATGCGGTAGGGCCTACTCAAGTGCCTACATGTAGTACACGTGTTGGATCGAGTGTTGTTGCGGACTCATTTGAGGTTGCTCTAGCGTTGAGGGCTCATCCTTCTTCTTAGCAGGAGTCTCTGATTATGGTGTCGTCGAGTGACATGAACTGATGGTGCTCACCAGCTGCTCCAACTTCTTGATGATTTGGTCCAGCTTGTCTAAATTTGTGTTCTTTGTTCAATCAAAGTGAGATTTTCAAGATCATGTGATCACTTCTCGATAATATCAACCCTAGAAAGATGGCCCCCAATGATACTAAGGTTGCAGTTCTCATCTTTCTCTACCTCTCAAGATGTTGCCATATGAACTGTATTGTGGAGGACCTAATGCTGTCTCTGGTACGCACATGATGAAGAGATGACAGGCTCTCCCTCGGCCATTTCATCAAAGATCTTCCATACCACATCTTCATCCTTATTAAAAATGAGATCCCCCACAGGCAGCATCGACTAGTCTCCTTCTCTTGATATTCAGACCCCGGAAAAGTGTTGGACCAAACTGATCCTTGGTATCTCATAGTGAGGGCGTTTCTCCTACAAGTTTGTAAATCGCTCCCAGATTCATGAATAGACTCATGGGTGTCCTGGAAGAGGTTCTTGATCCTGGATCACATCTAGATGAGTCAATCGAGGGGGTAGAACTTGTGAGCGAACACAGATTTGAGCTCCTCCCTGGTCATCACAACCTTTCCCAAATGATTGACCAAATAGAGGGCCTTGTCCTACAGACTGAAGGGAAATGAAATCATCTTCACTGCACCTGACGGGATGTTAGGTTAATGGGTCATCCTACAAATGCGGGAGAACTGCTAAAGGTGAATGTATGGCTCCTCATTGGTGTTTCCATGGAATGAAGGGAGGATCACAAGGAACTTAGGCTTGATCTTGAAATGAGCATGGATCAGTGGGATGCAGATCCATTCTGTCATCTGGTTGTCTCCAAAATTGTATATCTCCTTCAATGTAGGCTTTGGGTTCTCGTTCCCTACTCCCTCTTCTCGATATTGATCATCATGGGGCATTTTCCACCTCTCCCTCCTGTTAGTCCATTCATTACGTCATTCAGCATATTTTGAAATGTAGTTTGGGCAAGTGCCTTCTCAATCAGTCGTTGTTGTATCCCTTGGATAAAGGCCAGCAACTAGGCTTTCACCTGGTTATGATCGATCATTTGATTCTTGTATAGTTGGGGTGGTTGATGCCTTTGCCCTTCCCTTAGGAATCCATCTCTCAATTTGAGTCTGAAGAAATGATTTCTGGACTGGGATCTAGGACTAGGGCTTGCTTCTATCTGCAATATGAGAGAATCCCAATCAGACCACTTGAAATTGAATTTCCAGTGGTCAAGGTGAGTTTGAGATTAGGGTCAATACCAATGATTGTGAGTAGGGCTGTTAGGAAACCTCGAGCTCGATGAGCTCAACTTAGGCTCGGCTCATTAAGGGCTCGCGAGTCAGACTCGAAACCTTAATGAGTCCGAACCCGAGTTGGGCTTTATTGCCGTTAGCTTATCGAGTCGAGTCCAAGTTGGGCATTGTTCAACTCAGAAACGTGACTTGATAACTTTTTTCCCATCTTAATAAAAAATTGAAGACATATATACCGAAACTTCCACATTGAGTTTTATATAAAATAGAGATTAACATTTTTCTTTCCCAAAAAGCTACAGAAAAAGAGTATAAAATAACAACATTAAAAATGTCATTTGTATAATTTAATGTATAAAATGGAACAATGACTCATTAAGAGGTTCATGAGCCTGCTCATTTTGAGGCTCATGAGCCTGCTCAAAAACTCATGACTCGATAAAAGGCTCATGATCCAGCTCATTTTGAGCTCATGAGCCAGCTCAGAAACTCGTGGCTTGATAAGAGGCTCATGAGTCAGCTCGAACTCGACGAGTTCGAGTTCAAGTCGGTGATCCAGGGCTCGACCCTTATCGAGCCCGAGTTTGAGCCTTAGGTTTGTTATCGAGTTCGAGTCCGAGTTGAGGCCGACTCGGCTCGTTGAACTCGATAGACACCCCTAGTTGTGAGTAGATTAAAAGATGTAGTCTGAAATCAACCTCCATTCGCAACATGTGGTAGGGGTACAAGAGTGGTCCTGGTTTATTGGTGGTAAAGGGAGATGAATAGAAAATGAGGAATATGGAGATCGGATCTCAAAGTCTAAATAGGTTTCTCGGTACTCGCCTCAAATTATTAATGGTGCCAAATCTATGGAATCGATGTGGGTGTCGGCATAGTCCTGACTAAACCATCCTTGGATGGTAATCGTGGATCAAGAGAAGATCTATGCGGGAAGAAAGATATGGTGGTCAACAAGGAATAAAAAGGAGTGTAAAACAATAGAAAGGCTCGAAATGAACAAGGGGTCAAAGACAAGACACATATGACAAAATTTGCACAAATGGGCGGGACTTGATTTTTGAACCTTAATCTAGATCCATACAAATACAATACAAAATTGGGTTTACCAACTCACACAATTTTAAACCCTAAGGGATCGACTAATTATTATCTCTTCATATTTGAGTTGTTATTTCAGGCATATCTTATAACAAGTCCTTAGCATGCTAACCCTATAGGAGAAAGAGTAATTGCAAAAAAAGTATCGTGTACTTGTCCTCCTCCTTTGTAACCTGTAGTCTACACTTATTGAGGTCCTTGTAACCCTTCCGGGATCCCTACTCAGACAAAGAAATAGAAGGAGGGAGCTGATAGACGAAACTTACTACTCTGAACCTTGCTCACAACGAAATCACCCATTAGCATGCACTAACCTACTCGAATGCAAATCGATGATACAAGCACCCTAGTGAAGTTGTGGCCTAAGCACAATACTTCGGACCAAGTTGATGTTCCACACAAGGCGGGAACACCATCGTTGACAAGATCCTACTTGGTTACGTACGATAGAAGTGCCATTACTTCAGAAATATAGGTGATACACAAGGCAATTATAGACTGAGTTTTTTGCTCTAATACTTAGCGGATCCTGCCTAGCTCATGGGAGGGGTTTTGGTTCCCTCCTAAGGTGCCTGAAAACAATGAGGGCTTTATGAACCCAAGACAATGATAGTCCATTACAGATTTTAATTTAGTTCAAAGTTTATTTAGCGAACTCTGTTTAATTTTTGGATTTTCACTTTTTTGGGTATCTTTCATACAAGCGCCTAACGATTTTGTAGATTTTCATTTAAGTCTTAGGTGTTCAAAATCATATGGAGATAGGAAAAAAGTCATGTAAATTGATTCAATGATGGAAATAATACCATTGAATCTAATGATGCATGTTGAGTTAGAGGACTTACATTGCTTCCCATCTCTCTATGTTGTATACAAAACAGAATTTTTAAGCCTATCTACATGACGGTGTGTAATCAAAAATATTGCACTAAACAATAGATGCTATTAAGAGTGAAGAACCATATGTTAATTATTCAGGAATAAATGCTGGGGGTTCGATCTTGGAGACTTCTTGGTGCCCTCCACAACAGGTCCTGTTAGTATTGTATGATGCCTCTCTCGGCATGTGGGTTTAAGTCCAAATAACCAACATTTATTTGTTTCACTAGACATAATCATAAGACACTATAGGAGCATGCAATTCTTATTAGGGTTTGGACCTAATTACTGATTCAAGAAACCTACAAGCTAAGGGCTCCTACACACAAAAAAAATAAAATTAAGGAAGAAAACTCAACACATCGAGAAACAAAATAAAAGAAGGTGGTGAAAACACGGGAAAACTACGGCAAGGCCCCTATGTGAACATACACCCAATCATTGGACCTCGTTGTGTAGAGTAGTATCCAAGTCATTAATTATTACAAATGAATAAATATCTCTCTCACGAATAAATAAATCTAATCGAAGTCTATGCTAAGTAGCCTCTCTTTGCCACATTTGAAGCCTCTCCAACTAGTCAAAGCCTAAAGACCAATCTCCACTAAGCTCAGTTTCATCAGCCGCCTATGAAGCCTTCCTTGCGTAGAGGGCCCTTGCAACAAATACAAAAAAGAGGTATATTAGCGCTGATGACCAAATAATCAAAACGAATGTATCACAATGAGTTGTACAAGTAATAAATGAATCAATAAATATGCACAAAGAAATGATATAATAATTGAATAAATCAATAAATGAATGTACATAATAGGCTACAAAATAGGCTACACACATTGCTCCCCAACAATGACGCCATTTGGTGAGACGGGTTTAGCGAGGGTCTAGAAATCTCACAAGGTTAGTCAATCAACAATTAACCCATGAAACAATAATAACAATGAATAGTAAAATTATGTAATAAAATTTATTATTCTTTATAATACAAATGATAGAAAGCAAACATGTAGAGGTCGAACCAAAGAGAGCAAGATAGGTAGCCTGAGATTATTTCTAATCAAAGTATATTACATACAAGTATGTATTTATTCATTATATGGACTTTTATTTTATTATATATAAATATTTGTTGTTTTTAATTATCTAATTTTTCTTTTAGTATATATTTTTTGTGTGATTTTTCAAATCATTTTCTATATTTTTGTATTTTATAAATTATACGGGGACAAAAATGTGCTCATTTGAATTTTAATAAATAATTAAAATGCCCAAAATGCATTTCTAAAAATATATCGAGAATATGCATACTAGCAAGCATCTAAATCTATTTTTACACAATGTTTATAACGTGGATGTTATTTTTAATAAATGAAATTCAAGAACCAAAAATACATGAACTAGGAATGGTATATTTGCAATTAAAATAAAATCCAGGGGTTCATATACAAATATGCCAAAATATACAACTAATATTTAAATTCTTTGGACTTAAAATAAATACAAAAACTAGTAAGAGTATATTTGCATAACTTCCGTACCCTACTAGCTCATGTGGACTAGGACTAAAGTGCTAATTAAATAAATCTAAGGTCCTTTACGTAAAGTTTGCATAATTGTTTACACTGCATGTTTTATTTATTGTACTAAAAAAATTCAAAAATGGTGGTGTGAAATATGCAGTTTACCGCTAAATGGCACTTCATCGGACGGTGGTGGTTGGGTTATTTGACATGTATCACGTCCAGGAAGCTCGATGATGGTTCATGCTGGAGAGCTATGATTAGATCTTGGGTGAGATCTGATGGCTGAATGTGAGGCACATCCAACGATTCCTACTGCATCTGGAGCGCGAGACTCTCCATTGGACGGTCCTGATCTGCCCTGGAAGAACGGGCTAAGAACACCTCAACAGGTTGCTTCGATTCGCTCCTCCTCCGTGCTCCAAACTCCTCCATGGCTGTTGAGGGTCTCTAGATGATCGCCTGGGTCTTCCGCAGCTAGGGGATGGCCTCAAAGGGTTTGGGCCCCAACGTTGGATGCCTAGAGTGTGGTAGGCCTGGAGCTTCCTTGATGAACTTCGGACAGGCTAAGATGCCCCTTCCACGACCTTCAAACAGAGCTGAAGCATCACATGATGAAGGCAAAGGCTCCTGGGAATTTATTGATGAATGTCATGATGGGATGAGGTGGAATGAGGGTGCTCTTGTGAGAGGCTGTAGAGAAACACTGTAAGGCTGATCAGAGCAAGATAAGGGGGTCTAAATGGTTCGATCCGAAGGAGAAATGGAAGGCAAAGGAAATAATAACAAAAGCGAGAGTCAAAACAGAGCATCTGGATGATGAATTGGCAGGAGCCCTAGCTGCTCAGACGAATGGAAAGATCGAAGCTAGCGACACCTACTGATCTGGAGACTACACTGAAGACAGAAATAAAATTGCAATAACGAAATATACCTAAAGAATGAAAGTGTACATCTCATACATATCGGAGACGACAGGGAGCAGAGGTGGCTGGAGGACCATCGTGGACATTCTCTCCTCCTCTTGGCGTGCTCTCAAGTGTGGGGAATCCACCTCTACCATCGGCGACGCACTCGCTGATCACCTGGACACAATTCAGACCTTGGAAAGGGATCAAATTGGGTTGGAGGCCTGGGGAGCTTATTTATAGACTAGAGGTAGACACCTTATTATCCGGTGATTTAGGAAGGATAAAGGCGATGCGCAAAAGATTTGGAGCTTGGGTGTGTATGACGATAGAAGATGATCGTGGTGTGAAGAGCAGTGAAAAAGAAGGATTAGATACCCATGAAAAAGGGTAAAAAAATTGGGGACATGATGCTTCTGATGAGTCAATGCACATGGGGAGGTATTTAACTGGAGGTCAACGAACCTTAGGCTGTGATTGGTCCACAATGGACACAAGAAGACAAAATAACATGATTTATTAGAAATTAATTAATAAAAAATAGTAAATGGTTTTATTAATTTTTTATAATTAAATAAAATGTTTATTATTTATAAAGTGTTTTAATATGATCTTTATTTATTTTTTAAAGGTATTTTATTACAAGTTTTTTTAAGATTTTATTTATAGGTATATTTGCATACGTTGTGTGTCTTTTATTTTTATTTGTAGTTTTTGATTTTATTATTTTTTTCTTATTTTTTATATTTATAACTCATTTTTATATACATAAATATATTTTTTATTTTTCTCAAATGATATGTACACATAGATAAATAAGGTAGCATATTATATATGTATAGCTATTGTATATTCATCTATGTATCTGGTATACATGTTTGATTTTAGTGTTTTATTTATGGATTTATTTTAGCTTTTATAAATTCATAATTTATAAGTAATGTTTACAAAATTATAAAGTTTATAAAATTATAAAAATAATAAATAATAAATAAATTGAATATTTTAATCAGGTGTATTATACAATAGGGGTCCAAACCTAACTTTCACACCTTTACTCCAAAAATATGAAACTACCATCGTTAAATACCTTATTAAAGTTATATAAAGTTAAAAGTGATTTTTATACGTTTTGATTTTTTATTTGGGAGATATGGGTCTGTGAAGTTTAGGTTTTGGGATTTTATTTTGTGTGTGAAATATGCATTGTACATTATTTTTTACATGAAATCAATTTTTTATTTTTTATGTATTGTTATCTCCAACTTTCTACTAAAAAGTTTCTTTATTTGAGGTATAATTAATGAAGAATAAAATAGGTCCCAAAAAAGATTATAGATGAATTAAAGAATGAGGATATTAGTTGTATTTTTGGCCCGTATCTCCACTTATTTTATTCCTTGTCGACCAACTCAATTATTGACTTGTTGTTGGAGTTAAGGATCATAAAATACCTCTATTGTTTTATTCCTTTTATTTTATTTCCTTTATTCTATAATTTTGGCATTAAAAACAATGTTTTATATGCAATAAATGGAACAAATAATGAATGTTAATATGTATGAAATAATGTTATTTGCATGCATTAGCTAGGATTTTTAAGGCCAAAATGATAGAATAAAGGTGATGAAATGGAGATTCATCAACTGGGCATAGATAGTGATTGTAAATCCAAGATTCTTCACCCAGTAGTGAGCTTTGCCACCCAAGGCATGATATAATCCCATATAACATTAGGGTGTCTAAGGTTAGCGCAGACGAGCTCTATGTCCCTTAAAAATGCGTATTGCTCCTCGGAAACATTCCCATCAAAGTGCAACAACAAGTTTAGAAACTAAGGTTTCAACATAAAATCAACTTCAAGTTGGGTCGGACTCAAATAATCCCTAATTCTGTATTGTTCAAGGTTCTACATGGCATCCATTTGTGGATCAACCCCAACATTGAGCTATCCCAACTGAACTCGGAGTAAGGCATGTTGCTGCTCAAATGTAGCTAGTCTAGGTAGTATCATCCTCATGGAACCCTCAGGGTGTTCTTCTTCATCTCTTTCTCTTTGGAGGCATTTTACTTGAATCTTATTGGAGACCAGAGTCAATAATGTGATCTTCATTAGAAGAGGATTCTGGAATCAAGATATTCTCACCGAGGCAAAGGTCTTCCTCGATGAGATGGGAGGAGAGAAAGGGAATGCTTTTGAATGATAATCCCAAGAGTGATTGATCCTAAACTCAAGAGGTTCATGAGTCTAGGTTGGTCCAGATTGTGAATGGACCTTTGAAGACGTACTTCTTAGAGGGTTCAACGAGAGATTCGTGAAATCTGAATAAATATCCACCTAACCAATCATCTTTGATGTCAAAAGAACTGTTTAGAACATGATATTCAATGAGATACTAGTTCTATGGTGCACGTGAATGTGCAAAGAATACTCACACAATACAAACGTAATGTAAACCCCTTTGGAAAGTTCACCAACTTCACCCGTAAGAGTTCAACCAATTTATCTTATCTGTTTAAGTTGGTAGTAAAACAATCTTTTAATACATTACTCACAGGTGTAGTCACCTAAGTTTGTTCATGTTTAAGCCGGCAGGACACACCAACTAAAAACAAGACTACTTCTTCTAAGGGACGGAGACAAGTTCTTGCAGTAATAACGGAATCCTAAGAGTGAGTCCAAGCACTTAGGGCACAAGTCTAGGTATTTTAGCTCTAATCCTTAAAGGCTAAATCCTTAACCACTCTTGTCTGGAGGAAAGTACTTGTAAGTTCGATGAGGGCTTTATGCACCCATAAAGCAGGGTTCTCATATTCCATTTTTTGTTTAACCAATCTTCTTAATTCAGTCCCAATTTTAGAGTTAGGTTGTCACTTTAAAAATAATTTGAGCACAAAAAAGCATGTCTACTATTTAGCCCCAATTTCCTTTTTAATCCTAAGTTGTAAAACAAGGGATGGATTCGGAAATCAGAATGCAAACGTGAAAAGATGATATATGCTGAAAAGAAGGTATACTTACATCGACTCCCAACACTCTCCATGTGTTATGCAAAAATTTTTAAAATTACACTAATGCATGCAGATCGAGAAAACTGCACCTAAACAATATACTATTAAGGGGAAAGAATTTGATTTCAAATTGGTTAAGTAGTATGTGTCTATGTATGTCTCACTATGAATCTTAAAAGATGGTGAATCTTCTATGTTGTGTGGCCTAAACTACGATGGACTCATACAAATTTGAAATTACACTACCATCTTCCTATCCTAATTTCTCCACTCAAGTCAAGCCCCACCCTCACCAGAGAGTGAAATAAGTCTCGACACACCCAAGAGAAAGTCCAAGTCTGGGTACACACAATATCCCAAACGGAATCCGCTAGAAATATGTAGTTACTCAATTATTACAAAAATTTTTAAAAATAAAATAAATGTAGAAAATAAATTCCTAAGTACTCTACATTCTCTCACGAGTTGACTCGATCTTAAATTTATTGCAGAACTTTCAGTCAACTTAACACCAGAAAAAGCCAACCTCCAATGCTCCTAAGTTGCTCGACCACCTAAGTGGTTGCTTCATCACCTCATGTCACTCGCACAAAAAATAAGATGATGGTCAGAGAGATATTCTTAAAAAATAAAATGAAATAAAGAAAATGAAACAAATAAAAATGTATAAAAATAAATAGAGAAATATACACAAGAAAAATCAGGAGTTAGACTACCCGAAGGTGAAAAAACTAATACCTAGACTTTTTAAAAATCAATCTAAGATGTGCTTCCTCGACTATGGTGCCATTTGGAAAACCCTTATTTTACCCTTGCTAATTATGTGTAATTCACATTAAAATTTGTTGCAGGTGGGAAATTCATATTAATCAAAAGACCACTTAATTAATTATCAAATTAAAAGTGAGTGGACAACTTTTTATTTTACTTGGGCAAGCCCAAGGTCAAACTCAAGGAGGCCACTTTCTTTGTAGGTTAATTATTAGGCGATCTAGAAGCTAAGCTTTCATGGAAAAAAATTGTACTTTTCATGCAAGTGAATGACAATTCATAATGTGATTGATTTAAGTTCTTAAAAAATAAGAAACTTGGAGAAATTTGGAAATCAATTAATGCGCATTTTAATGCACCAGTTCTAAGTTTTGGAGAACATTAGAGAAAGGATTTAATACATGTGAAATTCAGAGCATGAATAGGCAAAATATCATTAAATTTCAATCTCTAATTTTTAATAAATTCTTAAAAGTGCATAAAAATTTTAAACAAAATATCCACAAATAGAATTAATTAGGAAATAACTTGCTTTTTAGAATCCAAGAATTATGTCAAATGAATGTTCAAATTAAAGCGCAAACATAGGGTTTTCTTTGTAAAATAAAAAAAATTCTACAAACAAAAGTTGTGTCGAATGGCACTTCTTTAATTGCCTATACCTTTGGGATTGATTCAATAATTTACCCAAAATAATTGCTTTTTTGGGGCCACTTGGGAGACCGTCTTCATCCCTACAATGTGGGTTTCTAGGAACCCACCACCTCGATGGGTGACAACAATGGTTGGGTGGCGGCTCCACCACGAGCGGTTGAGGCGTCAAAGGAGGGTGGCAACCTCTGCAAAGCTGGTCAAGGAGGTGATGGCTGGAGGCTGCATCGAGGACGGTTGTAGACCTCGACCGAGCAATTGAAGTGATGCAGACGACAAATGGGCGATGCTTGCCTCCTCTCGATCGATAAACGACACAAGTGGGAGTCAGAGTTATTGGAAGGAGGTGGTATCCAGGGGGCAAGAGATGGCGAGGTAGGTTGATGCTGCGTAGGTGAGCACCTATTGTTGGATGATGAAAGCATTTGATGGCCGCATGCGTTGGTGTATGGTGAGGTGGAGAGGCGGTCACATGTGTGTGAGAGAGGAGGGATGATTAAGAAGAAGTAGAGGAAGTGAGAGAGACTTGGGTTGTTCTACTGAGGACAATAGGAGATTTTCATGCATTTGTTTAGCAACTGTAAATTTTTTACTAATCGGTCCATGAAACCACTCCCAAAAATCATAAAAAATTTTCATTAGACTCTCCGTGAGTGGTTTATCCATTGAAATGCAATTATTTTTGTGATTTGATGAGTACCTGAAGGAGTAGTGAAGAGAGAAAATAAAGAGGAAGGAAGAAAGGACGGAAGAGGAGGATGCTACATGTAACTTGGTGATGGAGGAGGGTGCTTGGGGGATGGTGCTTGATACACGTCTCGGATCATCGCTCAAAACTGCAGTCGGGACGAGCTCGAGCAGCTTGCGATGGAGGCACCGATGTTGTCTAGAATACAATGGATCTTGCTGGAGTTTTGACGCAGGTTGTCGCTCACTCTCTCTTTATCTTGATGTCACCAAGATGGAATAGAGGAGCTCTCAAGTCCTCTCGCAAAATGGCGGATGGTTGGAAGTTGGAGGTGTCCATGGATTTTGTTAGGCGAGAGGAAGAGAACATGGGTAAGTGGGAGTGCTTGAGGATGTAGACAACGAGTTGGAGAGAGTGGGGGATGGTTATGGGGCGTGGGAGGTTGTAGGAACGATGTGGAGGAGGAGGGAGGAGTGGTTATGGAGAGAGGAGTTTGGTTGCATGTGAAATAAGAAGAAAATGTGGGAGAGATGGGGAGTTAACCTCGGATCAATAAAAGAAACAAGATGATTGATTGATGGGTGAATGGGTATTTTGGAGGAAGTGAGGTGGATAAGTGATTGGAGGTGGATCAATGGAAGACCTCCATGTGGAGATTGACTTTGGCCACAAAAATAAAAAGAAGTTGAAAATATAAAATAAATAGAAGAAGACTCCCAACAGATAAATGTTAAACATAAAATTTTTAAATCTCAATGAGATTTATAGCATTACGAAGACACCAAACTCGAAACATAAATAGTATACATCATAAAATATTTTAAATGTATTTTAAAGTATTGAAACAGCAATTTTTGAAGGTTTTATATTTTTTCTTTATTTTTTAATAAAGAACTAAAAAAGAAATTAAATTACTAAACACATAATTAAACTTAAAACTATTTTTTGGATCCTTAATTATATAAAAAAAGCTAAATAAGGAAAATAAAGGAACATATGTACCATAAAATGAGGGTACCAAAACCCAAGTTTCTCATACAAACTCCGATTCTTTTGAATTTAGTCTTATTTTAAAGGTAATTGAACACACACTAATTCAAAAGTGAATAGGGGTCCATGGGAGACTGCATGAGAGATATCACGTTTTAAGGCTCTTAGTTTTAAACTTAGGTTAGAGTTCTATTTGTCAATTTTACAAGTTAGTATTTTTTCAGCATTTTTCATTTATTAAGGTTAGTAATATGTACAATATAGAGTTGACTTTATTCAATTATGAGTTAGTGAAAAATAAATAAAAATAGTGAAAATATGGTAAATATACATATGATATTTACAAGTGAATTTGGCTTATTATTTAATACAAATATGCATGCTAAAATGCAACTATTAATTCTAAATGCATGAATGAGAATAATGCAAAATAAATGGATAAAAGCATATAATTAATCGAGAAAGAAGCTTTATTTTCAACTTTTAGAGTGATGAATCATAGAATCATCACCACTCCACATGGCTCCCCCTCCCTCACCACCTTGGACCTAGTTGCACGAAGCCCTCTACATCTTACTCTCTCTCCATATGACACCCTCCCCCTCCCCATCTCATTGGTGATTCATTAATTGGCAATAAAAATATGCTCTCGTTGTTGCATGGTCCAATCGACAATCAACAAAACCGAGAGAAGATATGCATGAAAATTTCTCGGCTTTAATTTAAACTTGCGCAAGTCCAAGGCCAAATACGAGGGCATAGGAAACTATTAGTTAAATTTAGTAGTTATTAAGTAATTTATCAATTCTAGGTTAAGCTCAATGTAAACAAACACAAAGAGTATGCAATTTTTTTAATACATTTTATGCAATTATTTAATATAAAAACAATAATACAATAAGCATACAAGGACATACCATACACAAATATGCTCATGAATAGTTAAAATAAATACTTGTGAAATGAATCAAATTCCTTTATGATAAATCAGTGCCAGCAAGGTACCACATTCATCCTACATTCAATTAACAAGGATGAATAGAGAAAATTAATACAATAAAATTTAACACATGAAAAGATTAAAACTATGATTTAAAAGCACTAAATTCAAGAGCATAAAAATATCTTTCCAACTACATCAATTTCAGTCTAAACGGACTAATGGTTCATAAGTTATGAATATAACAAGGCATGGGCATAAATGCAAGAAAACTTGTTTTATTTTATTATTGTATGTCCAAAATGGACTAAAATATAAATACAAAAATCTTCTCATGTTTTTATGCAATTTTTCGAAGTATCAAGACTAAACTGCAATTCGACTTCTTTTTGGGCTCATTTGCAATTTCACTAGATGCACATGCATGAGCACCTGACTTTGCTAGGCTCGGCAACACAGGCTTGGTCCACATGTCTCTCTTTAAAGCTCTAGCATAGGCTTGGGTGCTTCGAGCCTTAGGTGTGAACTGTTGCCTCGGTTCTTGGATCAGGGTTGATATCCACCATCGAATCTGATCATGGAGATCAAATCTAATGGTTATTGCTTTGTGTGTTCTTCCCTCTCCTCCACAGGTGGTGACGAGTGGGCAGAGCTCCGGTAGGGCTCTTTATCCTCCTCCACTGTCCTCTGTGAGCACTGATGATCGCAAAACCTCCGCAGAAGTTTAGTGAATAGGCTGGTGCCCTACGGATGGTATGATAGAAGTCGTGAAGGTGACTTGTTGGAATGTTGCCGACGACGGAAGGTGAGATTGGAGCTCCACGATTTTTTCGATCTTTCAAGTCCTGCAAGTATGAGTTTTAAACACGGATCCAAGGCAAATCTCCTAGAATCCTTATGAGGTGAGACGGAGTCTGCTAGAGGATGAATGAAAGCAACCTTATGTGGTTCTTCTCACTTGTAGAGAGAAGAAACAGAGGAAGTGAACAACATAATGGAGATGTGGGAAAGGGAGTATGAGATATATGCATGAAAGAATGGAAGTTAACAATGGTATCCAATGGTTTAGATGAAGCACATCACGATACAACAATACAAGAGAATTAATGTAAAAACTTGAAGAAACTAAGGTTAGATTAGTATTATTAAATATCTATTTGCATATTTTTATTTTATTTTGATAATGTTATTTGTATTTTTAAGTAAATATGTGTACATATATTGTAGGTATAGTAAACATATAAAATTTTATAATGTGTTAGTATTTTAAATGTTTTATTTATGCTATATTTTTATTATGTTTTATTTAACATATACAATTATTTAAAAATATAAGGAGAGTAAAAATAAAAAGAATACAATAATCAGTTATTTATATAGATGCCTCAATACAATAATATTGCAAAAAGTCAACTTTTGTACCTTAGATCCATTTTCGATGAAATATCTTCATTAGATATATAATTTAATTTAAAATACAATGGATGTAAGGCTATGTGTGTACCATGTGCACTGTGCATGGCTTTTATTGGCTATTATTGTTATTTTTCCATATATTATTATGTACAAATTTCATGTTTAAAACTTTATTATTTGAGGTGTGTATAAGTGTGAATGAAATATTGTAAAAATGAGTTATTTATAATATAGTGAATTAGGGTTTCCGTGAAATTTATATAGTATTGACCCTTATCTCCCCTTACTTTATTCATGGTCGATCTAGTAAATATTAGTCTTGAGGTTTAGCATCATTCAGTAAGAATTTCATTTATTTCTTCTTCTCTTTTCCCTACATTTTGGATTTAAATGCAAATAATTTCATGCTAATTGCATGTCAATGTTAGGTGTTAATTTATGCTAATTAGTGGTATTTACAGGTAATTTGCTAGGGAGTTAAAAACAAAATGGAAGAGTAAAGGTATATGAATGACTATTCTTCACTCCCTGATACTTAGTCCCGAGAGAACACTTATTAGGAAAATAAGTAATGCAAAAGAGAAAATAAAGAAAATGAAAATAAATAATTTAGAATGATAATGGTTTTTAAACTTACTTTATAAAATCAAAATTTGGAGTACAATCGGATCTTTGGATTGTTAATGTGTCGGAACTTTATTGGTTAATTGCCCTCAAGTTCCACAATCCTCTCTTCAAATTTTCTCAGTAACCAGGTCAGAATAAGTTTATTCATACACAAACCTTATGACTATGAGTCTCACTTGTACAATGTACGTGATTGTAGCTCTTCTCACCGGAAATAGCAAGAAAAGATTTTCCTCAACAAGGTAACCGTAATTTCCCAATAGAGCTACTCTTTCCTCAAGGAGTGAGGTATTTCCTTTTAAGTTCAAGTACAACTACCACAAAGATAAGGGGGTAGAGAGAATGATGGATTGTGACCAATGTAATCACATATCCTTTAGAGCTTGACCAGTGTAGCCAAGTCTCCAACCATAAGTAACATTGAAATCTTTAAATTTGAAGTATAAGCCATGCTTATTGATACATAACTCTGAAGAAAATGATTTTTCATTGACATTTTGCCCATCCATTTTTTGGAGTTTTTGCACTTTTTTATACTATATACAACAGATTATACATAAGGAATTTTTCTTCTCGAGCCAGAAGATTATCACTATTTTAATGTTTTATTATAACCCACATCATCATGTCTGTAGACATCCATGCCACTAGCTCGAGTTCAGGTGAACTGGCCTCCTATTGGGGTGGCATAAATTTCCACACGTGCGCTTCTCAAGCAAAAGAATCCTACACCCACCACCTCATCAGAGTTGAGCTAAGTGCAGAGTGCTTGTCCTAGTTAGATCAATGCCCTCAAGAGTCATGTGTGTGCTTCAAAACATTACTTATTCAATTCTATAAGACATGTGAACATAGTCTAGTGGACTCAAATAATTAAGTCACATTTACTTAAAAAGTCTTAATTCTAGTTCCTAGAAGTTTCTTGATAAATTAAGTGGATTAAGGTCTAGACCAAGATCCAATCTTTAGATTTTATTAAGACTAGTTCAAGTAATGAAAGCATTCTGAAAAATGCTCATGCACTGAAAAGATTTTTTGTGAAGCAAAGTTTCTGGCTTTGAAATTTTTAAGGAATTTTCAAAGAGTTTTTGAAACTTTTTATAAACTTTTTGAAATATTTTTCAAATTTTTATGGTATTTTTGAATGGATTAGTGAATTGAATAAATTATGTACAAATTTAAAATGGATTCTATACAAGTACACATACATGTTTTTATATAGGAGTTTATTTACAACAAAATTTATTTGGATAATGTTGCAACACTATTATATACAAGGATTTCAAAATAATTTGAAAATATTTTGCAAATATTTGTCAAACATTTTGAAAACTTATTTTGCAAATACTTTTCAAAGAAATTTTCAAATAGTTTTTATAAAATGTTTACAATAATTTTCAAAGGAATTATTTTTCAAGAAAGGTTTGAAAAATTTTACAAAAGATTTTTCAAAGCATTTTAAATTCATTTTTTAAAATCATTTGCAAAATAGTTTCAAAATAATTTTTACAAACCATTTTTCAAATTTTTTTATTCAAATTTAGATGAGTTTTTTTATAATTTATTTTATTGTAAGCCCTTACCTAGTATATTTTCCATATTATTTAAAGTATAAAAAATATGAGTTATGACTAACACACACACACACAGATATATATATATATATATATATCATATATATGATACTCTGATACTTGGCTCGGACTATGTCCTCATAGTGACCAAGGGCGACAAAGGAAGATATAACTCATGTTAAGTGTACTACAATGACTCAATAAATGAATAAGAAGTTGATCCCTCCCTAATATTTGTAGGTCAACTAATCCTGAGTATAGAATATTGTACACTAAATGGGGATAATTGAGGGTAAGAATTTATGAAAAATCAACGAATCAACTTGTCTCCCCTTATAATTAAGATAAAATATCCCCTAATATAGAAAATAATTATCAATAAGTTAAAAGACAAGAGAGAGAATACTAAAGAACAACTCAAATGCACTCATACCCCACATGCATAGGATCTGCTCATCCTAAGTATGAAATTGATGAAAGGGATGAATGAATAAAACATAAGAATGAAAGAATGAAAGAAAACTAAAAAGAATAAATAAAGGAAAATATTATTGTAAGGACATTGTGATAATATTCAGATGTTGTTGGGAGATATTCTTCAAATACCACATTGATCGAATCAACAACAGATAAGAACGCATCACGCTCTAAATATGACTTCAGCAGTTGTCAATTGACTATGAACAATTGTCCATTAAGATATGAGAATTCTACCATTGTCACACAACGTCTTCACCACAAATTGCCCAATCCACTTTCTCTTTAGTTTTCTTGGGAATATCTTCAACTTCGCATCAAATAACCACATCTTCTAACCATGCTCGAAAGTTTTTCTTCTGATATGCTTCTCGTGCCAACATTTAACTTTCTCCTTGCACAGAAGTTTGTTATCAGACACATGGTATCTAAATTATAGGGGCAATTACGATCAATCTTACAGTTCTGACCACCTTCTTATGAGTCTAAAATTGCAAATTTTAACTACGAAGAGAGTTTTGTGAATGAACTCGATAGACAGATCGCAATGCTTTCCATATACAAGGCGATAGGGAGACATACTCAATGGAGACTTGTAGATGGTCCAATAAGCCCATAGAATGGAATCAAAAAGTTGAGACTAGTTCTTCCTATCTGTCCTGACAAGTTTCTGTAAGATTGTCTTGATCTCCCTATTGGATAACATGGCCAAACCATTCGATTGTGGGTGGTAGGGAGATGCGACACGATGATCGATGTGGTACTCCTTCACAAATTTCTTGACTCGTCTATTGATAAAATGGTTACCCCCATCTGAAATGAGAATTTTTGGAATTTCAAATAGCAATATAATATTGACCTTAAGAAAGTGAAAAATAGTATGACTATCAGAGGATCGGGCACAAATAGCCACCACCCAATTGCTCACATAATCAAAGGCAAGCATGATGTATTCAAATCATTGGCTGTTAGGAAATTGGCCCATAAAGTCAATGCCCCAAGTATCAAATACATCTGAGATGGAGGCATCAAATCTTTAGACCAAGGGTTCTTCTCATTTTCTGACAGTCGATTTAATCTTTCACATAAGTTGTGGCATTCTTGAATACTGTAGGCCATCACAGGCCAAACTTCAATACTTTCGATGTCATTCGATTTCCATATTGGTGTCCTACTACTTTGATCTTATGACAATGCTCAATGACACTATTGTACTCCTTTTGAGGAATGTACCAATGCTAAATGCAATATGCACCTTCCTTGAAAAGGTATGGATCTTCACACTGGTAAAACTGAATATAGGACAAAAACTTGTCCTTCTTTATCAATGTCTAATTTTGTGGGTCTTTCTCAAAGATGAGAAAGATCACAATATCTGTATACCATGCGAGAGAAGTAATATTAAGAATAGATTCATAAAGAATGGTTTCTATAATCGACACGTTGCTCAATCGAGTCTCTATAGATTATATTATGGACAAATGATATGCTACCACATTCTTGACTACGATCTTATCCCTATTTTCTAAATAAAGTTCTTGGAGTAGAAGGATCCAATGGAGCAGACATGATTTGGGATCCTTCTTTTGTTGTAAATACCGGATAGCAAATTTTCTAGTATAAATAATTACCTTTGAATCAAGAAGATGCAAACGAAACATCTTGAGGGAAAAAACCACAGATAGCAGCTCTTTCTCTATTACAGTATAATTTTTCTGAGCTTCATACAATGTTCTGCTGGCATAGTGAATGGCATAGGTGCAATGCATCCCGTCATTGTCCCAACACAACCCAATGGCGAAATCCGGTGCATCTGTCATGATCTCGAGTGGAAGAGACCAATAGTGTGGATGTAGGTGATAAGCGCACGGTTTTGAGAGTTGATAATGTATCTGACAATCCAGACACACTATAATTGAGGAGACTGCTCAAGTCCTGGCAAAATCAACAATCAACCCACACAATCCAGTAATCAATCAAACTGAGGGGCTAAAAATTATGATAACTATATATATATAGTTGTATAGTGGAAGTACGTATAGGGTGTTGAACACATGAGCAAGGGGAATAGACAATAAAAACTTGGCAAAACATAATGTTTGTTTTTTTGTATTTATAAAGATTTTTTATTTTTAGTGGGATTTTAATAGTATTTTATTTTTTTCTTTTATATTTTTGTGTGTTTTTAATTTTATAATTTTTATTTTATTTTTCATATTTATTAGTTTTTAATTTCTTTTTAATAAATACAGGTAATAAATACACACAAGTATATATAGTAAGATGATATATATAATTAGAAAAATACCTTAGGTACAAGCTTATTTAAAGGTATTAAAAATATTTTTGGTATTTTGGTAATTATAATATTAATAATTATAAAAGAAATAAATATTTGTATAAACATACAATATAGACAAGTATATATACCTATAAATACTCAAATGCACAAAATAAATTATTTTTGTCTTGTTTATATTTTGTACTATTTTTGATGTTTCCCATATTTTTTGCTATCTTTGTTTTTTAATTGAAAAGAAATAGGAAATAGTGATCAATAATATATAGCCATCTTGTTTTGGATTTCAAAAATAGCTAAATATCTTAAAAATTTCAAAAACTAATGTTAGTAGATAATATATATAATAAGTAAGATATAAAAATAGAAAACTCAATTTTAAAATATTTTTAATGATTTTTATAATTGTTTTAGGGTCGGAGAGGGTTTGATATTGTTTATTTTTTTCTTTTGAATTTTTTTAGTGTTTTTTGGTATGTAATTGTAAAATGTAATTAAAAATAATCCCTATTTTTTTGAATTTTTTTTCAAAATATCTTTCTATTTTTTGGAATTTTTTATACAATAAGGGAATAAATACCATGTTTTTTAATATTAAATATCGGAAAATATTTTAATTGCTTGAGAAAAATATATGCGATTTATCAATATAGCATGTATGTAAATAAAATTCCTGCAATTTTTAAATGCAAGATTTTTTTCAAAGATAGGAATAAATAAAACAAAAATACAGTACTAGCAGAGACTAATATGCAAATAATAATAAGTAAAAATGCAATTAGGAACAAAAAAAGAAGTCCAACACCTCTACTTAATTTTCTTGTCAATATTTAGTTCATTCAATACATGTAGGGTTACATATGCAATTTATAGAACATGGTAAAGCATACTTGCAAAATTTCCATTAAGTTTCAAACTAAATCACAAAGTTACTAGACTAAACAATAATTGGAAAGCATAGGGGATTCCTGCGAAAAGCCCACCACCTCACGTGTACGGGTACGTGAGGTGACATGACAGGGGACCTAAGTGTAAATCGAGGTGGTGCAAGGGTCTACTTGCAAAATAACCAAAAGTTTTACGCTACAGATGATACTTTATGGACTAAAGTTAATATACAAAAGCAAGTTATGTAGGAAATTACCCCCTAAAGGTGTTGGTTAACGACCCAGATCTCCTCACTCGAACATGTGGCAACTCCTCGATGGTATATACCACTTCGTCGGTGGTTAATCGGACGACAAAAGGCGCATAGATCTCTGCACTTCTAGAAAATATATGGATGAAAAAGGTATACGAAATCCTTCGATCAGCCCAGGCTTGCAACTGTGATAATCTAGAAGCTTCCCAGTGTCACAAAATGGAGATGAAGGTATTTTGCATTGGTTGTAGATCTCAAGGAACTTTGGGACCCCTAGATGGAGTCTTAGAGGGTCAATGAAGATGGGATCTCGGGATGCCTTCGACTAGTCAAAATCAAACTCATATGGGGTTCTCCAGGCCAAGGAATTGTGTTGGTTAGATTCACAAGAGAAAAGGAATGGTTCTGGGCTGGTTTGGGGTTGTTGGGGAGCGGATATGCAATGTGGAATAGGTGCTTTAGCGAATGGCATAGAGGGAGCACCATTTGCTCGATCTAGAGTGGATCGATAGAGATGGAAATGTCTGGGATGTTCAGAATTTGTAGGGGAAGATGTTGGGGGTGTCCTATATGTCGGGATCGAATCGAAGAATAGTGGGATAGTGGCAAGAGCAAAAGCTCCGACGAACTATGATTTGAGAATTTTATGGAATAAAATGAGGAAGTAAACTAAGATAAATCCTTAGCTAGATTATCTATCATGATACGAATAAAAAACTAAAGAAACTAGGGCTCACCCTGCGAATAAGGGATCCAAGGTGGAGCTCTGTCAAGATACTCCGGCAATGCTAGGATCACCACCTCTAGACCACTTCCTCCTCACCAAATGCCTTGATCAACTTCCTGTTGTCACCAGGGAGCAGAAGCACGAAGATATCTGGGGATTTTAAGGACGAAAGGGGGATAAACACAAATGGTGGTTGGAGACTTATATTTATACATGGATATCTTTGACCGAGGCTACAGATCATGTCAACAGTCCATCGATCGAGGCATAGATATTGAGTTAAAGGGCATGGATCAAGGAACAAAATTTGCGAAGTAAAAACCAAAATAATGTAAGAATTGAGATATTAAATAGATGAAGAAGTTTTAGCGACTAGGTTTGACAGCCTAGGGGGAGCAGTGGGTCAGTTGCCGGATAGGTCAACTGATGTTGCATCCCCATTGGTCCACGTGGTCGCAAAGGGACAAAATAGAAACTAAAATCAATAATAAATCGAAATAAAACAGTAAATGATTTATTTATTTTTGGTTAAAACATAAAAATTGTTTATTATTTTATGCTGTATTTTAGTATGATTTTTATTTATTTTACAAGTTGACTTATTGTAGATTGCTTTTTACAAGTGTAAACATAGGTATATTTCCTATATAGTGTTTACTTTATTGTTATTTATTTCTCTAGATTTTATTATTTTATCTACATATTTTATATATTTATAGTTTATTTAAACATATGTATATGTTTTTGTTATAATTTTCTGAAGTGATATGTGCACTTAAATAAATATACGTATTTGTGGCATATGTATATGTACATATAATTCACTATGTAATTTAATCCACTTATTTATTTTTATTAAGTTTCGAGGGTTTTATTTTATTTTAATTATTTATGTATGCTATAAATAATATTTACAAAGTTATAAATATACAAAAGTATGAAAAATGTAAATAATAAATAAAATAATAATTTTATTCAAGTATAAAGTCTAATAGGGGTCCAAAAACCTAACTTTTGCATCCTAACTACAAATTGAATTTAATCACCTTCACTAAATAGCTATGTATAAGTTATATACAATTAAATGTGATTTTGATCCATTTTATACAGTATGGAGAAGATAGGGGTATGTGGAGTTTGGATTTTGGCTTGTTATTCTGAATGTACAGAGCATAATATGCATTATTTTTGCATGAAATAAATTTTGTATGTTGCTCTATTTTTTTATCCACATCCTTCATATACAATGTTTATTGGATTGATGTATAAATAATAAAGACTAAAATAGGTCCCAAATTAGACTTATTGATAAATGGAAAATTAGGGTAGTATTGTATTTTTGGCTCTTATCTCCCTCCACTTTATTCCTTGCCGACTCAGTCATTATGATGCCTGGATCTCGGGGTTTAAGATCATTCAATACCTATGGTATTTCATTTCTTTTTCATTTCTTTTATTTATTCTTTTTTAGTTTTAAATATAGTATTTTATACAATATCGAAGCATAGGAATTTTTACGCCCCCTGGTGACTAGCCTAAGAAGGCACTATTGGGCGGGAGACAACCCTACAAGCAAGATTTCCGGGAAATCATTTACATTGTAACTAAGAGAGGTTATTTAATGCAAAATAACGGTAGATACATGAATTTAGCTAGGGTTTAATGTCCAAAATGAAAGAATAAAGGTGATGAAATGAAGATCATCACCCCTCGATACTTGCCTTTGATAGTCCCTAATAAAAACTTATGGTTATGAGTGTAGAAAGAAAATAATGAAAAGAAAAAGAAACAGCTTGGATGATTTTTGGATTTTAAACTTATCTTATTAAAATTAAAGTCTGGAGCTCAGAGAAGATCTTTGGGTTATTATTGTGTTAGGAACCCCATTAGAGTTAGGAAATGGGACACAACAACCCTAACTTTCCATAATCCTATCATCCAATTCTATTCATGGTCAGGTCAAATACATCCTCTTAGTCACATACTCTTGCTACTTTGAAATGACAGATCCATGTGTGTGAATTTTTCAGCTCTTCCCACACAAAACTGTTGAGCTATAAAAAGTTTTCTCTCTTGGTATCTCGTCCTTGTGGAGACAGATATTCCCTTATAAGGTCAGGTATTGTTGGTCTTTACAACCGAGTGGGTAAAGAAGCAAGCAGAAGGGGAAAAGATTTGAGAATGGACCGGTGTAGTCTTCATTCCCTTATGAAGATGATTGGTGTAACTGGGTCTTAACCAAGAAGCAGGCTTTTTTGTGAAGCTCACATTTTTTGGTGGAATTTTTGGTATAGAATTCTTTGTTTTTTTCTTTGACTTTATACAACTCTTGCCTTCTTTGTTGTGCCCCAAAGGATATAGCATGTTTTGGTCCTCCCATTTTTGGGGTCATGGAATAAAGTTGTTCTTGTAGACCATTCTTCATTCGAAGCATTATCTTAATCCATCTCCAGTCTTTAGATATCATGGTTACCAGAAGAAGTAGGTTAGAGTACTAATTTTGACAATCCTCGAAAATGGTTCCTGAGCCACCCTTGATGAAGTAGCCAAGCATCGACCCGACTTAGACTCTCAAATCTTTTAACAATTCATCTAGTTTGAGATAAGTGTTAAGTGTGAGGTCTCTAGTGAAGCCACTATCTCAAGAATTGTTCGGATGATATGAAGGGTTATAGTTAGAAATAATGAGTTAACTCATGAATATAATAGCATGGAACCTAACGATAAGTCAATGCAACCTAAAGTATCCCAATTCAAGTCTTTAGCAGATTTCTCTGAAATTAAGTGGAATAAGGTCTATACCAAGCTCCAATCTTTAAACTTTAATTCATACTTATTTTTTATGGGTTTTTATAAAAAGTAATGCAAATTTTTATGCAAAAATTCAAAAGATTTTGCAAATATTTTTGGAATTTTGAATGTTTACAAATTTTTAGGTATTTTTAAAAGAGTTTTGTAAAAGGAATATGTACAACTATTTACATGAGAGTGCATCTATATTTACAATGGTGATGTTGTAGGTGTATTTTATTCAAGGGATTTTACAAGCTGAGTGTTAATGAGTATTTATAAGATCTATATACATATTTTTTACATTTTGTAAGGCTTTTATTTGAGTTGTTATTTACACAAGATTTTCAAAACATTTTTGAAAACATTTTTGCTAACATTTTGATAACATATTTTTGAAAATAATTTTGACAGATATTTTTACAAATATTTACAAATCTTGAAAAACATATTGCAAATATTTTCAAATCAGTATATGTAGATTTTTTAGAAGATTTCTGCAAACATTTTTCAAATCATTTTGCAATCATTTTTAACCAATTTATTACAAGTGTTCTCAAAGAATTATTTTGTTTTATTAAATAACCATATTTTTGAAACTACGAAAGTACTAGTTATGGCCAGTGTTATAGAAGTCGCCTGACTGGCCTAACTAGTAGGTTTGACTAGTCTAGTCAGTGAGGTGGCCAACCGGGTACTGATTAATTCCGACTAGCACACTAGTCGGTCATTTTTTTGCTTAGTGATACAATATTTTTATATGTTTCGCTTTTTTTAAGCAAACTTATTATAATATGCTTAGTATTTTATTTAAATTCAATTACTTTTTTTATTTTATTATAATAGTATAAAAATGAGTTATATATTTAAAATAATCATAAAATTTAAAGCCGATTAAATTCTGACTAAATCCGATTAGTCGCCTGACTGCCGATTAATCCTTAGTTAGTGACCCAACCGACCGAGCATCGACTAAAGACTTTTGCATCCTTGGTTATGGTTTAAGTATATACAATGTATATACGACCCTCTACACATAGCTTGAGCTTTGTCCTCATAGATTTGAATGAAAAAAGAAAGACATAACTTAAACTGAGTATAGAATAGTCTATACTACCGACTAAAGAATCAAGGAATGATAAGTCTATTATCCCCCTATACTTGGGATGAAATAATCCTAAGTATAACATATTGTACACAATATAGGGAGGGTCAAGGGTGGAAATGTACGAATTCATCGGCTCGACCTGTCTGCAACTATACTTATGGTAAAATATCTGTAGTTATAAATAGTTTATCAAGAGTTGAGGAGACAGGTGAGAGATCTCATGAATGAACAACTCATGGTGATCACCCCCCCATACATAGGACAAAGTACGTCCTAAGTATAACAGTGATGAAAGGGGTGAACATCATTTTAGAAGAATTGGAAAATGAAAAGGAACAGAAGAAAATAATAAAAGAAGAAAACTGAAATTATTTTTGTGATTTAGTTGCAAATATGTATGATCCTTCGCCATTTGAA
Source organism: Ottelia alismoides (assembly GCA_037367405.1). Classification (NCBI taxonomy): domain Eukaryota; kingdom Viridiplantae; phylum Streptophyta; class Magnoliopsida; order Alismatales; family Hydrocharitaceae; genus Ottelia; species Ottelia alismoides. The sequence continues at coordinate 1,484,889 of JAZKJV010000479.1, forward strand.
AGTTCATATTGAACTATAAATTCAATTGAATCGATAATGGCTAGAAATGTGTCATGCTCCATATATGGCTTCAGCAACTGTCTGTTGACTACGAAGGATTGTGCGTCATGTGACAACTCAGATATGATTAGGCGTATGTTCTCACAATAATTCTTTACAATGAATGGCCCAATCCATTTGCTTTTCAGTTTGCCTAGGAAAATCTTCAACTTTGCATCAAATAACAAAACCTTATGCCCATGTTTGAAAGTCTTCCTGTGCATGAGTTTGTTATGCCATTTCTTGACTTCCTCTTTGTACATAAGGTTGTTATTGTATGGGTAGTCTCTGTATTCAAGCAATCTATTCATATAAATTTTATGATTCTTTCCGTCACTCTCGGAATCATGGTTGCACATGTCCAATGCCAATAAGGATTTGTGAATTAGTTCTACAAGCAGGTGGCAAGGCATGCCATAAACGAGGCAGTAGGGAGATATGTCAAGAATAGACTTGCACATTGTGTGATGCATGCAAATAACATAATCCAGTAATTGAGATCATTTCTTCCTATCCGGTCGCATAAGCTTATGCAATATAGTTTTGATCTCCCTATTGGAACATTCTACCAAGTCATTTGATTGTAGATGGCACAATTGCAACACAATGTTCTATGTCATATTCTTTGGTCAACTTATTGATCTCTTTGTTAATGAAGTGTCTCCCCATCAGAAATGAGAATTTTGGGAATCCTTAATCACAAAATGATGTTTTCCTTCAGGGAGAGTTGTGTGATTATCTATGGTTCGAGTGAGGATTGCCTCCACCCATCAACTGACATAGTCAACAACGAATAGGATGTATTCAAATCCCTAATTTTCATGAAATGGGACCATGAAGTCAATGCCAGAGATGTAGAAGACATCAGATATCTGAATATATTTTAGAGGCATTGTGTCTCGCATACTGATGTTTTCGGCCATTTTCTGACAGTCGGTACATTTCTTCACATAATCGTCTACATACTTAAATAAAGTTGGTCATCAAAGGATACATTTAGGCACTTTCACTTGCTTCCTCTTTCCATAATGGTGTTCACCAGCTTTGAGCTTATGATAGTGGTTCTCTTGAGATTTGAACATCCTCCAGATGTAACATGTTCCCTCTCTGAATAGATGTGGATCCTCCCACTAGTAGAAGTAAATGTCAACTAAGAAGTTATCAAGGTTGATCATTGGCCAGTTTGGAGGAGTCTTTTGGAGATATGGTAATTCAAGATATCTGCGTACCTGGGGAGAGAGCATATAAAAAAGATTGCCTCATCTGGAAAGGCCTCTGTGATAGGAATGGAGTTCTACTCAAGAGTCTATATTTCAACAATCTTGGAAAGGTGGTCTGCGACCACATTCTTAACGCATGGTTTGTCACGAATTTTCAAGTCAAACTCTTGGAGTAGAAGAATGCAATGAATCAGAAAAGGCTTGGCATCTTTCTTGTTATGTAGGTACTTGATGGTAGAGTGATCAATGTAGATAATAAACCTTAATCCGAGGACTTGTGATATGAAGTTATCCATCTCAAGCACTACAACTAGCAGCTTTTTCTCTATCACTATGTAGTTTTCCTGGTCTTCATCAAGTGTTCTACTATCATAATGAATCTTAAAAGGTAGCTCATCTCATCTTTGTTCTAAAACAACACCAGTTGCATGTCTGATGCATTCGCCATGATTACAAAGAGTAGAGATCAACCTGTCGGTCGTATGACATGAGCATGTGTGATCAAATCTTTCACATTATTGAAGTATTGAAGAACTCGGTCATACACAACAAAATCTGTCTCCTTGCCTCGAAGTTCTGCCAACAGTTGGGCAAGTTTGCCGAAGTCTTTTATGAATCTTCGATAGAATCTGACATGCCCCAAAAACTACTAGACTTGCTTGATATTTGTGGGTGGCTCAATTTTGAAAATAACGTCCACCTTGGCTGGGTCATCATCCATGCCATGCTTGGAGATGACATGACCTGACACGATTCCTTTGGTCACCATGAAGTGACTCTTCTCCCATTACAATACAAGGTTCACCTCACAACATATTAGCAATACTCTATCCCAATATGCAAGGCATTAATCAAAATTGTCTCCATAGATCGAGATGTCCAAGAATACTTTGAGAAAACTCCCCACCGTATCAGCAAAAAATGCCAACATGCATCTCTGGAAAGTAGCTGGTGTGTTACACAAACCAAAGGGCATATTGCGGAAGGCATAAGTTCTGAACGAGAAGGTGAATGTAGTCTTCTCTTAATCCTCTAGCATGATGATGACTTGATTATACCCAAAATAGCTGACTAAGAAGCAGAAATATTCCTTCACGGTCAGTCTTTCGACTATCTGGTCGATGGAGGGCAATAGGAAATGATCCTTCTTAGTTGCAAGATTTAAGCGTCTGTAGTCCACACATACGTGTCATGAGATTGGCACTTGAGTCAAAATCTCCTCTGCTTTATCGTTGGTGATAATGGTGATCCCTGATTTCTTGGGCACTACATGTAAGGGACTCACCCATTTACTGTCAGAGATGGGATAGATAAATCATGCATCACACCATTCTGTAATTTCTTTCATGACTACCTCCCGCATATTTGGATTCAATCTTCTCTAAAATTCACTGGAGGGTTTTCTATCTTCTTCAAGATAGATGTGATGAAAGCACAATGATTGATTATCACATGGAGATTTGTAATATTCCAACCAATAGCCTTGTAGTTTCTTTCAAAAACCTCGAGGAGATGAGATTCATATTCTTCGGTCAAATATGAACTGATGATGACCAGATGTATATCTGGCTCACCTGCAAGGAAGGCATAGTTCATGTTGGAGGGCAGAGGTTTCAACTCTGGGGGAGAAGGAGTCAGCTTTGTGGTGACTTCAGATACTGAGGCAGGTGTCTACTCTTTCAAGTATATGTTGTCCACCACTGTACATTCTGACTCAAAATTTAGGATATTGCACATATCTGTAATAAATTCATCATGCTTTAATGAGGATGGTTGTTTAAAAATCTTAGAATGACCATCAGCAATTGCCTCATGATTAAAGACATCAGTAACTTCGACTACGCTTTCCAAACCCTCCTCAGAATATAGGAATGCATGTGTCTCATTGTTTTCAATGAATAAATATATATCTTGAATTTTAGCAATAAAGTCATAGTGCTCTATACCATTTAGATAAAGCTTCCTCTTAACAGATGCCACTTCCACTAATTTAGCTTCTAGAACCATCTTGATCAGAACGTTGTCGTTGCTGGGACAGAATATAATCTCTCTAGTGCCATAGTCCACCACTACCTCAATTGTTCGAAGAAATGGGTGAATGAGGATGATTAGAGTGTGGAGTAGAGGTGTAGAGGTGTCGATATCAAGGATAATGAAATCCATAGGGAATTGCTTCCCTTGGATGGTGACGATGATGTCCTCTAACATGCCTCTGGGTCGCTTGTTAGATCTGTATGCAAGATGTAGAATCATCTTTGTAGGATTGAGCGGTCTTACTCTGAATTCCTTGACCAGGAGGATGTCAATAAATTGATCAATGATCCACTATCGAGCAATGTGTGCTTGAACTCTTGGTTATCGAATAAGTTGTACTCCCTTATGTTTCCATTTGTGTGGGAGATTGTCGATAGAGTTCATAGTAGCCATGGTCAGAATGTACATCCCTGGTTTTCTCTTATTACAGCTCAGATGCTTTGTTGTACATGCTTCTTTGAATCCTCTTTTCACTGCAGGCAAGTACTCCATGGCATTCAAAAACGGCATTTCAAGAATCAAGTTTTGTAAAAATTTTACAATCTCTGGATTAGACAAATCATTTTTCATTTCTTATGGTTTTTGCTTTAATAATTTATAGAAATTGAATACCTACATCTGGAGAAATTGTATATGGTAAAAATGTGCCAATATATTTTTTTATAGGTAGATGACAAAAACTTTAAAACCCATCTACATGTTGTGGACCAAAAAATCGTGCAGTCTTGGCTCCATAGGTTGGTGTTGGTTAAGCTACTATGTTCACCATCACGGACCCAACTTTACCTTGACTGACGTTATATTTTTGTATTTTGAAATTTTCTTCATTTTTTGTATTTTTATTGTGGGTGATCTTGCTCCATCCAAAAAATCTCTAGTCTCTTCAGCTGGATTGGCTGGAGATTCACCATCAGATGTTTTGCTCTTTCCATTTACAGTTGTACATAGCTTGAGTGTCCTACTGCTCCTAAGAGTTACAACATTAGATAAATAATGTCATTCTACTTGATTCGGGTTAAACACTGCAACCCAAATCTAAAATGTTGTTGATACTTATGCCTCTGAGTGTATCCTAGCTATGGAGGCTATTGTTGCTGAGCTTGATTGTGATTATATGTCTTCCCTCCTTACTGTTGAAGAAATGGCCAGTTGGTATGGTTTTGACCCTGTGGTTGTCCTCGAGGATGGGTCAGTTGTTGATCATTACTCCAGACGCCATGCACCTCCTGGATGAGTGGTAAAGGCACTGAATACGGATTTATGTACTGAAGCTTCCACTCAGATGGTTGGTAGACGATCATTTGTGTCTACGGATGTGGTGACTATGCCTCAGTAACCTGCACATAGTATGCGTGTTAGACCGGGGGGCTGACTAGGACATGGTTTAGGCGGTTGTGATTATGTCAGCTCCTTCTTCCAAGCCAAAGGATCAGGTGTGGCTATCACTGTATTGTTGGCACCGATAGTATTCACAACAACTCCAACTGCTTGGTGATGAAGTCAAGCTTGTTCAGGCCCTTCATGGGTTGCTCTATTCCAGCGAGCTTCTTGAGGTCCAACAACCTCTTCTCAGTGATATCTACTTTCAACATGTGACTCCTAGTGATGCTTAAGTCGGAGTTGTCTCACCTTTCGACTTCTTTGGTAACTGCCACATATACGTTCTTGTGGATGAGCTATGGTTATGGCGGGAATTGGAAGGACAAGAGGAGGAAAGTGTGGCATCTCCTTTGACCATTTCCTTGAATATCTGCCATATTGCTTCCTTATCATTGTTAAAGTGATAACCTTCACGTGTAGTGGCAACTAGACGTTGACTACTTTTAGTGAGACCCCCAAGAAGTGATGAACTAGACCGGTCTTTTGTATGTCATGGTGGGGGCATCTCTCTATCTAATCATTGAATCTCTCCTAGGTCTTGTGAATGGAATCTTGGCGTCTGTGGGAAATGATTGCTATCTTGGAGTGAATCAGATTAAGGCAGCCTAGAGGATGGTATTTGTGCAAAAAATGTGCATTTCATATCTTCCCAACTCGTCACCACTTTCCTAAAGTGGTTGATTCAGTGGAGGGCCTTTCCATGAAGGTTGAAGGTGAAAGCGGTCATCTTCATTACACCCAACGGGATGTTGGGTTAATGAATTATAGATGCGTCCAAAAGATGTAGGGTTCTTCAGTTGGGGATTCTAGATCCACTCAATGATTCGACTGGCCCTAGGGTTGTATGTCTGCTTCAGAGGGGTCTTAGGTCGATCTCTCCCTTCTTCTCCCTTGCCTTCGCAAAATGCATCTATATAGGTGTAATCTTCTTAATCGAGAATGTTAACATCACCCCCTCCTTGGTTTCCTCCTCTTTCTTCTGATATCCTCCTCATGTTATTTAAAATATCTTTGAAAGTGAACTGGGAAAGTGCTTGGTCGCTCAGCTGTTGTTGGATTTCCTAAATGGAGTTCAGTAATTGACTGTTGACCTCATTCTTAGTCGTTCCCTATCTTGATTATGCTATGATCTTAAATTTTGTGGTCCCTTTCCTCTGCATTGGGGAGCCATTTAAGAATTGGAATCGTGCTTGGGCTCCTGATAGGGTTGTGAATCTGCATTGGGAAATAGTACATGACCAATGCTAAGAAATGATGGAGCAAGTTTGAGATGAGAGTCTATCTTGAACAAGGGATTCATTGGAGAAAGAAAAGTTGTTGAAGGAAGAAGATCGAGACTAAAGTCTTCTCGATTCCCAAAAGAAGTGAAAATAGGGAGTCCAAGAAGAAGTTCGTAGGGTCCATCCTATCGTCTTGGAGATCACCCCTTATTCCGGCGTTGTTGAACCCAAGTAATTGATGTAGTCATCATCAGATATCTGATGAAACCATCCAGGAGTCGACATCTCCAAGGGAAAAAGAAGATCCATGAAGTATGAAGGATATGGTGATGAATGAGAAATAAAAGGTGTGTAAAACAATATAAGCCAATGAGGAGCAAATGTCAAAGTATGCAAAAGAGAAGAAGCAATAAAATTACACAAGTGCATGGAACTTTGATCGTTGGACCTAATTCTAAGCAAACAAACAACAGACAAAATTGGGTTCACCAACTCAACACATGTGAAGCCGTGAAGGTTTGGTTATTTTTATCTTTTCAGTTTTAGAGTTCTGACTTTGGAAAAATTGTCACGAGTCCTTATCGGCTAGACCTAGAGGAGAGTGTGTACTGATAGGAACGTATCCTCATACTTATTGTGATATGTACTTTTTGAGGTCCTCAATATATGTCATGGGTGGCTACCCATCCAAAGAAAAGAGAGAATAGTCAAAGCCACTACTTCCCTTGCAAGTGAGGTACTCGGACGCAAATCAATGAGACAGACACACCCGTAAGGAAGTGTCCTAATATAAGTACTTCAAACCAAGTTGGATGATCCACACAAGGCAGGAACACCATGCTCGACAAGGTCCTACTCGGTCATGTATGATAGAAGCACCAATACTTTGTCGATCCCATGTAGTAATTGAGGGAACCACATATCAGGTTTTTCGCTCTATTCTGTTAGGATCATGCCTTGCCCAGTCTGGAATGTACCTGATATCAATGAGGGCTTTATGAGCCCCAATCAATGATGTTCATTATGACTTTTAATTGGTCAAAGTTCAATTAACAGTTCCCTTGTTTTGGTTTTAGATTTTCATTTTTTTAGTATTTTCAATGCAAAGTTCCTAATGATTTTTTTTATTTTCTTTAAGTCCTATGTGCTCAAAATCAGAGGGAGAAAGCAACAAAGCGATGCAAGTCGAATCAATAAAAGAAATATCACCCTTGATTCTAAATGATGAATGTTGAGGTAGAATTACTTACAGCGCTTCCCAACTCTCTCTATGCGAGATGTAAGGCATAAATTTATAAACCTAATCTATATGCATGATATGTAAGATAATGGAAATTGCCCTAAATAGGAATTACTATTAGAATGAAGAACCAAATGCTAAACACTAAAAGATAAACTTAAGAGCTTGGTCTTCGAGGCTCCTTGGTGCCCGCCACAACGGGTCCATAAGTGGTGTACGGAGACCTCTCATGACACGTGTTTTCAAGCCTAAGTATTCAACAATTAATTTGAGATAAGTCCAAGCATAAAGACTATAGGTACATGCGATATATTAGGTGTTTGTCCTTAATTTACTCGATAAGGAAATCCTACAATGATAAGGGATCATTTTACAAAACAAATAAAAAGAAAGCAGGAAAACAAAAATTGCATGAAACAAAGAAAATAAAGAGAAAATAGGGAGAACAAAAGTGAAGAAGGTGATAAAATATGTGAGAAAACTCGGTGAGCCCCCAAGTGAACAAACACATGGAAATTGGGCCCGAGTATTTAGAGTCCAGTGCACTTGTATTATTAAGAATTGATAATGTTAAACAAAAATGACATTCTCTCACAAAAATAAAAGAAAAATGTGTTATGTTAAAAGTTGTATTCTCTCTCTTTATTTCTCTCTCCAAGCAGGTTAGAAGAAGAAAAGCTACTGTCCTCGTAGATCGGGTGCTCCAACCACCTATGCGGTCGAATTCCCTCGCAAAATAAGTATAAGAAAAGTGATTAACATAATTAAGCAATTATTCAAATAAAGAAGGAAAAATAAAGGCAGAGAATTAATAAAGGAAAAATAACACCTAAAATCTACCTATGTATTGCTCCACAACAACGACACCATTTGATAAGAGCGTGGTTTTGAGAGCCGCTAATGTATCTGACAATCTAGACATATTGTCGCTGAGGCGACTGCTCAAGTCCCGATTAAATTAATAATCAACCCACGCAATAAAGTAATCAATCAAAATGAGGGTTTAGAATTATTATCACTCTATATATAGTTGTATAGTTGAAGTACATAAAAGGTATCAAACACGAGGAGCAACATGACTAGACAACAAAAACATGGCAAAGGACAATGTTTGTTTTGGTATATTTATAAAAAAATTTTATTTTTAGTAGGATTTTCTTTATATTTTATATTTTTCTAAATTTTTATATGTTTTAATTTTATAATTTTTATTTTCTTTTTCATATTTTCTGATTTTTCCTTTTTAATTATAAGATAATAAATACATACACTATATATATAAGATAATATATATATACATGTAAATAGAGGAAAATAGAAAAATTACCCAAGTATAATCTTTTATTTTTAAGGGTACTAAAAGTTTTTGGTATTTTTGATAATAATAATAAAACAATTATATATAGGTAAAAATACAATATATACTACTATATATACCTATAAATACTCAAAATGCAAACATTTTTTTCTCATTTTTATATTTTGTACTTTTTTTATATTTGTTCCTGGTTTTAGATAATTTTTCAATTTTTTATTTAATAAAAATAGGAAACCAATTAGTAATAATATATAGCCAACTTGTTTTGGATTTCAAAAATAGATAAATAGCTCAAACATTTATAAAACTAATTTTCATAGGTAATAAATATAGTAAATAATATAAAGAAATAGATAAGTCATTTTTTACAACTTTTTTAGTATTAGCGAGGGTTTGCAATTTTTTGTTTTTCCTTTGATGTTTTTGTGATTTTTGGTCTGTAGGAGTAAAATACACCCAAATGTTTTTTAGAATTTTTTAAAACATGTTTCTATTTTTTTAATGCATTCACAACGAATAAATGCCATGTTTTTGAAATTTCAAATATAGGAAAATAGTTTAAATATCCTAGTGAAAAGTATATGCAATTTATTAGTATAGCAGGAACTTAAAATAAATTTCTATAATTTTTAAGGGTTTGATGAGGCTGCCCCCTGGGGGCAGCCAACATGGCTGCCCCGCCCCATTTTGGGGCAATTTTTTTATTTTTTTTGAAAAATATCGTCATGTATATTCATCCCTATATCCCTCCGATATGACATTCGAATTTCGACAGAAACAGAGACTCCTACGGCCTCCATCCAGACAGAGTCGATTTAAAAAAACCTACGACCGTTAAAAAAAATGACGTCTGGATGGAGGCCGTAGGAGTCTCTGTTTCTGATGAAATTCGAATGACATATAGAAGGGATATATGGATGAATATACATGGTGATATTTTTCCCAAAAAAATGTGAAAAATGGGGTGGGGGCTGCCATGTTGGCTACCCCTAGGGGGCAACCCCATTTTCCCCAATTTTAATTGTAGGATAGTATATTAAATACAAGGAATAAATAAAATAAAAATACATTATTAGTACGGATTGATATGCAAATAAAAATAAGTAAAAATGCAATTAGGAATAAAAATAAGAAGTCCACTTTACGTAACTTTTTTGCAAATATTTAATTCATTCAATATAGGTAGGGGTGTATATGCAATCTACAGAACATGACAGGGCATACATGAAAAATTTCTACAAACTTTTAAACTGAATCACAAAGTTACTGGACCAAACAATAACTCAAAAGCATAAGGCGTTACTGCAAAAGACCACCACCTCGCATGTATGGGCACATGAGATAATGTGGCAGGGGACCTAAGTACAAATAAAGGTAGTGCATGGGTCTACTTTCAAAATAACCAAATGCTTTTACATTACAAATGACTTTTATGGATTAAAGATAAAATACAAAAATCAAGGGTTATGTAGCAAACTTATCTCCTAAAGACGTTGGCCGACGACCTAGATCTCCTCACCGAAACACGTTGCGGCTCCTTGACGGTTGATACCCCTTCATTGATGAAGGGTCACGATTAGAACCTGGCAGTCAATCGAACGACAGATGGTGCACATATGGAGCTTTTTTTATCAGAGGATCCCTACTCTTCTGGAAAAACAAGGACGAAAAGGGTACACAGACTCCTTCGATTAGCCATGGCTCGTAGCTCCGACCCCCTGGAAGCTTCCCAAGTGTCATAAATGGATATGGAGGTCTTCTGCATTGGCGGAGGCCTCGAGGAACTCAGAGACCCTAGATGGAATCTCAAAGGTTCAATGAAGAATGTTCTCCCAGGATGCCTTCGACTCATGAAAATCCAACCCATATGGGGTTATCCAGTCGCAGGACCTGCATGGTTAGATGCACATGAGAAAATGAATGGTTCTGGGCTTGTTTGGGGGTAGTTGGAGAGTTGAGATGAAGTGTGGTGGAGGTGCTCTGGTAGATGGCATAGAGGGAGCACTGTTTGCTCAATATGGAGTGGATCGAGGGAGATGGAAATTCCTATGATCAGAGCTTGAATGGGAATATGATGAGGGTGTCAGGTGTGGCGTGATACAGTTTGAGAATGGTGGGATAGTGGACATATCAGAAACTCCGACAATCTACGATTTGAGATATTTATGGAATAAAATGTGAAGGCAAACTAAATTAAATCCTAAAGTAGAATATTTATCATGCTAGGAATAGAAAAAACTAAAGAAACTAGAGCTCGACCTTCGAATGAGGGAGCCATGGTGGAGCTGTGCCATGTTAATCCAATGATGCTTTGATCACCACCTTCAGACCACTTCCTCTATGGGAAATGCCTTGGTCGACTTCCTTATCTCACCAAGGAGAAGAAGCATGAATATATTCGTGGATTTTAAGGCCAAAAGGGGGATCAAATCCAAATGGTGACTAGAGACGTATTTTTATTCATGGATATCTTTGACAGAGGCTACTGATCACTTCAGCGATCCATCGATCAGGGCATTGGTGTTGTGTGAAAGGACATGGATCGAGGAACAAAATTGCAAAAGGAATCAAACCAAAATAATGCAAGAATGGAGAGGAAAAAAATGAGGAAGAAGGGTCAGCAGCCAGGTCTGACAGCCTAGGGAGCGCAATGGGATAGTTGACTGGTGGGTCAACCAATGTTGTGTCCCCATTGGCCCACATGGCCGCAAAGGGACAAAATAGAGACTAAAATCAATAATTCAAAATAAAATAGTACACAATTTATTTAATTTTGGGTTAAAATGTAAAGATTATTTATTATTTTATGTAGTATTTTAATATGATTTTTATTTATTTTTAAAATCTATTTATGTAAGTTGCCTTTTACAAGTGCAAACATAGGTATATTTACCTATATATTGTATTTTTTTACTATTTTATCTTCTAGTTATTATTAGTATACATATATATTTTATGTATTTACTGTTTATTTATGAACATATGAATATGTTTTTGTTATAATTTTCTGATGTGATATGTACACTTAAATAAATATATGTATTTATGGCATAGGTATATGTGCATATAATTCATCTATGTATTTCAATTCACTTATTTATTTTATTGTGTTTTTAGTATTTTTATTTTATTTTAATTATAGATGTATGTTATAAAAACTATTAATAAAGTTAAAAAATACAAAAGCATGAAAAATATAAAGAGTAAATAAAATGATTGTTTTATTCAAGTATAGTGTATAATAGGGGTCGAAAACCTAACGTTTACATCCTTACTACAAATAGAATGAAACCACCATTAGTAAATAACTAATTACAAGTTATATACAATAAAGGTTATTGTTGTCCATTTTGATATTGTATCGAGAAGATACGTGTCTGTGAAGTTTGGATTTTGGCCTTTTAGTGTGAGTATACAAAACACAATATGCATTATTTTTGCATGAAATAAATTTTATATGTTTCTGTATATTTTTATCTACATCTTTAATATACAAAGTTTATTAGATTGATGTATGAATAATAAAGACTAAAATAAGTCCCAAATTGAACTTATTGATGAATGAAAAAATAGGGTTTTATTGTATTTTTGGCCCTTATCTCCCCGACTTCATTCTTTGTCAGCCTAGTAATCATGATGCCTAAGTCTCAGAGTCTAAGGTCAACTAATACCTATCGTATTTAATTTCATTTTCTTTTCTTTTCTTTATTCTTTTATTTTGTCTTTAAATATTATATTTTATGCAATATTTACATTGTAACAAAGAGAGTTTATTTTGTACAAAATAATGATAGATACGTGCATTTAGTTAGTGTTTAAAGGCCGACATGAAAGTATAAAGGTGATGAAATGGAGATTCATTAGTAGGAAAGGTGCCTGAGTGACAAGTTCTTTCAACTTATTAAAGGCTCAAAGGACTTCATCATCAATAATAAAATCTGTCTAGATGTTCTATGAGCGATTGAAAAATCTTGTTGCAGTCATTTATGAATCTTCTGTAGAAACCAACATGACCAAGGAATGACCTCACATTTTTCATTGTTCTTGGTCTCTCATGTTTGGCAATCATATCCACCTTTGCTGGGTTGACCTTCATACCTCATTTGGAGACGACATGGCCCAACATAATTCCTTCTGTCACCATAGAGTGACTCTTCTCCCATGATAGAACGAAATTCACTTCACGACATCTATGAAGTACTCGATTTAGATGTGCTAGACAAGCATAAAAAATATCACCATAGATCAAGAAATCATCCATAAAAACCTCTAGAAAACCACCCACCATGTCGAAAAACACGGCCAACATACACTTTGGAATGTAATGGGTGCATTAAACAATCTAAAGGGCATCTGCTTGAAGGCATACGTGCCAAATGGACAAGTGAAAGTAATCTTCTCTTGGTCTTCTAGGAATATCTCCACTTGCTCATACCCAGAGTACCAATCCAAGAAGCAAAAGAGCTCTTTCCCTACCAACCTTTCAAGCACTTTATAATAAAAGGCAGAGGAAAGTGATCCTTCCTGGTCATGGAGTTCAAGCATCGGTAATCTACACAAACGCACCATGATGTAGGTACTTGAGTAGAGATCTCCTCTCCATAGTTATTAGTAACCAATATAATTCTGTATTTCTTTGTAACTAAGTGCAACGGCCTTACCCATTTTCAGTTGGAGATGAGATTAATGAAGCCAACCTCACATCATTCGTTGTCTCTTTCATGACAACATCCTCGAATAGGATTCAGCATGCGTTGAAACTCACAGGAGGGCTTGTTGTCATCCTCTAAGTAGATGTGATGTGAACGTGGCTCTAGATTCATCCCTCAAAAATTTGAAATCCAACCAAGAGCATTGTGGTTTTTCTCTAGAATCTCTAACAAGCGAGATTCTTGATCTGTGGTCAATCACGAACTAATGATGACTAGATACATTTCAGGCTCACCCATACGGAAGGCATAGTTTATATTTGTCGGAACTGGTTTAGTTCTGATGGAGTCTGAGTTGGCTTCTCAATGATGTCTGAAACTTTTCTATTTGTTGGTATATGATCTAATAATAAGATGGTGTCCATCTATGTCATTCTTGGCTAAGATAACACTATACCGAACATATCTTCCATGATTTCCTCTTGTTCGGATTAGTATGAATCCTTTTTTCGATTTGATCTTACATCTGCTCATCTGAGGCCATACGATCAAGCGCCAATTCATGCAAAATTCTATATATAAAGAATTGAAGACCCAGAGGAGTAGTTATGAACATCCTTCATCTCTCTCCACTAAGTGCTCTGCTTTCAGCTTCCTCTATGTTGGACAAGCGAGCCCACGACGAGCCATTATGCAATAAATGTTATTGTGAATATCATTCCCTAATCTGAAATGAAGAATAATTAATTTTCTTAGTAGGTACCTTGGTAAAATTAGGGTTATGTACCATGGCCATCTTAATGATCGTACAGTTGTTGATTCAATTATTGAATCATGGACGTTGGTGCTTGGGTGAATATCTAAAGAGTTAGAATGAGGACTCATCAAGCACTGCCAAATGATTATTAAGAGAGAATCTGGCATGAGAAGGAGATGGAAATCCTTTCTCTAAAGGTTGATATCTAACCGACTACTTAATGTAGGTCCTCTGCATAAGAATAGAGATTCCGAGGTGTCAGATTAGTTAGGTCAAAGGGTTGACTTAATGATATCGAGATAACCAAAGACGTATGATGTATGTTGTCATGATATAGGCACGCATCCTCCTACCAGATATAGATGTGTTACTGTATGTCCGAACATGTACTTTTGGCAGACCGGTAGGTTGATGACTTAACCAATGTCTATACACCGGTGTGTTGGTGTGCATGTAAGGGCATATGAGTAATACGATATCTCAAAGGGATTATAACAGTTCCTCGTTGAACTGGAAGACACGAGCTAAGTCATGAGATATTAGGAAAGATCAGATTTTGTGCACGATCGTCTCGCTTTGGATGCTTGACTGAATTTATAGGTTTGATATATTCTTTTTCGAAATATACGATCAACACCTAGGTATGATATATGATTTTGGAATGTATATGATATATACCAACTGCTAATACTCAAATGAGAAACTTAGTGATAAAACTCTGAAGGCGACAGTCTAAAGAGATCAAAAACTTTGAGTTCATTCCAGTTCTTCTAGTACGTAGGATGTACAGGTATAAGGAATACCTGAGGGTGATGTAATCATAAACAATTGTATAACCATGACGATTCCATTCCTAGGGAGTGATGAAATGGGTCTGGATTTTAGTGACTCCTCTTAATAGATAAGTGATCCGATCTTTGTCCAAATGTAGGACATTAATCTCCATGTGATTCAGATTAGATGAGAACATTAGATTTGTGGTGGTGATTTAACCAAGCATCTATGAGAGGTTCGCAAGATCTAAATTTGAGATGTGATCTCAATATTCAAGTCACTATATGTGGAATAATACAATCGCCCTGCCCATATCTCCAAGTATCCGCGGAGAAAGCGCATTATCCTAGAAAGAGTTAAGGATAGTTTTATTATTTATATATGTATCCGAGTATTGAGAAAAATGATAATTAAATGTGATTTAATTATCACAAATAATATGAATTTTATTCATATTATAAGGAGAGTTATCTTAGATAACTAAAAGTGATTTAATTATCAATGATATGAATAATGTTAATGTGATTCATATTATTTGGGCACGTCAAAATAGAGATCCAAGATGATTACATGTGATTTAATGATCATGGATATGAATAACGTGGTTAGCACTATCCAAATTATTCATATATATATTATAAATGTGATTTATAATGTATTAGAGAGAGCATATTATGATTTATGTTGGTTGATAAATTATCGGTGTGAATTGGATTCACATTGGATAATTTATTGAAAAGGTAAATCACATTTAATTTTGGGTTGTGAATGTCATTCATAATTTTCCAATGGTAAGATTGCAATATTCACAAAATAATTATGAATTATTTTTGTAGAATAATTTACAACAAGTGTTGTTGTAAATATTAGAGATTTCCATGGAATAATGTAATCTCATGAGATTACATGGAGATCGCTCCTTCCTATTAGGAGGATGGACGGCCACAAAATCCCATTAGGGGAACGATGGTTGACCCCCTCCCCCTAATGGAAGGAGGCAATCTTGTTTCCATTATCTCCATGTTTAATTGATTAAAGTTTAGTATTAAGTTATATTGATTTATCAATATATATTTAATCTAAATTAAACTATTTTTTACAATAAAATCTTGGCCATTGAAAGAAGCACAAATCATCCTCATCCATTGATTTTGTGTTGTCCATGGATTGTGATCCATGGACTCCCAAAATACTATATAATAAGATACGCCCCTTGCTTTTCAAGACATAACATTAAGGGACAACATCCATATACTCTCTCTCTACATGCCAACTCTCTCTCTCTCATTGTGGTCGTCAACCGTGGAGCCCTAGAGAGTGTCGCCATCGTCGTAGGTTCGCCGTTATGTTTCCAGATTGTTTTCACATGGATATCCATCTCCTTCGATGTGCCTTGCTCGTGAAGAAGACATCGGACCTCGTGTGACAAGATCAGGATATTCGTCGCTTGGATCATCAACATGGATTGCGATAAGAAGATGTTTCATCAACGCGCTCGCACTGTCTCCTCCATTGGATCAGACTCGAGACAAGAGGTCTCTTCGTTTAGATACTTGATCGCAACCACGCTTCAAGAGGTAACCCTAATACTTGTTTGTGGTTTAGATGAAATGATCCAAGAAGCGTTCTTGGATCTTGTGGTTTCATCGGATCATTTTTTTAAATCTTGTTGCCTCAAGCAACTAGTGCGACTAGTCGTTCCCGATCGCATACGATGTGATCTTCATGCTTCCACGATGCGCTTACGGGTTCTCCCATATCCTTCAAGTGGTATCAGATCCTTAGGTTGGTGGTTTCGGATATGATGCATTAACATAGGACGACTTAGGTTCATTAGGGTTTGTGAAAATTTTATTACATTTTATTCAAGCATCCTTTTTTGTAAATTTTACAGCCCTGTTAAAATTATTTAAATACAAAATTATCACTTGGATTATGTCTCCCATTACATAAGGAAATAGTGGGATTTGAGTTTGCATGAGTTGGAATCAATTTGAACAAGTTATGGTTATTTTAGTGAACATGTATCTGTTGTTTTGGGGATGGTGAATGTTGACGAAATTAACGAGTTAATTATGGATTTGAAATGTGTGAAAATGACTTGGGTTCTGTCGTGAATAAATTTATCAAACTATGGAACCTTATTTCATGATTTGGATTTAAATTGATTGAGATATGATAATTTTATTAAGTGTTGGTCACTGCTAGAAATTACATTCCTAATCAAGAACCTTGTGATTGTCATTTGATCAATTAGTAGAATAGTGGTTAATTTCCTGGAAATATTATGGATAAATATTTGTGCAATATTTGATAATGATTATTTCCTGAAATTATTGGGAATTTGTTTAGCAAATTTTCTTATAATATACATAAAAATGGTTTTGATTATTATTATATGGTACAACTTCGGTTGAAAAACTGATTATCATCTCAACTACAAAGTGATCAATCGGCATTATCCTAACCTGAGGTAGATATGGTGTCTAGTCGGGGAGCATTCGGGTAGCAAGTTGCTCCGTGAGTGGTCTATCCCACTCCCGTTGGTACTGGCCATAATAGCGGGTAGGGAAGAGATAATGCATGAGGGATCATATTTTAGCTTCTCTTGCACCCCTTCGCTCCACCACCAAGCCTCCTTTTGACCTAGAGATCTTCCCTTTGACTCGCCTAGCATCTCTTTGTCTACCTTTCAAATACAAGATGCCACTGCCTCCCACATCTCGTTTGCACTTCCGCTACTATCCCAAGATAAGTCTTCTAAAACCCTCTCCCTGAAGCTCAAATGCTTCAATGGAAGATTCCACCATCTATTTCTAGTAATCTTAGGAACCCTCCTTTTCTTGACCAGCCCTTTTATTTGTACATCCAAGATTAACAAGCGATGTTGGGTTATCAAACTCTCTCCTAGTATTACTTTGTAGTCTTTACAACATAACCAATCTCTTCCCCTCAACGCAAAGTAATCTATCCGTGTTCTAGTTGTCCCACTACTTTAAGTAACTAAATGCTCCTCCCTCTTCTTGAAGAGAGTATTTCATATGAAAAGATCATATGCCGTTACAAAATCCAGAATGACTTTTCCCTCTTCATTTCTATCCCCAAAACCGTGTCCACCATGAACATTAGCATGCCTGAAGAATCTTTTTCCACATGTCCATTAAGATCTCGACCTATGCAAATCATCTCTCTTTGTGGGATTCCTTGTAAAATCTTAATCTTGATCCTCACAAAAAGCTCGTTTAGTCTTTTCATCTAAACCAATTTGCGGTGCATAAACTGAGATGATATTCAGAATTTCTTCTTGAAGCACTAATTTTAGCAAAATAATCCGATCCCTGAATCTTTGCACCTCAACCACATAATCCTTTAAATCCTTATGAACAACCACTCCAATATAGTTTATACCCTTATTTTTACCTGAATACCAAAGTTTAAAGCATGTCTTCTCGATCTCCCTTGCTTTATCTCCAACCCATTTAGTCTCTTGAAGGCATAGTATATGAATCTTCCTTCCTTCCATAGTATCCACTATCTCCATCAATTTTATAGTTAAAGTGCCAATATTACAACCACCGATCCACAACTTCTGTTACAATCTCTTTTGGACTAACTTCTTTACTCGTGTGCGTCCATTATGCGAGAGTCCTTGCAAATTTTGGACTGCATCCGGGTGGCGATGCAATGAAACTAGCTTAATTACATGCATGTGTTCCTTATGCGAGAACCCTTGAAACTTTTGAACTACATCTAGGCTGTAATGTAGCGGCCCTTGCTAATTTTTCATTGCATTCAGGCGATGCAACAGGCCGCAGGTAGGGAACACTCCAGCGAAATCTGTATGTTTGCTTAAATCCATGATGAAAAGATCAGACTGTCATCTAACAACTTCTTAAATAGTATTTTAAAATAAATATTATTTAGGAAGTTGTCTCCGATTGTTTTACGCTAGCTGTCGGCTACCTAACGCAACCCTCCTTATTTACCCGGGATTGGGACCGACCATGGTTGAGTTCTAGTACAGAACCAAACCCAGTGTTATACACTTAAGGATAACCCCTCTAGCAGGTTATCCTAAACAAGATTCCTAGGAAGTCTGTACTTAAGACTCCTCATGAGATCTAGTATGGAACCAAACCTAGTGTTAAACACTAAAAAATTTGAGGTTGCTTCGTCCATGTGAAGAACATGGATGTAGGTAATTTAAAATTTCACACTTGAGAGTGCGACTTCATTGGGTATGTTAAGGATGGTATTGGATATCAGCTTTATGATCCTGAGACCCAGAAGGTTTTCGTCTCTAGAGATGTAAATTTTTTGGAGGATGACTTCCTTAAAAGGTCAAGACAAAAATAAAGTAGAGGAACTCATTGAATCCATTGAGGATTTTTAGTTTCTTGCACTAGAAAATGAAGAGATAAAAAAAGATGAAACACCCACACCTCTTCGAAGGAGTTCGAAGGTGGTTGCACCACCTGAAAGGTATGGACTCCATGTGTTAGGTGAAACTGACAATGATTCTACTTCATTTTATGAAGCACTCACGGATTATGACATGGATAGATGGATGCTAGCAATGAAGTCAGAGATTGACTCCATTCATAAGAATGGTGTGTGGACCCTAGAAGATCCACATGAAGGGATAAAACCCATAGGGTGTAAATAGATCTTCGCAAAAAAGAGGGGACCTGATGGGAAAGTGGAAACGTTCAAGGCACGGATCGTAGCCAAAAGCTACACAAAGAGATAAGGCATCAACTATGATGAGACGTTCTCTCATGTGCCTATGCTTAAGTCCATCAGGACATTGCTAGTTATAGTTGCATCTCTTGACTACGACATCTGGCACATGGACATCAAGATATCTTTCCTCAATAGATACCTCGAGGAGGATATCTATATGGAGCGGCCCTAGGACTTCACAACCGAGGAAGGAAAAGTATGCAAGCTGAAGAAATCCATCTATGGGCTTAAACAAGCTTCTCGTGGCTGGAACGTCAGATTTGATAAAACCATAAAGAGTTATGATTTTGTGAAGAATCTTGATGAACCTTTTGTGTACAATTAAGGTCCCTCTGTACAAATAGGGTCATAGAGGATCAAGGTCCCTCCCTATCTTATAATAAATAAATGAATGGACTATAAGATCCCTCTATACAATTAGGGTTATGTTCCATGGCCATCTTGATAATCGTACATTGGTTGATTAAATAATTACGTAGAGGGTGGTGCTTGATTGAATATCCAAGGAGTTAGATTGAGGAGTCATCAAGCACTGTCAAATGATTGTTAGGAGATGATCTCCATCCTGAGTAGGAGATGGAAATCCTATATCATTAGGATGATATCTGACCGACCTCTTGATGCAGGTACTCCACATGGGAATAGATATTCGGATGTGTCAGATTAGCTAGGTCAAAGAGTTGACTTAATAATATCAAGAAAACTGAAGTCATATATCATATGTTGTTGTGATATTGGCAGACATCCTCTGACCGGAGATAGATGTGTAACTATATGTCTTAGTATGTACATTTGTCAAACCAATAGGTTGATGACCTAACCAAGGTCTATAAACCGACGAGCTAGTGTGCATATGAGGCCATATGAGTAATGCGATCTCTCAAAGGGATCATACAGTTTCACTTGTGAAATGGAAGACATGAGCTCAATCAAGTGGTATTGGGACCAATCAAATTCCATGCATGGTCATCGTGCTTTGGAAGCATGACAAGAATTTGAAGGTATGATATATGCTTTTGGAAAGCATATGATCGATATCAACTCCCAATAACCAAGAATAAGAAACTTGATTATGAAACCATAAAGATGATAGTGTAAAATTAATCTATATCTTTTGGATTGTCATAGGTCTTCCAGGTTGCAGGATATACAAGTTTTAGGAATACCTGAGGGTGATGTCATCATAAATGATTGTATAACCATGACGATTCCATTATGGGAGAGTGTTGAAATAGGTCTGGATTTTAATGACTCCTCTCAGTAGAAAAGTAATCTTATCTTCATCCAAGTGTTGGATATTGATCTGATTGAGATTCAGATACAATGAGAAGATTTGATTTACGACCTTGATTAAATCAATCATCTTTGAGAGGACCATGAGATATGGATTTGATATGTGATGTCAATATCCAAGTCACTATACGTGGAACGTATAATCGCCATGTCCTTATCTCCAAGTATCTGCGGAGAAAGTGCCTTATTCTTGAAAGAGTTCAAGAATAATTCCATTGTTGATTTATATCTAAGAATTGATAAATGGATAATTAAACGTAATTTAATTATCATGAATAATGTGAATTTGATTCATATTACTTGAATGCATGAGAATGATAAACCAATATATTTAAATGTGATTTAATTATTATGGATATGAATAATGTGGATAACACTATCCAATTATTCATATATATTATAAATGCGATTTATAATATACTGGAGAGAGACTAATTGTGATTTATATTTGTTGGTTAATTATTGATGTGTATTGGATTCACATTGGATGATTAACTGAAAATATAATTACATTTTCGATTGTGAATGTGATTCGCGTATTTCCAATGGCCTGATTGCAATTTTCACAAGATAATTGTGAATTATTTTTGTGATATAATCTTAAAAATTTTATGAGATAACGTAATCTCATGAATTGGGATGAGATTGATTCATTCCAAGTCAAGAGGGTGGAAGGCCACGTTGTCTTAAAGGGACTTGGTCCCCCCTTCTTTTTTAGGGGATGAGGCAATCTCTTCCTCTATTATGTCCAATATGAAATGATTTAATTTCGAAATTAATTATATTTATTTTTCAATATATGTTAGTTTAAATTAAATTCAGTATTATTATATTTTTACAACAAAAATCATGGCCATTGAAATCAACACAAATCAATCTCATCTATTGATTCTGTGTTGTCCATTGATTGAGATCCGTGGACTCCAAAAACCTTATAAAAGAAGCGGCACCCCTTGCTCTTTGTATGATAACTTCAACAACTCTCTCTCTCTCATTCTCATGTTGACCCTGCTCTCTCCTTGAGTGGATGTCCACTTCATCCATAGAGAGAAGGCCGCCTTTGTCGTTGCATCGTTGTTGTGTTATCTCTTTGATGACTCTTGGGTCCCTGTCTTCTTTGGTGCATCTCGCTCATGAAGAAGACATTCGATCTCGTGAGATGAGATCAAAAGATCCATTGCTTGGATCATCGACTTGGATTGCGAGAAGCACACGGCTCATCTCCGTGTTCGCAAGCGTCTCCTCTGATGGATCAACTTGAGACAAGAGGTATCTTCTCTTAGATGCTCGATTGTAAACCACGCTACATGAGGTATTCCTATATCTACTATGAGGTTAGTAGTTGAAATGATCCAAGAAGTATTCTTGGATCATGTGATTTCATCGATTAATTTTTTAATTTTTGTTGCACCGAGCAACTAGTGTGAGTAGTCGCTCTCGATCGTAAATGATATGATTCACATGCTTCCTTGATTTGCTTGAGGATTCCTCCATATCCTTCAGTAGCCCTCGACTACAGGGCATGCCTTGAAGGTCTCTACCTTCCCATTAGGTCCCCTCTTTCTATTGATGTTCCATTTACACCCAATGGATTGATAAATTTATGATTTTGTATCATAACTCTTATTTATTATTCCTCTTGCTTAAGTTATTCAATAACATCTAACCCTAATTAACTAGGTTGAACAAACTAACTGTTGTTTATAATTAACCCAAATAATTGTATATAATTAAATATGCTACTGTGTTATATTTCCTATGTTTTTATAATTATTAAAAATCCCAAAAATAGATAAATATTGCATTTATTTGTCTTGACATTACTTATACATTAAAATAAAAAAATCTCAAAAGAATTTAAAACAAGTATTTTTAATCCTTAAAAATACTTACAAAAATACTAGCATCTATATATAACTTATTCTGACAATGTGTTATGCATAAAACTTGTAAATCTCAAAGAGATCTACAACTTTCATGTTTTACAATTTGTCATTTCATGCTTGTAATTATTTTATGTTGACTTTTCTTTATTTTTCTTCTTTTCTTATTTTTCTATTAGACCGCATGATGGCTCCACTACCAGTGACCCTTTTCATCCTCACTTCTTCATTTTTGGTCATTTGATTATTTAGATTAGATGGTTGAGCTCTCTCCACTCCCTCAGTCGTTGATGGATTTATTATGGATCCCATCATAGCCATCCCTTCCCACTTCACTCTCAACCTTCAGATCAGATGTTTAGAGGGAATCTCGCCAGCTCCTTCCCACCTTCTCCTTCTCCGTTGGATCACCTAATCCAATGGTTCACGCATCATCTTCTCCATCTGTAGAGGTTAAGTCCCACATCATCCCACGTCATTTTCCCATCTTCTACAACTTTTCTCTGTCACATCAAACCATCTCCCCGCAATCTTACCAAGCCCAGATGTAGACCTCATACTCCTTTCATACACCTTAATTCAAAACCTAATGAAGCCTCAATTATCGGGTCTATATTGTGGCTACAATCCTCACGGCTTCATCTCCTGTAACCAATGAATCCATATTCAAAACCATCGCCTCTTGCTATAATTGCAGTTGTCGTCCAATTTAGGAGTAATCCTCTAGCACTCTAACCTTCCATGTGATAAAGGTAGGGAGAATTGAGTTGCGACAATGGTGGTTGACCTTCAGTGAGACCCATGACCATCAGGTCATGCCACAGCTGAGTCACGATCGTTTGAGCTACTCCTAATGGTTTGGGAGTCCAACATAAATCAGGGCTCCATCCGGAGATCATACCAAGCCCACCTTCCACCTCGTGTCACTCTTCAGATCTCCAGGTAAGCCTTCCTCTTCTTCTTACTTGTTTCATGTTTTTAATTATGCATATGCAATCACTATAACCTTCAATTGAACACCTCCAAGTATTCACCGAACATCCCTCATTCACGGCAACCATCCTGCTCACCTCTTCTCTTCTCCTACACACCTGACCATTGGCATCCCCTTTCCTCTACCACTACAGCAGAGGAACTCATCAGACTTTCACCTTCTCTGCCTTAAATTGGTCTTCATTTCACTTACGCACACCACGCATACTTCGACTATCTATTCTCTAACTCATGCAGGTCTACACCCCTTTAATGTCTAGAGGTTTCAGCTTAGTTCTGATCTAGAGGAATGGCTCCAGCGATACTCCATCGCCTCTCCGATCCAGCCATACTCTTAATCTTGCCACAACTCCAGGACTTTCAACACCTTCTTGCGGAGCTCCACGATGCTTTAGAGAATGAGGGGGTAAGGAGGAGATATGGAGAGTCATCTGAGCTCAACAAGGTCCTTCTTAAAGAGGAGAAGGAGGAAGACTACACGACGTTCAGGTATCTTATGATCTTCATGATCGGAACGTTCTCATCATGCCCAAGCCTTGGCTCTAGACCAACAGCCTCAGTGGATTGAATTGATGCTCGAAGTCACTCATACCACCCATGTGTCCCGAGCCTACCTACACTGGTCGAGCCTTGGTATGTCCCTGCACATGTGTGCCTTACGTATGGGGTTTGTGTCATTTGCACATATGCCCTCAAGCTTCTCATATTTGCAAATAGGTCTAGACCACTTCCGCCTCACATGGTATGCATGTGAATTTTACATAGGGACCCCTTCGGGTTTTCATAATTGTAAAATGGTCCATGTGCATTTGGCAAAATTATAGGAAAACCCTTGTGCCTTTCTATTACTGCAAAAATTCCTCTTCAAGTGAATGTTTAAGATGATTTGAAAATACTTTTCGTGTTTTTCGTACATTTATGTACCTAGACTCTTTCTTGAATATCTCAAGTACATGGACTCCTCTTTCAGTATATTTATGCTTGTTTAATTATTTATTTAATGGCATGATTTAAACTTTGATTTGTCATTTGAATAGCTCTATTTAATTCGAGACATAATGTATCTTTTCCTTACTCATTTGCATGCCATTGGTTGAAATTGGATTAATTTTAATGCATGAATTATTAATGAAATTGGACCTATTTTTATTACTCATCTAGTGATATTTACGGGCATATTAATGTATATAATTGTATTTTCATTACATTCTATTCCATTCTATCACTTAATCTAAATTGCAGGAAACTCTAGAAAATGT
The DNA here is from genome assembly GCA_037367405.1 of Ottelia alismoides. Lineage (NCBI taxonomy): Eukaryota > Viridiplantae > Streptophyta > Magnoliopsida > Alismatales > Hydrocharitaceae > Ottelia > Ottelia alismoides. The sequence goes on from JAZKJV010000479.1 coordinate 1,509,691, forward strand.
ATTTTTTTGCATGCAGTATTTATTTCATAATATTTGTGTTGCATTGTTTGTTGACATGGGTAGATAAATCAATCACCTAATATAGATATTACAATTTAAATAAATAATTAGGTAGCTCGTGTCCCTGAGTTCAACCCTGGCTTGCCCAGGTTAAAAATTATTATTCAAACCAAGCCCCTCCTCGCAGATAAATATTCTGTGTCAATTTCTGAAGTGATGTGAAGTTGATCGTGCTATAATTCGACCAACTTAATGTAGTTGATTTTGTATTCATCAAATGGCATAGTTCCTGAGGACATGGGTCATCTTTTTATTAATTATGTTTTAGTGTTTAATTGAGCAGATTATCTTGATGTTTAGGTCAATTTACATATTGTTTGTTATTATTTGCATTATTTTGTTGTTGTTTATGTTAATTATATCTCTTCGTAGATATTTAATGCATATCATTTGTGGCAAGGGCCACGAGAACTGAGGATGATTGGGAGACGTGGAGGTGAGGAGTTGGGAGCTCCTATTGCGAGGAGTTGCAGAAGAACACCTGAAGCTATCAAGAAATTCTAATTAGCATTATTCCAATCATTGTATATTACTTGTAGTAATTGCCGATGTGTTGGTCCCCGTTCGAGGGCTCACGAGTGTAAAAGGACACGAACTTTTGTGTGGTTGTATAGAGCATGTTTCACTCCTAAACTAGGTGGGGCTCCACTTAATTGTTCAAACCTAGTGTTAGGCATGCGGCTCTTTGAGCATTATCTATCTCATATATTGATGTGATTAATCGTAGGTAGGACACACTTTGCATCTAGGATATTCACTGCATCTCCATAGACTCAATGAGATGCATTTAAACATCTATCTACTTAGCTAGAATCAACCCACTTCTTCCACTAATAGTATCATGTTTATGTGTGGTTTCAATCGACTTGCAGGCATGTAATGTTAGAGTAAAATTCAGTCTTGCATAATACATGGAGAGATCTAGGAAGCACTGTAAGTATCTCTTTCTTGGGCATGCATCATGTTTTATTATTTAAATAAGATTTTTCTCGATTTCCCTATCTTAATTTACAACTTAAAATTTTAATAGAATTAGGACTGGTCATTAGATGGTGATTTCTTGATTACTTTCTCAACATTACGTTTAGTGAAAACCTAAGCTAAAAATTAGGGCGTTGATTAAAATAAATGGAGTAAAACTGACGCTTTTTTTATGGAGAGCAAACCCCAACAATATATGCAAGATGGACTATGCATGATTGAGAGGTGATGATGCATGATTGAGATGTGACTCTTAATGTGTAAGTTGGTGAACTCAAGGGGTGTTTGAGAACCATGTCCATCTTTGATTGTTCACTATGGGTCCTTCCATCTTCATTTCATATCTATGTGTTAAGGCCTTTCTCAACCTAAGTATAGGGTTCAATTCTTTCCCATTAACTCCCCTCCTTGGTCCTCCTCTTGTACTTAGGTTATTTTCAACCTAAGCATAGGTGGGAAACATGAATGTCCTAGTATTTCCTTTTGTATTGAGCATGAGTTATGGCTTCATATCACTTAGTGTCACGAGGACAGAGCACAAGTTAAGTATAGGGGTTGTACCATATATATTTCATATATGCTTAGACATAGCTCATATTTTCAAAAAAAATCAAACTTTTTGAGGCTAGGGTGAAGTATCTTTTGAATTGATTTGAATAAAAATGTTTGCAAATTCTTCAAGAAAATTTCTAACTATATGGTAATGTTTTGAAAAATGTTTGATATTAACGACCCTTCCTCAGGCCTTTCTTTCTCATTGGATTTGACAAATGGGGATTTTACTTGTTTTAAAAACCATTTGAAAATATTATGAAAATCTATGTCTATGTGATATGGTTTGTAAAATATTTTCAACAATCTTTTCAAAAATGTGAGTGAAAATGATACTAATTTGTGTTTATAAATACTTCCAACATCATTTAAAATCCATAAAATTAAAAATTAAAAAATCAAAAATCACAAAAATACTAACTAATAAGTTGGATATATATTTGGCACCTTTCATTGTCATTCAAGACTTTAGGAGTAAAGAAACTATGGTTTATGATGTCTTAGGATTATGAGTTAACCAATCTTAGTCAATTGGGTTTGTGATGCGTGGCTTGGATACGATTGTGGTTTTAAGTGTTTGGGTTGTCGGTGTAGAAAACCGTGAAGAGATCCGAGCTTTTCACATCAAACAAAGATCGGTTTTAAAAAACCTACACTATTTATTTAACCAGGTAAGTCTGACTGGGTCGAACTCAAGGAGGTTGAATAGAGTACTTTTATTTTTTTATGTGAAACTATATTTTTGTGATTATTTTGTCACTTATTAAAGTGATCGAGGAAAAGCGATATTTTTTATAGATTTTTTTATTATTTTATATTTTTATTTGATTTTACCTTTTTTAAATTTTTATTTATTTTTTCAAAGTGATATTTGTCAAACAATTTACCTACAATATAATATGTGAATAATAGGTGAAATATAGATGATATTATATAATAGGTACAGCGGATGAGCAACGGGCTCTAAGAAGACTCTAAAACAAATCAAAACGAAGTCAACATACGACAAATTAAAACACGATGAAAATGTGATGAAAATACATGAAAATTACTGGACAACCTCGCGGAGGTAGTTGTGTAACTACCCCAAGAAAAACTACAAAAAATTATGTCAAAAATACGTCCAAAGTCGCCTTATATTACATGGGCTGATTTGTAAGAAAAACTAATAAAAGTTTGCAGTTTAGTCCTCTGCCAGGGGCTGATTTGTAAATAAAATGTGAATTGTTACATTAAGGTCCCCGTGCGGGGACCTAAATGCAATATTTGGAAACTTCGGTTGCGGTCTGGAAATTCTGAAAACCAGTGGTGTTTATGTTGCAAAATCCCCACCGATTCACATTGAACGGCAGAGATTAGATCTTCAGGCGTGATCTGGACCGTTCCCTCGAGGGCACGTGTCGCCCAACTGTAGCTTATGGATGTTCTTCTTATTCTTGAAGCTTTTGGCACTTCTGACGAAGGGGCTTCTTCTCCGACTTTTCGCCGGTGACTGGCGACGACTTGGGGCCTCCAGTGGGGCCAAAGGGGTAGTCCTCTACCCCTCGAGCTCGCCCGCGGTGGAATACGGTCGGCGATGGTGGAGAGAGGCTGGAATCGACCAATGAAGATTATCGTGTACTGCTTTTTGCTGCTGGTGCTCAGGTTGTTGTGCCAACTTGGAATGAGCTTTGCATGATGACTAAGATCTCCAGATGCTTGAAATTTGCTCCAAAAGCTAGCTGGATCTGCAAAGATACAAAATACGTGCTCGATTTGCGATGAAATCGACCATCAAATTAAGTTTTACAAGATCAAAGATGTGTTTCTAGTATATATGAAATACGCGTGAATGATAGCAATGAATTGAGAATGAAATTTGATTCGATTTTGAAATGAATGGGAGATGCGATTTGATCTGGCATCTAAGATGAATGATTGGTGATCCTAATGACGGGCATAACCACGCTAATCGTGGCACGATGATCGATATATAAATCGACAAAAATGGAGGAATAGATCTGTGAAAGCAGAGGTGTATTACCTCTAGTAACTGCTCGACGGCCGATCTTTGCCGGAGCTGAACGCACACGTGGCGGCGATGCAAGGCGGAGCGAAAGCCTTGGAACCTCCTCTGATCACCCTTCCTCCGTGCGAGCCGACAAAGTGGAGTTGTCACCTCCTAGGATGGCCGAAATCGAGAGGTGAAGATTGGGGTTCGGCCACTGGAACTGGGTAGCTCAGGTGGTTAGGAATGTTGGCTGGAATCCGCCAACTTTGAGGGTATATATAGAGAGATTTCTTGAGCTTCAGCTTAATCTAAGGGTTGGCGATGAAGAAGGTTGTTAGATGAACAAGATCAAGGGATTAGATTGTCGGAGGATGTGATGATGTGCGTGGGAAAAATAGTTGAAGATGGCCAGTTCGAACAGACTTCAGTATTAGCCTCTTGGAGAAGAAGCACCAGGTGCTGACACGTGTCAGAACCTGGTTGGCCAGATGTATAAATCACCTTATAAATTATATAATAAATAGTAAATAGCTTTAGTTTAAATAGGTATAAGACATGAAATGTAAATAATTAAATTATCTAAATTATAGAATAATTACTTTTTATAAATAATAAATATTATTCGAGATATAATTATTATATTAATAATTAGGTATATATAAATAAGTTTTGGACTTTTAATTTAATGTATAAATATTTAAAAATTAATTTTGTATTTTCTTAATTATAAGAATAATAAATAAAGGTTGTGTGAATTTTTAGGTATTTTAATAAGTTAATTCACATATATTAATAAATACAAGTATGCATTATATAGTTCAATTTCATCTATAATTTAGTGTTTTTTATTTAATTAAAATAATAAATAAGCTCAAAAAAATATGAAATAAATCATGGTTAAATTACAAGATCATGAACATAATTAGAAATTTTAAAATTAATGAAAATTTAAATAATGTGGTCTACATAAAATAAATAGGCCAGAAACCCCGTTGTCATTTGGTCCCAAAACCGACTTTTTGCAAACGGATTCCAAATTCAATGAAATCACCTCTATTAATTAGATCATATTATTTTATGAACTTTAAAGGTGAGTAGAGTGAAATTGGAGTTCGTATGAAGAAGTTATGATGTTCGGAAGTTGAGATTTTGACAATTTAAAAGTTGGATTTCTAGGCATATAGAGGGTAATATATTTAACTTATTTTTATATTTTTATATATATTTTTAGAAATAATTAGGAAAAGAGTTTGGTGAAAAATATGTACATATGAATTAATTAAAAATCAATGAAATTTTGTATTTATTTGATAAATAATGAGACATGTCTGAAGTGTGTTTTTAATTTATTTTTATGATTTTCTTTCCTTATCTCCCCCTACTAATTGGTTTGTCGACTAATTCATGCTGACTTGGTCTCGGGGTTTAGGTTATATAAATATACCTTTGACGAATCTCGGATTCATCACTCTAAATCTCATTTATTAAGCTCAAATCCCTCAAAATCAACAGCATTTCTCCATCTATTCTGCATAATTAGCATTCATGCACAATTTCATACGAATTGCATTTTAGCACTAATTGTAGCACAAAATAAGAAGCTAAAAATCCAAGCCAAAATTGACCTGTAAATAGTCTAAATTCCCAGATTTTTAACTCATTCATGCTACCTCCAAATGACACAAAACCACTTCCACTGTATACTTATTACTAGCAAGAATAAACGAAAAATACAAAAAAAATAACTAACCCAAATAAGTGGACCAAAAACCCAAACCCTAGTTTCTGGATTTTCGGATGAAAAACCTCAAATCTTCCTCATTCAGTGTCCGTTTCAATCCTACTGACTTTTGAACTAATGAACATTCAATTACCTTCAAAACAAGACCATGTTCAAGAGAATCGGAGCTCATATGTAAAGGTTGGGTTTTGGGCCTCTTTTGTACATTGTGTATTTTAGCGGTTTTTGACCTAATATTTTACGTACATATTTAACCTATTAATAAAAATTCAAAAAAAATATATTAATGTGAAATTATTTATCTTTGATCTTATCATATTTTTCTGATTTTTATCTGATTTAAAAATGACAAAAAATAATAAAACCTAAAAGTCAAGGTATTCTATGTACATGGGATACCCCAAAAATATCACTTTATGAAATTGATCGATTTTGGTTTTGATGTCTTCATGAAAGTTGTAGATGTCATCGAGACGAGTAGTTTTCGTGAAGATTTTTTTTGATACGAGGTAATTTGCTATTTTTTCGCATTTTACAAAGTATTAATTTCTCGAATTTTCTGGTGCTGACACGTGGCCGCACCTGGTGCTGCCACGTGTCAGCTATTTTTGGCATTTTTATGATTTAAGTATATAAAAAAATTAAAATTAAAATTCGCACGTGCCTCCCAGGCACGTGCCACGCACGTGCCCTGCTCCCCCTTCATCCTAGCTCGACACGCGTCTACTCTGGGGCCGTCCAATCTCGGTCGATCGGACGGCCTCGCATCGTCGTCAACCTCCCGCGTCCCCTTTCACAAACAAGCGGCCACCGCCGCCCCCGCAAATCTCGCCCCAAATTTCGTCATGCCGCCCGTCATCTGCACCATCTCCACCACGTATTTCTCCTCGAGCGTATCTCGCCCTCCTCCATCTCCACGATCCTCCCTCGTCGACCTGATCACCTTCCATCTCCGGCTCCCCCGACTTCGTCCCTATTTAAAGACCACCTTCGCAGCCCAGCTTCCCCATCCGTTGGCTGCACCTCAAATCCCCCTATGGGCGGTGACAGCGCCTCGAAGCCCTTCGTCTCCGACGAGATCCGGCCACACCCCCCCGTGGCCGTTGCAGCAGCGACCACCGCCGCACTTGCTGCCCAGCTCCAGACCTTCGCCGACTGTTGAGCCTACTACTTCCACGACAACTATGATATCTCCAAACATCGTCTTCTCCGTTTGCACACCACCAGGGAGCCCCATCAGCCCTGCCACATCGCCGCAAGATCCCTCCGCAAAGCCGTCATTGGAGCGGCGCTCCGCTGCAGCCTTTACCGCCGACCACCGGGCCGCAGCCCGAGGCCCCCACGTACGTGCTACGCACGTAAGTTTGGGGGAACTTGCACCGACACCCCCAGCCTCTCTCCAATTTGCTCGGAGACCCAGGAGTCATGTGCTTTGCACGTGACTTTCTGGGTAAATTACAGAGAAGCCCAGGTATTATCCAAATTTACGCATCATCCCCCGCCAGCCAGAGGTCATGTGCCTCGTACGTGACTCTCTGGCAATTTTGCATCAATTACCCGGCATTTATTGGTATTTACAAATTAACCCCCACTGCATTGTTTATATTTATATTGTTTATTATTATTTGCAAAAACACCCCTGTGTTCCCAAGTAATTCTAGACTTCTACATGACTTTATTTTACTATTCGAAAATAACATTTTGTTAGTCAATTAATTCTCTACATCTTGGCATATTGTGGATATTTTTGTGATTGATGGTTAATTAATAATTAAATATTTTGTAGAAAATTGCGTATTTTTTCCAGTTTATGCTCTTAATTTTGCTATTGATTAAACATTGTTCTAAAAATTCCCGAAAAATCAAATATTGTAGAATTAATTGTGCTCGATATTGTGCCCAAAAATATTTGTATTTGCACACATAGATTGCTCTGTAAAAATCAATTTGCATATTTCAGTGTTTGATTTTTAATAAGTACTAAATCTCACATTTTCAAGGTTTAGGATTTTTCTGAGATCAATCACCTAGTGATAGATCTTAGATAATTTTGGTCCTTGAAAATAAATAGGTTTAGTATTTATATAATTAAATATTGAAATTCATTTTGTTTGCATTCAAAAATTCAGAAAAAATTCATATTGCACCAAAAAATTCCAAAAGAGTTACAATGCATTCATTTCATCATATTTTATATTGTGGCCAAGTTTCATATTTTTCGGAAATCATTTGAACCTAATTGACATTTTTGTGCCTAACATAGGCCAAAATTGCATTTTGTACCCTTCATTGCATTAAAAATTCCAAAAAAAGATCGCCTTGAAAACAACGCACGAATTTTGATATACACAACTCTAGGTTGTTCCTTTGCCTCCTTGTGTTCGACCTTGGGACTTGCCCAAGTAAAATAAACATAAAACAACATTGCTTGAAATTAACGAATAATTTGTGTGGTTATTTTCTTGACTGATTCCAATTGCCGCCTACAACGCATGACAAATTACGCACGAACAAATTAAATCATCTTTTTAACGCTGTGATTTCGGACTCGTCAGATGGCACCGTTGCTCGGGAGGCAAACGGCTTAGATTTTGTCTTGAAATTTTTCGTTCGGTTTTCCGCATTCGGGTGGTCTGACCCCCGAATTTCTCATTGTAAATTCTGTTTTTTTCTACAATTTATTTTCAGCATCTATTTTTCATATATTTTTGAGTCACTCTCTTAGATTCTCTCTCTTATTTTTCTTGCGAGGAACCCAGTGTACGTGGAGCGGTTTTTCAAGAACCAACGCAACTTCACCGACTCCCAAAAAAACTACAAATAATTTAAGATCGAGTCGAGTCTTGAGAGAGCGTAGAGTCTAGGATTTATTCTTCTGAACTTTAATTTTTATAAATCATTGTACATTTACAGCGGTGTCCATTTGAACTCTTGCGTGTGTAAAAAGACCTCTAACTTTATTCTGTGGTGTGTCGTGGCCTGTTTCACTCTCCGCTGAGGGTGGGGTCTGACTTGAGTGGCGATTAGGCTAGACCTGCACATATGGCTCTCAGAGAATTTTAATTTTTGATTGTGCTCGTAGGATCTTAAGCCACACTTCACATTAATTGAGAAGCACATAGATCGTTCAATTTAGCCAAAAATTTAACTCAATTCTTCCCCGCTAATAGAACTTTCTGCTTAGGTGCGGTTTTTCATCGGTTTGCATTCATTTAGAATAATCTTTCAATTCTAGTCTAGCATCCCACATGGAGATTGCGAGGATTCACTGTAAGTCTTCTAACTGAGCATACATCATAGTTTACCATGTGCATCGGCTTTTCTCGAACTCCTTCCTCTTGTTTTATCACATAATTTTAAAGGAAATTGGGACTGGACGGTAGATGTGCATTTGTGCTCATTTAATTCTTCAGTGATCGCCAAAATAATTTAGGACTACTAATTATAGCTGACTTTTCAAATAACCCATAAAATCAAGAATTTTCGCGGGAGAGCAACCCCAACCTTGGATGCTTTTATTTTTCTGAGTGAGCGAGAGACGACACTTAAGGTTAGAACCAAGCTCCGACATTTTCATTCATACTACTGATTTTAAAAATGATTAGCTACTTCTCAGTGAGGAATACGGGTAGCCAGTAATCGGTCCGCACTTCCTTAGCAGAGTGGTGGTTTAAAGGACACCGTGTAAGACTCCGTCCTTAAGTAACACGGGTAGCCATTTTACGGTCCGTACTTACACCTATACTAGCTGAAAGTGGATGCAGCTAGTCGTACGTACTCGGGACAGTCTCTAAGAAAATTTCGGCACCTAACAGCTCGCTAAATTCTTTCCAAGATTGATTTATCACCAACTTAAAATTGAAAAGATAATAACCGAACTCTTACGGCTTCATTGTGTGAGTTGGTGAACCCTGGGTTTAATTTGTGTTTGCATTGGTGTGCGTGAACCAATTTCGAATATCAATAGCCACACATTTGATAAAATATCTTTTGACTATCTCATGCAATCATCTCTCTCATTTCTTGATTTAAATCTCATCATGGAACTCTTGTCTAAAAACTCTTGCAGACCCAACCCCTCATTCCTTTCAGCTCTGACCGAGAATCCATCAGTGCTATACTATGAAAACAAATTTATCTCAGTTAGGCCCAAATCAACTACATCCTCTTCTTTCAATAATCCTATAACATTCGCGGGAAACTTTCACCCGCGGATAAATTCGTCCCCCTCATTGAATTCCTACTCGAATCATTCGACCACACATAACCACCTACCATCATGGACTAAACCGTATTATACTCAGTTTTTCGCTAATGAAACATTTCAAGATCAAAATACCTTTGAGTCTCATGACTGGCCGAGAAACCAAACCCTGATGGAAAGACCCACACTTAATGATCATAAGTATTGGATTAACCATAACAAACCCCTCATCAGATATGATACTCATACAGAGGACTGGACTGACCACATAGAAACACATAAACCTTGTATGCTGACTCCATAATATCAAGGTCTGACCAATCATGATCAAAGGATTGACCTCTGCTCAAACCAACTCCACAATCATGGATCACATGAGCAGCCTCCTTCCATAATTTTTGAGTAGAAATTTTCAGAAAATAAGGATCATATGTCGGATATTTCGAGAAACTCTGCTCTCCACACATACAGAAAAATGGAAGATGAAATCATTGAACAAAAACCGTCTGCTCCCATGATTGATCATGAACAGAATTTTAAGAATGATATTTTGAGGATAAATAAAAGTTTCGAATCAAGGGAGGATAGATTTCTAAAATTTACCAACCGAGTAATATCATTTTATGGTGGCTCAGATATAAAAATGAATGAGGAAATTATTGGATCTCATGATGAAAATTTGGAGGATATTCAAAAACCTAGGGACGATTCCAACATCGACACCTATACATATTACTCCCCTAGGAATAACTATGCCTCTGACATTTATTCTGAACACCAGAACCCTAGCTCATCTGAGGAACACACCACACCCCCACACCACACATAAAATATCAAAAAATCAGAATATTTGAAAACCACAAAAAAATCGAAAATCCAAAAAAATTCATAAAAAATGAGACTGAAGACGATCTGAGGAATTTGGATCCGACTGTACGGGAAGCAATGGAAAAAAGATTGATGTTTGAACATCCCTTTATGAAGGCCATTGAACACTTCCCCGACCTTAAAAGATTTATAATGGACAAATTAATGATCAAAAAAGTCGGGAAGGATTAGAACAAAGACTGAAAGACATATCTTGTCAATGGCCTCCTCCTTGGTGTTGAGGAGAAAGACCAAAAGCCGCATAGTTAAGCAGTTGCCCAAATTTGACAGTGAAATCAAAGACACAATTTTCTCCCATGCTCGAATTTATGACGATTCACCGATTAATATCCTCCCGACCTCTGTATTTCACAAGCTCAAACTCAGACGGATTCGGAAGATCCGAGAAATTATTCAATTGGCGGACCGATCAATAAAGCGACCGAGAGGAATCATTTCTGTCATTATGAAATTCCAAGGTGCTCCTCTTAAAGTAGAATTCACGATCATTGATATTGAGCATCAAGGAGAATTCACCAAGTCTCCAATTACTCTCGGAAAGCCATTCTTAGCATTGTCTAAGGCAATTGTCAATTGTGAGATCCGGGAAATCAATTTTAAAGCATTGGAAGCACTTAGATCTGACCATGTCTTTGAGGAACCACGATCTTCTGAAGAAACCCACGAAGTCCCCAACAACCGCAACTATGAAGAGGTAGAAGAGCCCTACCTCGCTACGACACCTGAGATAGCAGTTGTTGATGAGACTATTGGTTTAAAGAATCTCCCCCCTGCTCCATTCCCAACTGCTCTCACCATAGAAAATCGAGCATATGAATCATATGATCCGGAGACTTATGCATGGGCACACCCTGGGTCAACCTATTCTTACTACATGGATTACATCAACTCGACACAGGAATGCTCCAACATCGAATCAATTAAGAATGAACATGCAGAAACTCTCCCCAGTATTTCAATTCCTGCAGATCTCAAAATAAACAAATCCTTCTACTACGATCCTGAGACATATGCATGGTCGTACCCAGGGGCAACCTACTCTGATTATCTTGACCAAATTATCGCAAATCGAGAGTGCACCAACATTCAGGAGACTAAGAATAGACACACAGCCTGAAAACCGACCAAGGAGAAGAATTCCCATGGCTTTTCATCTGGGTACTCAAGTGAACTGACACCTTCACGAAACAGGAGAAAGAAAATCACATTTGACCTTTTGGAAGAAGAATTGGCTGATGATCCCTCATCAGGTCCGGAAAAGGTAGTCTACATAAGTGAAGTTTGTTCGACATCTCTAAAGCCATATCTTCGCAAGGATCCAAAATTCGATTCTCGTTGGACTACTCCCGTTCCTAATTATTACTCATCTAAAGCAGATGCTCCTACCTTCTACAAATACACTGGAATTATTTCTTATGAGCTGACTGAGACCAGTGCTTCTGAGTATTCATTTGAGGACAAACCGATTGATCTTAAAAAGGACCAAAATTTAAGGAAACAAATGAAGAAATAAAAAGACATGAATATCTGGAGTGTGTCCATTTTCAATTACTATTCCTCTGAGGATAACACAGATGATGGCTACCTTTCATCTGACTCAAATGTTTCATCTACCATCCATCATGATTTTTCTAAGGAAGACACTGATAATAGTTGGGAATCATATGCTTCATCTCTGTCTCATAATTACGATCTCCCATCGCAGGCTCACAAAAAGATCAGCCGTAAACTGTCTTAATCATCGGCTACCCACCCTCCCTCCCGACCACATCGGTCTCCTTGTACAGCTTCTTCCTCTACTTCGGCCAAGGCCCAAGTATAGGGGGGACCGATGCCATCTGTATATACCATTTTCCCGCATCACACTCCTTCTCCCGATCGATCCATTCACCTTTCTCGTATACTTAGGCTGACCAGAGCCTAAGTATAGGGGGGAACCGACACCCACCTGTATATACTCTCCTCATTTACATATCCCTACCGCCTCTTTTTGCGCTCTTCTTCTATACTTAGACTATTCACAATCTAAGTATAGGGGGTGGACCTGTATATATTGTTCCTTACGCTTAGCCCGAGCTATGTCTTCTTTACACTTCTCGTGCTCTGAGGACACAACACTTGCTAAGTATAGGGGGGTTTGTATATATACTACGTATATATTTTAGCCATACCTCCTACTTTCACGTAAGTCTATATGTATTTACGGGGTGGCTAATAAATTAAAAAAACTACTAAAAAAAGAGTTTTGCCACTAACTGTGACCAACCCAATATTTTTGAAAAAATGGCTTTTTATTCATTTTTGCATAAAAAAATCATCAAAAAATCCCTTGCATAAAAAATATCACAAAAATATTGTGTCTGCATTTCACACACATCCACGCATCACATGCATTTACATTTGTGAAAAGTCTTTGGGTTTTGAACCGAGTTATGAGCAGAAATCGAGAGTGGTCTGGACTTGACCTTAATCCACCTAATTTTCGGAGGAACTTCACCGAGAAATAGGATTTTAGAGTCTTCAGGTCGTTGACTTAATTCTTTGAGTTCCACGTGACAATGTACAGAGTTTGACTTTTAGTGTCTAACCTGGTCTCTTCATTATGGGTACAACTATGGAATAGGGAATTAATTTGTACTCTCGCACTATGCACTTAGCTCAACTCAGACGGGATGTTGGAAGACTGTGTGAGTTTCTTTTCTGGTAGCGTGGAAATTTAAAGACCAGAGTACAGATTGAAATAAAACTTTGGAAAAGGGATGGGCGGCTGGGCACAATTTTTTCTAAGACCCCAAAAAATGTACGGAAACAAAAAGATTCTATATATAGGGGCAAAACAAGATCCAAGCAGAACCACCATAAATTCCAAATACAAAGAAGCATTCTACCAAATAAATATCTGACCAAAAAGGTCCAAGCTTTAAGAAACCTGCAGATCTTGGTGGAGACTCGGCTACACTGGCCAGCTTCACAAGGAGAGGTGACTACACTCGCCACCCTTCAGTTCTTTTCTCCTTCTTCTATATTCTCTTCCACATTGATTGTGAACATAGCGCGACAGACCTTAGAAGGAAATACCTGACTCCCCGAGGACGAGTTATTGGAGAGTAGGTTTGCGCGATAGTCCGACATTCTGGGTGGGAAGAGCTAAAACCATTTCACACACATGAGTCGATTATTCAATGTTCATAGGGTATTCTTTTGGAAGAGGATTGATCTAAGATGACTTTTGAGCCGAAACTGTAGCAATGATTAGTAGAACTTGAGGGCTGTTGATTTTAAAATTCTAAGAATCACAGAAGTTCTGCCACACTAATAATCCAAAGGCCGAGTCTAGTTTTACTTTCACCTTCAGCTCATGGTCTTGGTATGGAACCCAATGTCATTACACTTCATGGCATTTCTTTTTGAAGCTCAGGGACGAGCATGCTTTAAGTATAGGGGGATGATGAATCTCGGATTCATCACTCTAAATCTCATTTATTAAGCTCAAATCCCTCAAAATCCACAACATTTCTCCATCTATTATGCATAATTAGCATTCATGCAGAATTTCATACGAATTGCATTTTAGCACTAATTGTTGCATAAAATAAGAAGCCAAAAATCCAAGCCAAAATTGACCTGTAAATAGTCTAAATTCCCAGATTTTTAACTCATTCATTCTACCTCCAAATGACACAAAACCACATCCACTGTGTACTTATCACTAACAAGAATAAATGAAAAATATAAAAAAAAATAACTAACCCAAATAAGTGGACCAAAAACTCAAACCCTAGTTTCAGGATTTACAGACGAAAAACCTCATATCTTCCTCATCCAGTGTCCATTTTAATCATACTCACTTTTGAACTAATTTACATTCAATTACCTTCAAAACAAGACCATGTTCAAAAGAATCGGAGCTCATATGTAAAAGTTGGGTTTTGGGCCTCTTTTGTACATTGTGTATTTTAGCGGTTTTTGACCTAATATTTTATGTACATATTTAACCTATTAATAAAAAATAAAAAAATACTAATGTAAAATTATTTATCTTTGATCTTATCAAAATTTTTTGCGGATTTTTATCTGATTTAAAAATGACAAAAAATAATAAAACCCAAAAATCAAAGTATTCTATGTACATGAGATACCCCAAAAATATCACTTTATGCAGTTGATCGATTTTGGTTTTAATTTCTTTATGAAAGTTGTAGATCTCATTGAGACGAGTAGTTTTCATGAAGAAACAATTTTTATACGAGGTCATTTGCTATTTATTTTGCATTTTACAAAGTATTAATTTCTCGAATTTTCTGGTTCTGACACGTGGCAGCACCTGATGCCGCCACGTGTCATCCATTTTTGGCATTTTTATCATTTAAGTCTCTAAAAAAAATTAAAATCCCCGCACGTGCCCTGCTCCCCCTTCATCCCAGCTCAACACGTGTCTACTCTGGGGCCGTCTGATCACGGCCAATCGGACGGCCTCGCATCGTCGTCAACCTCCTGCGTCCCCTTTCCCATACAAGCGGTCGCCGCCGCCCCCGCAAATCTCGCCCCAAATCTCGTCGTGCCGCCCGTCACCTACGCCATCTCCGCCACATATTTCTCCTCGAGTGTCTCTCGCCCTCCTCCATCTCCGCGATCCTCCCTCGTCAACCCGATCACCTTCCATCTCCAGCTCCCCCGCTCTCCATCCCTATTTAAAGACCACCTCCGCAACCCGACTTCCCCATCCGCCGGCTGCACCTCAAATCCCCCTCTGGGCGGAGGCAGCGCCTTGAAGCCCTTTATCTCCGGCAAGATCCGGCCACAACCCCCCCCCCCCCCCACCCTCCACCTACCCCCCCTCCCCCACCCCCCGTGGCCATTGCAGCAGCGACCACCGTCGCACTTGCTGCCCAGCTCCAGACCTTCACCAACTGTTGAGCCTACGACTTCCACGACAACTACGATATCTCCACTATGCCACCTTCTTCACTCCTCCGACAACCCACAGCGACTCCACCTCTGTCGCCGCCTCCTCCAACTCCGACAACCGACTTCGTCACCTCCGCTTCGGTTGCCTCCAACTCCGACAACCGCCTTCGACTACTCCGCCTACCCACGACATCGCCAACCATCGTCTTCTCCGTTCGCACGCCACCAGGGAGCCCCATCAGCCCTGCCACATCGCCGCAAGCTCCCTCTGCGAAGCCGTCATCGGAGCGGTGCTCCGCTACATCCTCTACCGCCGACCACCAGGCCCAACCCGAGGTCCGGCCTCTCTCTAATTCGCTAGGAGACCCAGGAGTCACGTGCTTTGCACGTGACTTTCTGGGTAAATTACAAAGACGCCCCGGCATTATCCATATTTAAGCATCAGCCCCTGCCAGCCAGAGGTCACGTGCCTCGTACGTGACTCTCTAGCAATTTTGCAGCAATTACCTGACATTTATTGGTATTTACAAATGAACCAACCACTGCATTGTCTATATTTACATTGTTTTTTATTATTTGCATAAACACCCCTGTGTTCCCTAGTAATTCTAGACTTCTACATGACTTTATTTTACTATTCGAAAATAGCATTTTGTTAGTCAATTAATTCTCTACATCTTGGCATATTATGGATTTTTTTGTGATTGATGGTTAATTAGTAATTAATTATATTGTAGAAAATTGCGTATTCTTTCCACTTAATACTCCTAATTTTTCTATTGATTAACCGTTGCTCTAAAAATTCCCAAAAAATCACATATTGTAGTGTTGATTGTGCTCGACATTGTACCCAAAAAGATTTGCATTTGTAGGTATAGATTGCTCTGTAAAAATCATTTTGCATATTTTAGTGTTGGATTTTTAGTAAGTATTAAGTCTCACATTTTCGACGTTTAGGATTTTTCTGAGATCAATCACTAGTGATAGATCTTAGATAATTTTGGTCCTTGAAAATAAGTAGGTTTAGTATTTATCATAATTAAATATTGAAATTCATTTTGTTTGCATTCAAAAACTCATAAAAAATTCATATTGCATCCGAAAATTCCAAAAATATTACAATGCATTCATTTCATCATATTTTATATTGTGGCCAAGTTTCATATTTTTCGAACATCAATTGAATGTAATTGACATTTTAGTCCCTAAAATAGGCCAAAATGCATTTTGCACCCTTCATTGCATTAAAAATTCCAAAAAAAGACTGCCATGAAAATCGCGTACGAATTTTGATAGACACAACTCTAGGTTGTTCCTTTGCCTCCTTGTGTTCGACCTTGGGACTTGCCCAAGTAAAATAAACATAAAACCACATTTCTTGAAATTAACGAATAATTGGTTATTTTCTTGACCGATTTCGATTGCCGCCTACAACACACGGCAAATCATTTTTTAGGTACGAACAAATTACATCATCTTTTTAACGCTGCGATTTCAAACTCGTCAACCTTGTAGTTATATTTATATTTATAAGTCATATTGTACAGATATACATATTTACAATCTGCCTTCTTTTCTTTTCTTTTCTTTTATTTTTTATTTATTTACATGTATTTGATGCTTAAAAGTGAATTCTTATTCATGAATGAGGTTTTGTTAAAAGATAGGAATTAATGTATATTTACATGTATTTGTTAAGGGTTTTAAGACAAAATACGACAGATATGTTAATGAATCATGGATTCATCAACCCCCTATACTTAAACTTTGCTAGTCCCTTAGCAAACACTTATTTGAAAAATAAGGGAAAAACAAGAAAGTTAGAATGAATTTCTTTTCCTAAACCAACTCATGAGAATAGACAAAGGACAGAGCTCGATCAGGCCTGAAACAAGCATTTTGTTGGATCCTTAACTAGGATTAGGATTTTATCCCCAACAGTCTTCAAGTTCCACAAATCCTTATTCGAGATCACTTCATCGGCTAGTTCAGACTCATTTATTCATATCGCAAACTCTATCATCCTTGAAGTCAATTTGTACAGTGTGTCAATTGATTTAGCTCTTCCTGCTTAAAGAAACGAAGAAACCGTCCATCCCAGCTATACACTTCTATTGCTTCCTTGTCCAGCTACTATTTCCTCGGGGAGGGAGGTATTCCCTTCTGAGGTCAGTTCGTGCTATGTCCACAATCGAATATAGAGAGAAGGTAGAAGAATGAGAAAAGAAGTGGAGTGCCACCAGTGTAGACGCATCTCCTTGTGAAGCTCAACCGGTGTAGTTAAATCTCCACTAAGATGTGCAGGCTTTTTTGGTGGAAGCTTGGACCATTGTGGTCGTATTTTTATTTGGTGGCTTCTTCTTTGATTTGACTTTGTAATTTGCTTGCACTGCATTCATCTCTTTGTGCCTCGACGGATATAGCATCTTTTGTTCCCTCCCTTTTTTGAGGTCTTAGAAAAATTGTGTCAGCAGATCCTTCCCTCGTCTGAAGCGAATATCGCAACCCCAATCTCTCCCATCTTTAGACGTCAGTGTTGCAAATACAAGGATAGAAACGCACTACCAAGATGTACTGCCCTTCGCAACTCCGTGCAAGTCGAGCTAAGTGCAGAGTGCATGTATTCAAGATTGGTTCACTGGTGCAGAGTTGTACGGATGACACCAAATGGTCTACTTAAGCACGTATGAATTGATTTCCCAAATATAGTCTTATGGAACCAAAAGATTTTAAGTCAAGAGACCTGAAGAGTCTAAATTGATCCTAACTAAGCTCCTTACAATGAAAGTTAAAGGTCGTGATCAAGCTCCATTCTTTAGACTTAGACTCAATCATTAGTTCCAGAAATCAAACTTATTCTGAAAAATGCGAATGCAAATGCAACCATATTTTTGTGAAGTCTATTTTCTGTATTTTACTCATTTTTATAGATTTTTAGGCTTTTGTAATTTTTATGACTTTTAGGACTTTGTAGTTTTTATGGATTTTCTTATTTATTTTATTATTATTTTATGTACACGAATTTTAAAAGATATTTTATTGGAGTTAAGTATCTAATGTATTTTATAGATTTTATCTACAGAGAATTTTACAATGATTACATGATTTTTACACATGTTTTAGTAGATGGGATTTTAAATAAGTATTATACAAATTTTAAATACCAATTTCAATTACATAATTTAATTATAGATTTTAAAAACAAATTTTTAAACATATTTTACTTATTTTCAAGGATTTTATAATTAATAGATATATGTATAAATGGATTTTAACTTAACACTCACCCACTTTTTATGGATTTTATAGATATAGAAAATACATAAAAGTACGAGTTATGGACAAAAGTATATATATAATATATACACACCCCCTATACTTAGCTTGAGCTATGTCCTCATAGCGTCAAAAGAGAAAAATGACATAACTCGTGCTAAGTAAAAGTGGTGAAAAAGAATATACGAAAACAAGTCAGTCAACCCTCCCACTATACTTACGATCAGGTAATCGTAAGTATAACAGGAGAGCAAAAACGGGATGACTGAGTGAAAAGAATATATAACGAAAGATCAAAAGGAATAAAGAATACGAGATCATCGAAATCACTCGGTCCCCTCTATACTTAGGATAAGGCATCCTAAGTATATATAAGAATGTATCCAAAAATCGCGAACTAGTGATTTGTGGAAAAACTAATGGATATACAAAATAAATAGAACAAAATAAAAACGTGAATCAACGGGCAATCAGTCCCCCCTATACTTAGGATCTAGTATCCTAAGCATAAAGACGAGCAAAAATGGGGACGATTCTGGTCTTCGAAGAATATACAAGTGTTGTGGATCTCCAGAAATCGAATGGCTCAAAAGTATTTGTACAGAATGGGATGAAGTGAAAGAATGATCGCGAATCCTATACAAAAAAAATCACTTCAATACGGGCCAGATGATCAGTAGTCTCTATGAAGTGCTTCAGCATCTGCCCCTTAACCACGAACGGTTCTACACCAGGTGACTCATCTGATATTGCTATACTTCCATTGTCGTGCACCGTTCTGACTATGTATGGTCCTTCCCACTTGCTTTTTAATTTGCCAGGAAAAATTCTTAATCTTGCATTGAACAAACAGACTTTCTACCCCGGGACAAAGATCTTGTGCCGAATATGTCTATCGTGTCATTTCTTCACTTTGTCCTTATAAATGAGGCTGTTCTCGTATGCTTGATTTCGAATCTCTACCAGCTCTTTCAGATCTATCTTTCTCTTGGCTCCTGCTTTCTGTGCATCAAGTTAAATTTCTCTAATAGTCCATTCGGATTTGTGCATGATCTCTACGGGCAAATGGCATGGCTTTCCATAAACCAGTCTGAATGGTGAAGTACCTAATGGAGTTTTATATGCAGTACGATATGCCCAAAGAACCTAATCTAGAAGTTGCGACCAGTTCTTCCTATCCGATCGTACTAATTTCTGGAGAATTGATTTCACCTCCCTATTTGAAACTTCATCCATGCCGTTCTCTGTGGGTGGTAAGGAGAAGCTACTCTGTGATCAATGTCGTATTGCTTCACTAGCTTTTTGACCTCCTTATTAATGAAATGGCTACCCCCATCTGAAATAAGAATACGTGGGATCCCGAACCGCGAAATAATGTGTTCCCTTAGGAACTTTCAAACTATCTTACTGTCTGAGGTTCATGCGGGTATAGCCTCCACCCATCTACTAACATAATCTACAGCCAGAAGAATGTACTCAAAGCCACTGCTGGAAGGGAATGGTCCCATAAAATCTATACCACATGCGTCAAATATCTCGCAAATAATGATGGGTCGCATCGGCATTGCATCTCTAGCACTGACTGTCCCTACTGCTCTCTGACAATCCGGGCAACTCTTCACGAATGTACAAGCATCTCTAGTAAGAGTTGGCCACCATAATTCGCTCTGAAGTACCTTCTGTGATGTCCTCTTCCCTGAGTGATGTCCTCCTGCCTCTAAAGAATGACAAAAAGTGAGGACACTATAATATTCCTCCTGAGGAATACAACACCTGTAAACACAATCCGGTCATTCACGAAAACAATCAGATCCTCCCAGTGGTAGTATCGTGCCTCAGAAACAAATCTATTAATTCAATTCTTTGGCCAACCCTGAGGACTTTTCTGTGTAACCGGAAAAATCACTATATCTGCATACCATGGAAGTTTGGTAACCGCAAAGATTCTCTTGTCAGGAAATGTCTCTGCAATCTCTGGCGTGTACTCTTTCGAAGGTTGTTCTATCTGTAATCGGGAGAGGTGATTAGCTACCACATTCTTTACCCCAGGTTTGTCTCTAATGTCCAAATCGAATTCCTGAAGTAATAGAATCCATCTAAGAAGGCGTGCCTTGGCATCCTTCTTTTCCATCAAAAATCGGATAGCTTAATGATTTGTGTAGATTGTGATTTTAGAGCCAAGAAGATAGATATGAATTTATCTAAATCAAATACCACTGCCAACATTTCTTTTTCTATCACTACGTAATTACGTTGAGCATCATCTAAAGTTATGTTTGCATAGTGGATAGCAACAGGAAGTCCATTCCTCCTCTGTCTTAATACAGCCCCGACCGCAAAATCTGAAGCATCCGTCAAGATCTCGAAGGGTAGAGACCATTCAGGCGGCTGTAGAACAGGAGCACTGATAATATTTTCTTTCAATGTGAGCAAGGCATTAAGACATTTATCATTTAACAAGAACTCGATGTCTTTGCCTAATAATTCAGTTAACGGTCGGGCAATCTTGGAGAAGTCTTGGATAAACCGTCGGTAAAAACCGACATGCCCGAGAAATGACCATAACTGCTTGATGTTGGACGATGGTTCGAGGTGCTTGATGACATCCACCTTGGCAGGGTCAACCTCCATGCCTCGCTGGGAGATGACGTGCCCCAACACGATCCCGTGTGTAACCATAAATGGCTCTTTTCCCAAGACAGAACGAGATCTACCTCACAGCATTTCCAAAGAATCGAGTTTAGGTGCGCTAAACAATTGTCAAAGAACTCACCATAGACCGTAAAATCATCCATAAAGACCTCTAGAAAATCACCGACCATGTCTGCAAAAATAGCATGCATACACCTCTAGAGAGTAACAGGAGCGTTGCACAATCCAAAGGGCATCCGTCTAAAGGCATACGTGCCGAACGGACATGTGAAGGTGGTTTTCTCCTGGTCTTCAGGAGAAATTGTTACTTGATTGTATGTCGAGTAACCGTCAAGGAAACAGAAATACTCCTTCCCTGCCAACCGTTCTATGACCTGGTCTATAAAAGGCAAAGGGAAGTGGTCCTTCTTCATCGCGGCGTTCAATTTCCTGTAATCAACGCACACCTGCCACGATATGGTTACTCTCTTTGGAATCTCCTCTCCACTCTGATTCTTAATCATCTAAATTCCCGGCTTCTTCAGGACAACATGTAATGGGCTGACCCATTCAGCGTTGGAGATGGGATAAATGAAGCCTGCATCGCACCATTTCGTAATCTCTTTCATGACAACTTCTCGTAAAACCGGATTCAGCCTACGCTGAAACTCTCTGGAGGGTTTGTTGTCATGATCGAGATAGATATGATGAGAACACAAAGTAGGATTAATCCTGCGGAGATCGGATATAGCCCACCCAATAGCCTTGCGGTTTCTTTCTAGAATCTCCATTAGACGAGATTCTTGTTCGTCAGTCAAAGATGAGTTGATAATGACCAGAAACTATCGATGTGGACCCGCAAGGAATGCATATTTCATGTTTGGTGGCAATGTCTTTAGTTCTGGTAAGGTAGATTCTGGCTCTACTAAAGCTTCATCCATATGTGTATTGGGATCTGTGTCGGTTGTGGATTTATCTGCAATCTGGTTGTCCACCATCTCAATGTGCTCCAGAGTCAGACTGTCGAAGATGTTCAAAACATCATCATATTCGCGACTATGCTCATCCTCAGAATGATCAGAGGAAAACAACTTAGCTACATAAAATTCTGTCTGCAACCCGACTTAGCTAGATCATTTGAAGTGGAGGAATTGTGTAAAGTCTCTGAATCTAAAAGCTCTGCAATAAACTCCTCAGAAGTCTGATCCCTTTGCTTCTCATCATCCAGACTAAAATATAAAGTACCTTCTGAAGAATTGCTAACTATAGTCTCGGAACCCATCATCTGTTAAACACTCTTGGGTCTCTACTTGATATCTTTCAATGTCGTCAAGACGATCCTCATCCATGTAATTGCAGGTGGCTAAAGAAATCAAGAAATTAGAAGATGCATCACTAGATGTGTTTGAATCTCTCTCCATCTCTATATGTACCTTCTCGCCCTCAGCGCGAAAAGATACCTTCCCTGTATCATAATCGAAGAGAGCCTTTTCAGTTTCTAAGAAAGGCCTCCCGAGAATAATTGGGGTAAGGTGTAACTGTGCAGAGCAATCCATGTCTAGTACAGTAAAGTCCACTGGGAATTGCAGGACCTGCACGGTTACGATAACGTTCCTTAGTATACCCTTAGGTCTCTTTACGGATCTATCAGCAAACTGAAGGATCGTGCGGGATTTGTAAAGAGGACCTAACTCAAGCTTATCGAGTAAGGAAGAGGGTATCAAGTTGATCGACGAACCATTATCTAAGAGAGTACGGTCGAATTCGGCATTTGCAATCTCACATCTGACATAATGTGCTCCCGAGTCTTTCTTCTTCTTTGGTAACTTATTCTGAATAACACAAGATGTAGCCTTAGTCAAAACATGTTTCTTTGTACGGGATCTCGTTTTCCTACGCATGGTGCATCGATTCTTCAATTGATTCTTAAGCGTAGGAAAATAATCCAAGGAATCATGAAGCAGGATCGTCAAAAAGATGTGATCTTTCAATAATCGCTCGGTTTCTAGAGTGACAACATTCTTTTTGGTGTTTTTCTTTCCTTTCCTGAACAAAGCGTCGGGAAAAGGAACAATGCTAGGAGTGAGAAAATCAGACTTTTTATTGATATCAGAATCAGCATGTACATCGAGAGTTTCAGAATTATGTACAAAACTCTCTAAAACAGGAGAAAAGATATTTTTGCCGGGAGATCTGCATGGTCTGGTGTGGTATCATCATCTGAATTGTCGGTATCCATGTCAATTGTTTCGGCATTGCTCCCTTCTTTGTGATGGTCCTCATCAATGTGTTGGTTCTCCTCCTCAGCATTAGAATCTGGATGCTCATGGAATTGCTCCTGCTCCTCATCAAGTGCCCGCTACTTTATTTCAGCAGGTGCTCATTGTGATCTACCGCTCCTGAGACGAATGAAGTTAGATAAAAATTCAGGAAAAGAGATCGTACCTGTATTGTTGTCTACCAGATCTGGATGCCTCCTCTTGTTGTTCGGATTCATCTGAGGCTGGGCTAGGAGAGTGGTCTTTGGTGCGGTTAACTCATCCAGATGACGGTTAAGCTACTCCATCTCTGTCTTATGTGTAATTTGGAGCGTCCTCAGCATATCCATGATTTGATTTAATGCCTAGGCTTGTGTGTTCATTTCAGATTCGGTGCGGTGGCCATGGCTTGCTCCTCTCTTCTGCCTTGGCGTGTATTGTTGAGGAGTGGAAGGTTGGGAGAATCTCTACGGTGTGGAAGAAGATTGTTGCGGCTGCTGATAATTATATGTCTGTGAATGGTTAGCAGGGTACTGATATAAATGTGGTCTCTGATAAGCATGCTGATGAGACTACTGCTATGTGAAGTTCTGTCGGTGCTAAAAATGTGGACGTCCATGCTGCGGTTGGCTATACTGTTGATGCGGTATACTCGGTTGCTGGATCGGAGTATACCAAATCCTGTTAATCTCGAGAGTGGCTTGCAGCTCAACCTCCATATCTGCAGCACCGGTGATCTAGACGGGATTGGTAGGAGACTGATCCTCATGCCAATCAATCTGCGGAGTCTATGGCTCGCTCTGTATGAAGTGAATCTAACGGGTGGGTGGAGCGGGTAAGATCCTCCGTGTAGGTTGTGCGGTCGAAGAAGATTGGCTCTGCTGGTACTGGAGTTGAAGATCGTAAACCTTCTTCGAAAGATCACTCAGCTGCTGAGGTAGAGATGAGAGTTTCTCCAACTCTTGCAGCGGCTGTAAGTCCTGAACTTGCTTCTGAATCACATCCACCAACGTTAACTTCTCGCTAATAAATCCCATGTTGGTGTTGGATTCAGATTATGAGATATTAGCCACCTTATGATGCTCTCGGTGATGTAGTGGCTGAGGGGCTTTCTGAAATTCCCGAGTAGAGTCGACGACTCTCGAGTTCTCTGCTATCCCTTCGAAGATGGCCTAGACTGACTCGATATCCTTGTTCAAATAGTTGCCGCCACATGCGGCACTTACTAGCCCCTGGATGTACGGTTGGAGTCCTCCGAAATAGTTCTGTACTAGAACCTTCATTGGTATCTCATGATGTGGGCATCTCTCCGTAAGATCTTTGAATCTATCCCATGCCTCATGGAAAGACTCATGCGGATGCTGTGTAAAATTGGAGATCTGACTCCTCATAATGTTCATCCTCCCTAGAGGAAAATATTTACGCAGGAATGTGGACTTCAGATCGTCCCATGTAGAAATTTCCTTTCCCAGGTGACTCAGCCAGTAAAGCGCCTTATCGGCTAAGGCGAAGGGAAAGGCTCTGAGGCGGACAGCCTCCTGCGTAACTCCTGGATAACTAGCCGTACCACAGATCATCTCGAATTGTTGCAGAAAGGTAAACGGCTCCTTTGTAGCATTCCCGTAGAACTTGAGAAGCAATGAGATGAAGGACGACCTCAATTCATATGGCCCTTGATTCGGTGGTAGCCGAATCCAATGATGGAGCGTTCTCGTGCTCGGATCATACTCTTCCCGTAAAGTAGCAGGAACTATTGCAGGCGGTAATTGGTTCCCAGCACCTGCTCGCAACGCGGCTATCTCAACCCGCAACTCGTTTTGAGTTCTAAATTAGTCTCGAATCTGGATGTTCATCTGTTGGAGAGTGTCGAGAATCCCTGTCGTAACATCTACGGCTGGATCCAGTCTTCCGTCATGATGCTCCTCAGCTGGTGGCCTCTCGTCTGATACTGATCCTTTACCGCGAGCCATCTACTTCAAATCTTCTGGAAAAGAAAAGCTCTCGTAGAACTCAACGAAAACTCGGCTACAGATCTCGATGACGTATTGAGACAAGGGTCTGCCTCAATAGTCTGGTCAGGAGGCGAGGGAGCCTGGGTCTGACTCTCCTCGAGATCAGATGGGACCAGCTTGGGAAGAGAGTCATCGCAAGCTTGTGAAGATGTACGAATGATGGTGGACGGTCGAAAGCTCACGGAATCTGAGCAGAAAAGCCATCAAGACGTCATCTTCGATATCAAGAGAATGGGAGAGCACAATTCGTGATTCAAGAGAGAGGGAGAAATGCGTAAAGCTGCGGTAACATACACCCCGCGAGCAAACACAAAGCAAACCCCGTTTTCACCAACACAACTCGATGATGACCGTAAGAGTTCGGTCTTTTATCTTGTCAGTTTTAGAGTTGTAATTAGCAAACAAGTATAATCGATTATCGTGAGCTGATATGAGCTGATAGGTGCCCGATTTTTCCCCGCGATATTGTCCCGAGTTCTTACAGAAAATCACTTGCTCTCAGCCAGTATGGTGGCAAGTACGGACCGTTTCCGGCTACCAGTGTTGCTTGAGGACGGAGCCTTACGCAGTGTCCTCTAAATCCCCCACTCTACTAAGTAAACTCGGACCGTTTCCGGCTACCCGAGCGTACCCACTGAAAAGCAATGATCAGGTGTATGGACTAAGTAGTATTTTGAAAGAAAATGGGTTTATATTTAAGGGTCGTCTCTCACTCGCACACTCTGAAAAATGTGCGGGGATTACTCTCCCAAATCAAGTGAACCTTACGTTTTTTTAGATCAGATACATTAGCAGTCCTGATTTTATTTTCGGGTTTTATATTTTTTTTTGAGTTTTTTCAAACAAACGCCTACTGATTTTTTATAAGAATCCTGAAATCATGCACCTAGGTTACGAGTCCTAAGACTAACTATGTAAGCACAATCAGATAGAATAAAAGAAAACACCTAAACAAGCACCTATCCTCGAAAAAGCCCCCAAAAAACCGTCGATACGAGAAAACCGCAGTGGGTTCCCTATCCCCCGATTACACGGTACTCGGCAGATCAGACCCCGAAAAAATGGGGGGGGGGGGGGGAAGGTACAAGTCGGTATGTCCTTAGTGGACCCCTTCTACTAGAGTTCAATACAACTTTCTCTCTCTTTTTCTCTTTTTTACAATAATTACACTAATTAATTTTTGCCCTCTGCAGCAGACTCGTAAAGAAAGAGTCGGCCTCTGCTCTTTCAACTGACTCGGCTTCCTAAGAAGTCGGCTGATCCTGCAGGCCCTGCAAAAATTAGTTAGCGGCTAAAGAAAATCGAGAAACGATTTGAGAAAAGCCGTAAGAAAAACCGAATAAAAGCTACAAAAAACAATAAGAAGAGAGAAAATAAAATCACAAAATATGTAAAAAATCAAAGTACACTAACGCCTCCCCGACAACGGCGCCATTTTGATGCGCGGCTCGGATCCGATTGTGGTTTTAAGTGTTTGGGTCGTCAGTGTAGAAAACTACGAAGAGATCCGAGCTTTTCACATCAAACAAAGATCGGTTTTAAAAAACCTATACTATTTATTTAACCAAGTAAGTATGCCTGGGTCGAACTCAAGGAGGCAGAATAGAGTACTTTGATTTTTTTATGTGAAAGTATATTTTTGTGATTATTTTGTCTCGTCTTAAAGTGATCGAGGAAAAGAGATATTTTTATAGATTTTTTTATTATTTTACATTTTTATTTGATTTTATATTTTTTAAATTTTTATTTATTTTTTCAAAGTGATATTTTAAAACAATTTACCTACAATATAATATGTGAATAATAGGTGAAATATATATGATATTATATAATAGGTAAATCGGAAGAGCAACGGGCTCGAAGAAGACTCTAAAACAAATCAAAACGAAGTCAACATAACACAAATCAAAACACGATGAAAACGCGATGAAAATACACAAAAGTTACTGGAAAACCTCACGGAGGTAGTTGTGTAACTACCCCAAGAAAAACTACGAAAAATTATGTGAAAAATACATCCAAAGTCGCCTTACAGTACATGGGCTGATTTGTAAGAAAAACTAATAAAAGTTTGCAGCTTAGTCCTCTGCCAGGGGCTGATTTGTAAAGAAAATGTGAATTATTGCATTTAGGTCCTTACACGGAGACCTAAATGCAATATTTGGACACTTCGGTTGCGGTCTGGAAATTCTGAAAACCGGTGGGGTTTATTTTGCAAAATCCCTGCTGATTCACATTGAACGGCAGAGATTAGATCTGCAGGCGTGATCTGGATTCACTAGCGACTGGCGACGACTTGGGGCCTCTTACGGGGCCAGAGGGGTAGCTCCTCTACCCCTCGAGCTCGCCCGCGGTGGAATACGGACGGTGATGGAGGGGAGAGGCTGGAATCGGTCGATGAAGATTATCGTGTACTGCTTTTTGCCGCTGGTGCTCAGGTTGTTGCGCCAACTTGGAATGAGCATTGCATGATGATTAATATCTCCAGATGCTTGAAATTTGCTCTAAAAGGTAGCTGGATCAGCAAAGATACAAAATTCATGCTCGATTTGCGATGAAATCGGCCAACAAATTAAGTTTTACAAGATCAAAGATGTGTTTCCAGTATATATGAAATACACGTGAATGATAGCAATGAATTGAGAATGTAATTTGATTTGGTTTTGAAACGAATGGGAGATACGATTTGATTTGTCGTCTAAGATGAATGATTGGTGATCCTAATTATGGGCTTAACCATGCTAATCATGGTGCGATGATCGAGATATAAATCTACAAAAATGGAGGAATAGATCTGTGAAAGCAGAGGTGTATTACCTCTAGTAACTGCTCGACGACCAATCATTGCTGGAGCTGAATGCACACGCAGTGGCGATGCAAGGCGGAGCGAAAGCCTTGGAACCTCCTCCGATCACCCTTCCTCTACGCGAGCCGATGAAGTAGTTCTCACCTCCTAGGATGGCCGGAATCGAGAGGTGAAGATTGGGGTTTGGCCACTGGAACTGGGTAGCTCAGGTGGTTAGGAAAGTTGGTTGGAATCCGCCAACTTTGAGGGTATATATAGAGAGATTTCTTGAGCTTCAAGCTTAATCTAAGGGTTGGTGACGAACAAGGTTGTTAGATGAACAAGATCAAGGGATTAGATCGTCGGAGGATGTTATGATGTGCATGGGAAAAATAGTTAAAGATGGTGATTAACCCAAAAATCAGTGGTCTTAAGCTCCACAAAAGTCGGGAACTTAGTCGTTGAACCGACCACGCAAGATCCGGATTAAATACACAATGAACCCACAATGTAATATAAAGCAATGGAAAACAAGTGTGAGTCAAAATTTATTATAACTCTACAAAAATGTGTATAGTTTCAAGTATGTGTAGATATCGAACACAGGGAGCAAGCAAGATAGATCAAGCAAAAAGTGTGCAAAATGTGATATGTGATCAAGTGTCTACAAGTATGCAATTTTTTGTGGATTTTTAATTTCATATTTTTAAATTTTTGATTTTATATTTTTATATTTTGATTTTATATTTTTATATTTTGATTTTTAATTTACTGATTTTCTTTTTTCTTTTTATATTTTATATTTTCTGTATTTTCATTTTCTCTAAATAGGATATATAACAATATAGGGAAAGAGAAGATGGAGTATTTATAAAAATAAGGAAAATGCTCAAAAATTAGGAAATCAAATGTTTTTAGTCTTTTTATAATTATGATGTTTTTGTGATTTTTAGAGATTTTTACGAATGTTTTTGGTGTTTTTAAAAGTCAAAATACTAGAAAACAGTGAACTAGGCTACTGGACGAAATTAAAATGAAGATTAGAAATAACAAATAGTATCCAAAATTCCTCGAATCAATTTAAATCAAGGAGAATAAATCAGAGAAAATACAAAAACTGAAAGTGCATTTTTAGGATTTTTTTCTTGAATTTTTAGATTTTTATGAAGTTCTTAGGGGTTTTCTAATTTTTAGGCATTTTGCTTTGAATTTTTTAGTGATTTTTCGATTGACACTAAAATATGCTAAGACACGCAAAATATAAAATTTTTTGGAAATTTTCAAAAACTTTTACTAATTTTTATGGATTTTCTATTGCAAACAGTACTGAAAATGCATCTTTTTGAATTTTTATAAATATGAAAATGCAATAAAAATGCAAAATGAAAATATAGCGTTAAACTACAATGCAACAAAATCCTATGGTATTTTTTTGGTAATTTTTCGAATTAAAATGATGTGTGAAATAAATATAAACATCCAAGTAAAAACACAATACTAGCAAGGTCATAAGTGCAAATACACAGAAGTCCAAGGGCCTACTTGGAATTTTTAACAAAGTTTATAACTAATAAGCACAGTTCCAAGACTAAATACAAATAATACAAGCCGCTGGGGCACACCTGCAAATTACCCACCCTTGCACGTGCTATACACGCGCTTGGGAGGGACCTAAATGCAATATACAAAAATCCCAGGGGCTTACATGCAAATTACCCAAAAATATTACACGTGACAGAATATTTCCTGGATTGATACTAAATATATAAACCCGCAGGGGGTCCTATGCAAAATGTCCAATCCCCTCACGCGTACAGGCACATGAGGTGACGTGGACAAGGACCTAAGTGCAAATAACTAAAGTTCGGGGGTCTGGATGCAAATATTACAAAAATATTTAAACTACAACTGAAAGTTTATGGACTAAAACTCAAATACAAAATAGGCGAGGGTATAGATGCAAAATACCCAACGCCTGGCGATTCAACGACGATGAAGAGGCCACTTGACACGTGGCGCGTTCTGGACAGTCGATGATGCTTCGTGGATGGACGGCGGTGATTATCTCTCTTCTGATGATCAGACGGTGGATGCGTGGCGAGATCGGACGGCTCCTGTGCAATCTGGAGGGTAGCCGAGATCTAACGACGGCGAGGCGTGGATGAAGAACAGGGAAGCATCGCCGGCGAAGCGAGCTTCCCCGCCCTCGATCGACGTCCTCCGACGTTCCTTAAGCCTCAAAAGCGTCCTGCAACCTCCTGTGGTCCTCCTCTAGCTCCTGGGAGTTTCAAAACTCCTCGGCGACGGTAGAGGCGTTCGCTAGAAGGTGGCGGAGCTACGGGCTCCGTCTCCGGCGAGCGAGCAAAATTAGCCCCAGGCTTGAGTCAAAGGGTTTGACCAACAAAAATAGGTGAGAGGGTCCAGGGCAAACTGCCTGGTCCCTACGGAGGTGGAAATGAGGCGAGGGGCGACGACGCACGGTGGGTGGCCGGAGGAGCACTCCGGCGAGGAGGTCGTGAATGGGATTCGATGGGTTAAACGTGAAATTTCTTGAGGGGAAATGATCCTAAATCTACGACAGATGAAATGTGAAAGAAATGGAGGGGAGAAAATGGTTGCCTCAATGGTCAGAACTAGAAGGGATGGGTACCTTGACGTCGGCGAAAAGCGGAGGTGGTGGAGCCACCTCGGAGCCCGCTCGACCCGCCTGAAGGTCTCCAAAGGAAGCTGTCACCTTCCTATGTCGATTGGGCACGAAGATGGGAGCAGAGCTTGTGGAAGAGGGGCTCAAATTCGAGTTTGAAAATTGGGTTTCTATATGAAGGGATGATAGATGGGAGAGGAAGAACGAGGCACATGGGGCGACACAGTGACCCAACGTCCAAGAAAAGCTAGGGGCGTGAATCACCATAGTCCAAGGAAGAAAAGTCAAGAAGATTATTACGCAAAATGCTGCAAGGGTCGGCCTCAAAAAAATCGAGAAAAGGGGTCAAAAATGATGTTCTGACAAAGGGACAGGGGAAGGACAGCCAGTTGACCCGCCGGTCAACGTGGACTGCCTCCTGGTTGGTCCACAAGGACCAACCAGGAAAAATCCCGAATAAATGTTCTTATTAATTCATTTAAAAAAATGATTTTATTATTTTTAGGTTATAAAATAAAAAATATTTGTTATTTTATAAGGTATTTTAATATGATTTTTAATTATTTTTATGAGGTGTAGAAATCAGAGTTACCTTTTTAGGCTTGTATAGATCTATATATTTATGTATTTTAGTAATATGTTTTTATTTTGTATATTTAATTTATTTATTTTTGTTTATTATTTTATAAATTTATAATGTATTTTTATACACTTAAAGATATTTTTATTTTATTTTTCTGATGTATTTTGTATACTTAATAAAATAAAAGTATGAATGATATAGGTATGTATACAGGTATTATACCTGAGTATGTAATATACATGTATTTTATTTTGTGTTTTCTTAATGTTTTTATTTTGATCTTAATATACATGTACATTATAAATATTATTTACGAAATCATAACAATATAAAATTATAAAAATAATGAATAAATAATAAAATTAATATTTTAATATGTACAAGTATACAAGTGGGATCCAGAACTCAACTTTCAAACCGTAACTCCGAAAAATATGAAACCACTTTCATTAAATAGCTTATTTGAAATTATATAAAATAAAATGTGAGTTTGGTATATTTGGAGTTTTTATTTACAAGATACAGGTCTGGGAAGTTGGGATTCTGGAATCTTATTCAGATCATAACTTTTTATCTGTACATTATTTTTGAGTGAAATCAGATTTTTATTTTTATTTATTTAATTATCTACAACTTTCATGTACAAAGTTTCTTTATTTGAAGTATAAAAGGTTGAACTAAAAATAGGTACCAAAATGAATAAAGAATGAATTAAATACAAGGTATTTTTATTGTGTTCTGACTCTTATCTCCCCCTACTTTATTCCTAGTCGACCTATTCATCTAGATGCCTAGGTCTCGGGGTTTCGGGTCATAAAATATTTACAATATTTTACACTTTTCTTTTGTTCTATAATTTTGGCTTTAAAAACTGTATTTTATACACTATTTATATGCACATGCATGGATGCTAAGATGCTGGAATTGATGGTATTTACATGCATTTGCCAGGGTTTTTGGGGCCAAAATGTTAGAATAAAGATGATGAAATATGGATTCATCATCCCCCTATACTTTACCTTTGCTAGTCCCTAGCAAACACTTATGCAATAAGTGCAGAATGAGAAAGAAATAAAACAAAAAGAAGAAATGTGGATTGAATTTAATTATCAAACTTTCCTTCACAAAATAAAAGTTTGGAGCTTAAGTCAGACCTTTAGGATCTTAGTGCGGGTGGAACCTTAGTGAGAACCGGATTTGAAATCTAATAGCCTTCGAGAATCCCAAAACTCTGCCAAGTCTCCTCAATAGCCAGGTCAGAAATATTTCAACTCATACGCAAACCCTTACGACCATGAATCTGACTCGTACAGTGTAAGTGATAGTGGCTCTCGCCAATTGGAATGACAAAGAGACTGACTTCTCTAATACGACAACCCAATGATTCCCCAATCCAACAACTCATTCCTCAAGGAGCAGGGCATTCCCTTCTAAGTAAAAGTGGCAACCAACTCAAGAGGAGGGGGTGAAGAGAAGAATGGACAGTAGCCTGTGTATCCTAGGATGCAAGACCAGTGTAGTCAAGTCATCCAGCTACAGGCTCACATGATTTGACTTTGAAGCTCAAGCTTGCTTATTTGACTTTACACATATGTACACTCCGGCAGGCATTTTCTTGTATAGGTCTGTCCACTTTTTTGGAGTTTTTGCTTATTGCATTTTTTTTAATACTATATACAACAGCATTTACATAGGGAGTTTTTCCTCTTGAGCCATTAGACTATCCCTCTTTTGAAGCTTTATTGCAACCCACAATCTCCTGTCCTCGAAACTCACCATCGCTGGATGGGTTGGGATGCACTTCCCTCCCTAGAGGAGGACAAATGTTTCCACTTGTGTGCGTCTCATATTGGCAACTCCAACCCCCTCACCACTCCAACTGAGTTGAGCCAAGTGAAAGGTGCAAGTGTCCAAGTTAGGTCATTATCAACAAGAGTCGTGCGTGTGCTCTGAAATACTCTACTTAGGCAGTCAAGAATCCATTGAACCAAGTCTCATGATCCTCAAAGAATTAAGTCAACTAGACCTGAAGTACCTCAATTCCAGCTCCTATAAGGTTCATGTTAATTAGGTAGATTTAAGGTCCAACCAAGCTCCAATCTTCGGATTTTACTTAGACTCGTTCAACTATCAAACTCAATCCGAAAAATGCTCATGCTATGCAAATGCTATGCAAAATGCAGAAAATATTTTTGTGATGCAATTTTCCAAGATTTTGAAATTTTTATGGGTTTTTGAAAAGATGATGCATATGAAACTTTTTTTTGGATTTTTCAAAAAGATTATTCAAATATTTTTGCTATTTTAAATTTGCAAATGTTTTTGGTATTTTTGAAAACAAAAGGTTTTGGCTAAAAATTAGGTTCACATATTTACACGGGGCTGCATCTTTTATTTACAAGAAGTGGGTTTTAAGAATTTACAAGAGTAAGTGGTCGATTTTATAGATATATACATAGAGACTTCTGGTGATATGTATGTATTCCTCAAACTTATTTGACACATGTTTTTCAAGCAATTTTGAAAACTATAGTACAAAATAATTTTTACAAACAGTTTTTACAAACATGTACACACATTTGAAAATCATTATGCAAAGGCTTTCCACACAATATATATAGATTTTTCAAATATTTTTTTGCAACCATTTTTCAAACCATTTGCAAATCGTTTTTCAAACCTTTTATTTCACACAAAGAAAATAATTTTACAATCAAAATATTTTTACAAAGGTTGAAAACATGTAACAAAATGTTTTCCAAATAGTTTTCAAAAGATTTTCATACGAATTTTTGAACATTTTGCAAAAAATATTTTCACCTGATTTATTAATCAGTAAGAATAAAAAGAGTTTGAGGAATAGCCACATCTTTTAATTAAGGTTTTTAATGAATTTTATAAGTATAATTAGCCATAGTTATTAGTAAAAATACGAAAGTACGATTTATGGCTAAAGTATATAAGCAGTATATACGACCCCCCTATACTTAGCTAGAGCTATGTCCTCATAGATCAGAGAGAAAAGAGAAGACATAACTCGTACTGAGTATAGGAAAATCTAAAGAATAAGAAACGAATAAATGATGAATGAATGAACAAATGAGAAGTTGATCGTCCCCCCTATACTTAGGATCAAATAATCCTAAGTATAACAGACTGTACGCAAAGCAGGGAGGGTCAAGGGTGGGAATGAACAGATCGTACTCAGACTGTCTCCCCCTATACTTAGGGTAAGATATCCCTAAGTATAGACAAGAAGAGGAGACAATGGAGAGGATCGGAAAGAATGAAGCGCTCGGGGTGCACACCCCCCTATACTTAGGACAAAGTACGTCCTAAGTATAGAAAACTGTCTACAAGGGGCGACACCTTTTTGATAGATACAGAGGATAGAAAAGGAAAAGAAGAAAAGAGGAAAAGAAGAAAAGATATCAATAGATGGAAGAATGAAAGAATGATATGAACAGATGGATCTATACAGCGGAAGATGCAAGTGCTAACCATGTATGAGATGCAAATGATATGAGTCAAAGAGCACATCTCATACCAAAAGAATGGGGGCAACGTCAGCGGTCGGTGGATCATGGTCTAGATATAGCTTCAGCCGCTGACCCTTAACACGAAAGGTAGAGGAAGATGACAGCTAGGATATATCAATGCTACCATTGTCATGTACCTTCCTGACTATATACGGACCTTTCCACTTACTCTGTAATTTCCCTGGAAATAACTTCAGCCTAGAATCAAACAACCATACGCGTTGATCGGGCTCAAACTGTTTATGGTTGATATGGGAATCGTGCCATGTCTTCACTTTTTCCTTATACTGTAGGCTGCTAGAAAAGGTTGTATCTCTCAACTCCTCCAGGGCTGCCAATTCTGCTTTCCTCTGTTCTCCTATACTCTCGGGATCTAATAATAACTCAGTGACTGCCCAAAGTGACTTGTGCTTGATTTCCACTGGTAGATGGCACGGCTTGCCATAGACGAGATGAAAGGGAGATGTCCCTAATGGAGTCTAGAAGGAAGTCTGATAGGCCCACAAGACCGAGTCCAAAAGCTGTGACCAATCCTTTCGGTCTGGGCGGACAACCTTCTGTAAGATAGTCTTGATCTCCCTATTTGAAACTTCAGCAAGACCATTAGTCTGAGGGTGATATGGCGTGGCAACACGATGGTCAATGATGAACTCGTCTGCAAGGGCCCTAACTTTATCATTAATGAAATGAGACCCCCCGTCTGAAATCAGAACTCTAGGTACCTCGAACCGTGAAATGATATTTTTCCTCAAAAAGAGACACACGGTCTTAGCATCTGCGGCTCGGGCGGGGATGGCCTCAACCCGTTGGCTTACATAATCCATAGTGAGCAAACTGTACTCAAACCTCTGAATCTTAGGAAATGGGCCCATGAAATCAATCCCCCATGCATCAAAAACCTCACAAAAGTGAATGGGTTGCATGGACATCATGTCTCTCTGTCTGCAAGTACCCATTTTCTGACAGTCAGTACATCTTTTCACGAACTCATTTGAATCCTTGAAGAGAGTAGGCCACCACAGGCCAGATTGGAGCACCTTCTGTGTTGTCCATCTCCCAGAGTGATGTCCTCCTGCCTCAAGCTTGTGGCAGTAGGTGAGGACGCTATGCTGTTCTTATTGAGGAATGCACCTCCTCCAGATGCTATCCCCTCCTTCATGATAAAGGACGGGAATCTCCCTATTGTAAAACTTGGCCTTTGCTAGGTCTCAAGTTTCTGCTTGGGCCAACCCTATGGAACTATCTTGGTGACAAGATAGTTCACAACGTCAGCATACCATGGGAGCGAGGTGATAGCCAAGATCGCCTCATCTGGAAATGTCTCTGTAATAGGTGCACTGGGCTCAGATTCCTCAAGGTTCTCTAAACGAGAGAAGTGATCCGCCACCAAATTCTTAACTCCAGGCTTATCGTTAATCTCAATATCAAACTCTTGGAGCAGAAGGATCCATCTGCTAAGGCGCGCTTTGGCATCTTTCTTGGCCATGAGGTACCGGAGGGCGGTGTGATCTGTAAAGATAGTCACTCTAGATCCGAGAATATACGATCGATACTTATCCAAAGCAAAGACTACGATCGGAATTTCCTTATCTGTCACAATATAATTCCGCTGAGCAGCATCCAAAGTCCGGCTGGCGTAGTGAATCGCATACGGCAATCCATCCCTCCTCTGTCCAAGCACAGCCTCTACGGCAAAGACAGAAGCGTCCGTCATGATCTCGAATGGGAGAGACCAATCGAGTGGCTGAAGGACAGGAGCCGTGACAACCATATTCTTGAGAGTCTCAAAAGACGCAAGACACTTATCATCTACAAGGAACTCAGTGTCATTCCTCAGCAAATCAGTAAGCGGTCGGGCAATACAACTGAAGTCCTGAATAAACCATCAGTAGAAATAGAAATGCCCCAAAAAAGATCGCAATTGACGCAAATTGGACGGTGGGTTGAGTTTTCTAATGATATTCACGTTAGCCGGATCAACCTCCAGGCCCCTGTTGGAGATGATATGGCCAAGGACCGTCCCTTGAGTCACCATGAAGTGACTCTTCTCCCAAGACAAGACAAGGTTGACCTCTATGCAGCGCTGAAGTACACGATCTAGGTAGTCAAGACAAGCATCAAACCCATCGCCATAGACCGAGAAGTCATCCATGAAGACCTCTAAACAGTCACCCACCATGTCCGAGAAAATGGACAACATGCACCTTTGGAATGTCGCGGGGGCGTTACATAGACCAAAGGGCATCCGTCTGAACGCATAAGTCCCAAACGGACAGGTAAATGTTGTTTTCTCCTGGTCTTCAGGCAAAATGGCCACTTGATTGTAACCGGAGTACCCGTCAAGAAAACAGTAGTGACTCTTCCCGACTAGCCTCTCGATAATCTGATCAATGAATGGCAGCGAGAAATGATCCTACTTGGTGGCCTGATTCAATTGTCTGTAGTCCACACAGACCCTCCAAGAAGTGGGTACTCTGATAGCTATCTCCTCTCCAAACTAACTCACAACTGTAGTGATATCCGTCTTCTTGGGTACCACATGCAATGGAATAATCCACTTGGAGTCTAAGATGGGGTAGATAAAATCGACGCTCCACCACTTTGATATTTTTTCATGACTACATCTCGAAGGTTTGGTTTCAGCCGTCACTGGAACTCACACGAAGGCCTAGCGTCCTTCTCAAGATAGATGTGGTGAGAGCACAGAGCCAGACTAATCCCCTGGAGATCAGCTATACTCCATCCTATTGCCTTGCGGTTTCTTTCAAGAACCTCCATCAGACGAGATTCTTGATCTCCAATCAAACCTGCTGAGATAATGACTAGGTGCATATCTGGCTCACCTGCAAGGAATCTATACTTCAGCGACTACGGCAAGGGTTTCAATTCTGGACAACTGGGAGGTGGCAGATCTGGTTTCTGATATGTCCGTGTGAAGGCTACCAGGTCTGCATGTGAGAACTCTCACCGATCATGAGAATCTGACGAAGGGAACCCTGCTGAATCATCTATGAACTGCACTGGCTCGTACTCCATCATGGCTGTCGGCTCAGAAGGAATCAGACACGACAAATAGTCATCAAAGTCATCCCAATCGATGTCTGAATCCGAGTGATCTGAACTAGAAGAACAAGAATGAAATTCTGCATCACCACTCATCACATAACCGTTAGCCTCGACGCTATCCTCGTCTAGGGGTGTGCTATCCAAGCTCTCAACTACCATAAGCTGTAAATAGAGTGAATCTGCAGGCAAGGCGAGGGTCTGTGCTACTGGATCTGTCCAAATGGATTCATCATCTGTCATCACAAAATCACACTCCTGGTAGATGTCTCGCTCAGCCGCTGTCATCTGCTCGGTATCACTGGACTATTCTGAGCATGCCAATTCTCTCGCTCTGGTCTCTTCGATCGTCTCTATTTGTATGCTTTCGCCCTATACGCAAAAGCACACCTTCCCACTATCATGGTCGGTCACTGCCCTGGCAGTGGCCAAGAATGGACGTCCGAGTATGATGGGGGCATCTATTACCAACTTAGGGATCTCCATGTCCAATACAACAAAGTCCACAGGGAATTTCAAGCCCTGAATGGTAACGACCACGTCTCTCAACAACCCCTTCGGCCTCTTAGTCGACCTATGAGCAAACTGAAGGACTGTCCTGCTCCGAAGAAGAGGACCAAACTCGAACCGGTCGAGTAAGGCTGCCAGAAGGAAGATAATAGAAGATCTGTTGTCTAATAGAGTACGATCGAACTGCTGCTCCTGAATCTTGCATCTGACATAGGGAGCTCCTGCATCAGGTCTCTTGGCTAGCAATCGGTTATGAATGGTGCAACAAGTACAAAGGGTGAGCACAAGGATCTTATCTCTGTGGTTCCTCCTCTTCCTGTGGACTGTAGTCTTCTCTCTCAAACTCTTTTGGAAGAGGGAGATGTGCTCAAGTGCCTCATGTAGAGTCAGCTGGATTTGAAATCTATCGATCATCTGGTTGTTGAACTCTACCTGTTGAGTCTTTTTTGGATTTTTCTCTTTTGTTCCCCTTCGCCAAGCGGAGTGCATCAGGGAAGGGGATGGTAGGGGCCTCCTCAGATGGAGGACTAGGAATAGATTCTTGTGCTTGTAAAGGAATGGAATCCATACAATGATCATCATGCAACACATATGGACTCGAGGTGGATACAATAACC
The DNA here is from genome assembly GCA_037367405.1 of Ottelia alismoides. Lineage (NCBI taxonomy): Eukaryota > Viridiplantae > Streptophyta > Magnoliopsida > Alismatales > Hydrocharitaceae > Ottelia > Ottelia alismoides. The sequence continues at coordinate 1,548,933 of JAZKJV010000479.1, forward strand.
TTTCCTTTATTCATTTTTTGTTCTTTTTGTTACCATAGTCCCGAGATACAAAAGGTGGCAACACTACATGTGGGAGCTCAACAAAAGTGGAAGTGGTGGCTTCAATACCACCAACGACATCTGACTTCGCGGCATCAGCACCGCGCTCTAGCTCTGCATCCAAAATGGTGGCATCAGCACCACCGTCTTCGTCTGGTATCACGACAGCTTCAGCACCGTCATCCGGATCTCCATCATTGGTGGCATCAACACCACTATCATCAACATCATCTTTAGCGGTATCAGCACCGCTACTCTGCTCATCTGGCGCTCCTGATTCCTCGTGTGGTTGTCGCTCATATGAGGCACCGCCGGTTGGTATCCTACCGCTCCTAGTAGTCACGAAATCAGCATCATACAAAGAAGACATGTCACTCAAATAATAACTAGGAGAAGTATCCTCTGTAAACTGTACCTGCTCAGATTTCCTCTTTAGATTGTTCGGATTAGGTTCGATCTGTACAGGTATGGCAGCTTTTCCCTTGATGATCTCCCTCATCTCCTGACGGAACTCATCCATTTCTCGTCGGAAGGATGCCTGCTGGTCAAAAATCAAGCGGGCGAGGTCATCGAGTGTTGGGTTCTCAAATGTTGGCGCCTGAGAACCAGAAGTGTTCCCCTGCTGGAAATGAGGTTGTTACTGAGAATAATGCTGGGATGGCAGGGAGTATGTCTGGTGAGGCTGTTGACGCTGCCTCCACTGTTGTCCCTAATAAGCGGGACGAGGACCATGCTGGTACTGCTGGTGGGCATACTGGGGCTGGTGCTGCTACCGGTTGTTCTGTTGTCCTTTATTCATTTTTTTGTTCTTTTTGTTACCACAGTCCCGAGAAACAAAAGGTGGAAATACTACATGTGGGAGCTCAACAAAAGTGGAAGTGGTGGCTTCAGTACCACCAAAGGCATTTGACTTCGCGGCATCAGCACCGCGCTCTGGCTCTGCATCCAAAATGGTGGCATCTGCACCACCATCTTCATCTGGTATTACGATGGGTGTCCTACGGCATTCCTTGAGCCTCAAAAGCGGCCTGCAACCTCCTACGGTCCTCCTCTAGCTCCTGGGAGCTTCAAAACTCCTCAGCGCTGGCCGAGGCATTCGCTAGATGGTGGCGGAGCGATGGCCTCCGCGTATCTCCGACGAGCGAGCAAAATTAGCCTCGGGCCCGAGTTAAAGGGTTTTGACCTGCATAAATAGGTGAGAGGGTCCAGGGCAAACTACCTGGACCCCGCAGAGGTGGAAATGAGGCGAGGGTGACGGCGCACGGTGGGTGGCTGGAGGAGCACTCCGGTGAGGTGGTCGTGAATGGGATTCGATGGGTTAAACGTGAAATTTCTTGAGGGGAAATGATCCTAAAGCTACAGTGGGTGAAATGCGAAAGAAATGGAGGGGTGAAAATGGTTGCCTCAATGGTCAGAACCAGAGTGGAAGGGTACCTCGGTGCCGGCGAAAAGCAGAGGTGGTGGAGCCGCCTCGGAGCTCGCTCAACCCGCCTGAAGGTCTCCAAAGGAAGCTATCACCTTCCTCTGTCGATTGCGCACGAAGATGGGAGCGGAGCTTGTGGAAGAGGGGTTCAAATTCGAGTTTGAAAATCGGGTCTCTATATGAAGGGTTGACGGATGGGAGAGGAAGAACGAGGCACGTGGTGCGACACAGTGACCCAACGCCCAAGGAAAGCTAGGGGCGTGAATCACCATAGTCCAAGGAAGAAAAGTCAAGAAGATTATTACGCAAAATGGTGCAAGGGTTGGCCTCGAAAAAATCAAGAAAAGGGGTCAAAAACGATGTTCTAACAAAGGGACAGGGGAAGGACAGCCAGTTGACCCGCCGGTCAACGTGGACTGCCTCCTGGTTGGTCCACGTAGACCAACCAGGAAAAATCCTGAATAAATGTTCTTATTAATTCATTTAAAATTAGAAAATAATTTTATTATTTTTAGATTATAAAATAAAAAATAGTTATTATTTTCTAACGTATTTTAATATGATTTTTAATTATTTTTATGAGGTGTAGAAATCAGAGTTACCTTTTTAGGCTTGTATAGATCTATATATCTATGTATTTTAGTAATTTGTTTTTATTTTGTATATTTAAATTATTTATTTTTGTTTATTATTTTATAAATTTATAACATATTTTTATACAATTCAATATATTTTTATTTTTATTTTTCTAATGTATTTTGTATACTTAATAAAATAAAAGTATGAATTATATAAGTATGTATACAGGTATTATACCTGAGTATGTTATAAACAGGTATTTTATTTTGTGTTTTCTTTATGTTTTTATTTTGATATTAATATACATGTACATTATAAATATTATTTACGAAATCATAAAAATATAAAATGATAAAAATAATGAATAAATAATAAAATGAATATTTTAATATGTACAAGTATACAAGTGGGGTCCAAAACTCAACTTTCAAACCGTAATTCCAAAAAATACGAAACCACCTTCATTAAATAGATTATTTGAGATTATATATAATTAAAGGTGAGTTTGGTATATTTCAAGTTTTTATTTACAAGATACAGTTCTGGGAAGTTGGGATTCTTGAATCTTATTCATATCATAACTTTTTATCTGTACATTATTTTTGAGTGAAATCAGATTTTTATTTCTATTTATTTATTTATCTACAACTTTCATGTACAAAGTTTCTTTATTTGAAGTATAAAAGGTGGAACTAAAAATAGGTACCAAAATGAATAAAGAATGAATTAAATACAAGGTATTTTTATTGTGTTTTGACTCTTATCTCCCCCTACTTTATTCCTAGTCGACCTATTCATCTAGATGCCTAGGTCTCGAGGTTTCGGGTCATAAAATATTTACAATATTTTACACTTTTTCTTTTCTTTTGTTCTATAATTTTGGCTTTAAAAACTATATTTTATACACTATTTATATGCACATGCATGGATGCTAAGATGCTGGAATTAATGGTATTTACATGCATTTGCCAGGATTTTTGGGGCCAAAATGATAGAATAAAGATGATGAAATATGGATTGATCAGATGGCCAGTTAGAACAGACTTCAGTATGGCCTCTTGGAGAAGAAGCACCAGGTGCTGACACGTGTCAGCACCTGGTTGGATAGATTTATAAATTACCTTATAAGTTATATAATAAATAGTAAATAGCTATTTTTTAAATAGGTATAAAGAAAAGAAATGTAAATAATTAAATTATCTAAATTATAGAATAATTACTTTTTATAAATAATAAATATTATTCGAGATATAATTATTATATTAATAAATAGTTATAGATAAAGAAGTTTTGGATTTTTAATTTAATATATAAATAATTAAAAATTAATTTTGTATTTTCTTAATTTTTAGAATAATAAATAAAGGTTATGTGAATTTTTAGGGATTTTAATAAGTTAATTCATATATTAATAAATACTGGTATACACTATATAATTCAATTTCATCTATAATTTAGTATTTTTTATTTAATTAAAATAATAAATAAGCTCCACAAATTATGAAATAAATCAAGGTCAAATTACAAGATCATGAAAATAATTAGAAATTATAAAATTAGTAAAAATTTAAATAATGTGGACTACATAAATTAAATAGGCCAGAAACCTCGTTGTCATTTGGTCCCAATACTGACTTTTTGCAAACGGACTCCGAATTCAATGAAATCCTCTATTAATTAGATAATATTATTTTATGAACTTTAAAGGTGAGTAAAGTGAAATTGGAGTTCGTATGAAGAAGTTATGATGTTCAGAAGTTGAGATTTTGACAATTTAGAAGTTGGATTTCTTGGCATATACATGGTAATATATTTAACTTATTTTTATATTTTTATATATATTTTTAGAAATAATTAGGAAAAGAGTATGGTGAAAAATATGTACATATGAATTAATTAAAAATAATTGAATTTTTTTATTTATTTGATAAATAATGAGACATGTGTGAAGTGTGTTTTTAATTTATTTTTATGGTTTTCTTTCCTTATCTCCCCCTACTTATTGGTTTGTCGACCAATTCATGCTGACTTGGTCTCGGGGTTTAGGTTATATAAATATACCTTGTAGTTATATTTATATTTATAAGTCATATTGTACATATATACATATTTACAATCTACCTTCTTTTCTTTTCTTTATTTTTATTTTTTTATTTAATTACATGTATTTGATGCTTAAAAGTGCATTCTTATTCATGAATGAGGTTTTGTTAAAAGATAGGAATTAATGTATATTTACATGTATTTGTTAAAGGTTTTAAGACAAAATGCGACAGATATGTTAATGAATCATTGATTCATCAGTTTGAGACTTAATTCTTCACACTTCTCTAATTTGAAAGATATGTGTGATATATTGCATGCTTAATCTCTAACTTGAAAATATATATGACATGCACCTCACATGCACGACTGCATTGATGATGAGATGAGTTGAGGTTTCACTTGAGGAACTAGTATATGGGATTTGAGTCTGAACCTGATATAATGATATTTGAGGATGGTATAAAATCAATGAAGTCTTCATGAAACCTGAGTATCAACACCTTAAACTTGTATGAGAGAAATTCTTGTACTAATCTCTTGATAATTATTAAGTAATAGGGTGTGTTGAAATCTAAAAAATTATTGATCAGTGTGCGCCAGCTTGGTAAAAGTAGTGGAGCTAGCCAAAAATGAAAGAAAAAGAAAAAGGAAAGCTCTTACACTTCAAAGTCAAATCAAAGAGCTTCGACGAAAGGTGATTGCTCCCATCCTTTCAAAGTATCCATATGGGCCAACATTTTAGGGCTTTAACGAGTCATGATATCACTCAAAAAGGGCATTGCATCGTATAGTGATACAAATCTAGGTGTATTAGGTATCTTAGATAATGAAAAGAGACACACCTCGGTGCATTTACAAGAAAACAAGTGTAGATGACTCTTGATGGACAAACCGATCAACACACAATATATATATATATATATATATGGTGAGTTAATAAGGCACACAAGATGATCCTTGTTCCATTGAGTGGTAGATAATAAAAGACACCGACCTATGCCATCTAGCAACTAGCTTTTCACCTTCACTTTTATGTCTAGCAACAAAAGAGATGGTGAATTGAATGTAATAAATGATTTGTTCCCTAGTGTCGAATATTGAGTCTTGAGGAGAGTCTCTTATACTAGGACTTGAGTGATGTTTCGACTCGACTCTAAAAAATGAAATTCATACTTAAATGACATATCATTATATTATATGCACACATAGAGTTTGATAATTAGGGAAGTCGAATTCCTTTTGACTAGAGCTTGGTTCATCTTAGAATTTAGGATCACTAAAATCGAGGGTCCTTAATGAATCAAGTCTTGAATATTCATATGCAAAGTTAGATATTAACCTGACTAATTCATTCTTTATTTGCTCAAATATGAACAAGTTTAAGTATATGGTGATGATAAATCCATGATTCATCATCATAACTCTTATTTATTATTCCTTTTTCTTAAGTCATTCTATGACATCTAACCCTAATTAACTAATTTTAACAAACTAACCCTTGTTTATAACTAACCTTAATTATTGTATACAATTAACTATATTATTGTTCTATATTTCATGGGTTTTATTTATTATGAAAAATTACCGTAAAAGATAAATATTGCATATATTTGTATTGACATTTACTATAAATTAAAAATACCAAAAATCTCAAAATAATTTAAAACAAGTATTTTTAATCCTTACAAATACTTACAAAAGTACTATATGCATATGACCTATTTCGACATAAAACTTGTAGATCTCAAAAGGATCCACGACTTTCATTTTTACACCTTTTCATTTGAAGTTTGTAATTATTTTATTTTGAATTTCCTTTTTTCTTCTTTTCTAATTTTTTATTGGGCCATGTGGTGCCTCAACTGCCGGCCATGTGGCTCGACCTTTCTCATCCTCCTGCCTTCATTCTCGGTTGTCTAATCATTTAGATTAGATGGTTGAGCTCGCTCCACTCCCCTAGTCATTGATCAGGTTTTTATCGATCCCAACACAGTAATCCCTTCTAACTTCATTCATTTGATTAGAGGGCATCTCACCCGCTCCTTCCCGCCTTCTCTTTGGCTATTGGATCGCATGATCTAAAGGTCCACGCATCGTCTTCTCGTTCTGTAATGGTCGAAGCCAACATTGTCCCTCATCGTTTACCCATCTTCTCCCACTTTTCTCCGCCACATCAGACAATCTCTCCACAATCTAACCAAGTTCCGATGTCGACCTCACACTCCTCTTATTTCTCAGATCCAATCTATAAAAGGCAAGGGAATGTGATCTCTCTTGATCACAGCATTCAAGCAGATGTAATCGACATAGACACATCATGACGTTAGTACTCATGTCACAATCTCAACCCCTTCCTCATTGGTGACCATCTGAATACTCGACTTCTTCAAGAAGACATGTAGGGGGCACCCAATTGGAATCTAAGATTGGGTAAATAAATCTGCTCCACACCATTTCTCGATATCTTTCGTAAATACTTCTCATAGATTTGGATTCAGTCTCCTCTAAAACTCATAGGAAGGTCAAGCATTATCCTCAACATGAATATGGTGTGAACAGTGTACAAGGTTTATACCCGCGAGATCTGAAACGGTCCAACCTATAGCCTTGTGGTTCTTCTGTAACACTTATAATAGTCTATACTCATGTTCTACAGCTATATTAGAACTAATGATGACAGGGAATTTATTCTTTAGTCCCTCAAGAAATGCATACTTAAGTGTAGGAGGCAACAACATCAGCTCTGGCAAAGATGTATCGTCAATCAAATCAGGATGAACTATCGTTGAATCTGGTGTCGTGTTGCATGAAGGTGGTGCTAGCTATGTAATGTTGGCCACCAACTTTGATGAACATAGAGTCGGATTGCTAAAGAAATGCAGTAATTTAGCCAAAACCATGTCCAAATCAAAGTCTAAATCCCTTGACCATTACGTATAAATAGGAACTGACAAATCTGTAAGGATCTCATAGTCATCAAGGTAATAAATAGATGTTTACTCATTAAGAACTCTAGAAACACCTCGCAAACTGCATCATGTGCATTGTCCTCTCCATATGAGAGGATCTTCCAATCGGGTTATATTTCCATTCCCAAGATGTGCAAACAACACTGAAATCCACTTCAGACGACAAAGAAAACTTGGTTCTTGATTCTGAGTCATGTCGCTGCCATTTCGTTTGCTTCATCCTAAGTTCTACTTATCTGCCTAGAGAATTTAACTTCATCCTCTTTGTCTGATAATCAAATGAAGCTCTAGCAGTCCGAAGGAAAGGTCACCCATGGATTATTTGTGAATCTCTCCAATGATTGGGGATATCCATGTCAAGGATAGTGAAGTTCACTCTGTATTCCTTCCCTCAATCTTGGTTATAATATTTTTTACTTCACCCTTATCTTTCTTCATAGACTTATTTGCAAACTCGATAATACTCTTGATTTTTATAATGGAACAAACTCCAATTTATCATATAAAGCTAAGGGTAAAAGATTTAATGATGAACTGTTGTCAAGGAGATCGTGTGAAAACGCTATGTCATCAATAAGACTCACCATATAATGTGCACCTAGATCTCTCTTCTTCCTTGGTATATGTTGGAGGCAATAAGTTGTGGCAACAAATAGAACATGTGTCTTGACATAACTGTTCGGCTTCTTTCTACTAACCTTAGGTGTACAACGCACTTTCAAGTATTTATGGAAAGCAGGATGACTTGCCACCTACTCATCAAATGTCACTTTCACCATGATATTATCTTTACAAAAACATGGTATTTCAGGATCATATTTTTGAATCTTTTTAACATTGTGCTTTCTTTCCATTAAAGCACAAGGGAAAGAGATTGAATAAGTAGAAGATGAAGAACATGAATCATAAATTAAAACATGGTTATCTTTATTTCCAGAAACAAAGTACTTCATACATTAATCTTTTACAAGTAACTTGGAATTACAAACAGAATCATCTACGATAGGTTGGGGAATGTCTACCACTAGTACATTCTCCTCAATTGAAGGTGCAAGGTCATTCGTAGACTATGAATCTGCTCCATGTTTCTCGTGGTTTCTCGTACTCCTCCTTCTCTCTCTACCATTGATTCGCCTCTTTGGATGAAGGGGTTGTTGCTGAAGCATATCCTCCTCGTCTTCTAAAGTCTCTTCAAGTAGAGCCTTAAAAATGAACCCATCCATGTCCCTTTCCCGATTAGGTACCATCATGATCCTTCTGCTCCTGAGTGACATATAATTATCACAATTAAATGGAGGAATTTGATGCTCAAATCTATGGGGGTCTGAGAAATATACCTAACCATACTTGTATTGTTGCTGAGGTTGGTTGAGGTTGTTGGGATTAGCTTGAACCTGGGCATGAATGGATGTAGATGGTGCAGACTGCTCATTATGTAAACGGGATAAGTTGTTGAGGTCAACTTGCAAATCCTATATCTTGTTCCTGTAGAAATGCAACTCCTCGAGAATATATCGCGGAAAATCAATGGGTCCTGATAAGGTAAATTTTGTGAAGAAGAAGAAGAATGAAAACGTGAAGACTAGACCTGATGTCCCTGCTTTTGTTTCTGTTATGGGCAATGTTGAACATGAGGGCCTTACTGGCCCGACTGGTACATCTGTTGACGACCGTACAGATGTTGCTACCTTGGCAGTTGGGCATGGTAAGATCCAGAGCTTTATTGAACTGGAAGAGGTGTTGGTATGAATGATGTGTTGTGAAAAGTACGGGGACACTGGTAAGGTGGATGGTCCCCGAACCTTCCTGCTTGGCAAGTTCATGTGGGAACCACACACCATTCACCTCCTACAATTGGGAAGGCTCCACTATAAGACTGTAACTATCTCTGTTGATAGTGTATGTTGCTAATAAGAGTGAGTAAGGGCCAGGATCTCTACCCAGGGTTGTGGTGTCACTAACATCAATTGTTCTTGTACATGATGTACTCAATAGGCAGGAGCAACCGATGCGGTCATGGCAGGTATATTTATCTTTGATACCCTCTCTATTAGCTCTACCATCTTGTTTGGCAATTTGGATAAGTAGTTGTCCAACTATCCGCTTGTCGATCTTCTATACAATTGTCAAATTATCTATTATGATTCTCATGATGGGAATCATGTCCTCAGAGAAGTCAATTTCCTTCTTCATCCCTCTAGATGAGAATGTGGAGGGGGTCTCTATATGAGCTCAACTAGCGATATGTGCTTTACTTATCTCGGCCATTCTCTTGAACACTTTCTAGACAATGTTTGCACCACGTGAAGCATACTGCCTCCACAAGCATCACTAACAAAATCCTGCACCTCAGAAATTAAGACCATTGAATACTCACTGAACAAGGATGGTAGGTTCTAGTCCATGTCAAGGAAACTTTTGCAATAGATCCTTAAATCTCTCCCATGTATAACAAAAGCATTCATTTGTTAATTGGGAGAAACTCATGATGAAATAATGCATCAAGTTAGTTCTACTCAAATGGTAGAACTTCTTTAAGAAAAGGTCCTCGAACTGAGTATAGGTAGTTACAACTACCCCAAGTTCTTCATCTAATAGTTCACCTTATCTTTCAAGGCAAATGGAAGAGATTTGAGTCTAATATAGTCCTAGAAAAGCCCAGTAGAAAAAACTAACTCAAAGTCTCTTAGGAATGTGTAAGGTACTTCATGTGCATTCCCATTGAAGCTCATCAACAGATTTAAGAATTGTGTCTTTAATTCATATTCAAATTCAGGTTCAACTAAACTCAACCAATTTGTCATATGATACTATCTAGGGTTATATGTCGCATCCATAGTGCATCCGCCCCTAGGTTTATCTAGCCTATCAAGGCTCTCAACAAATCCACATTTTGTTTGGAGGCCGCTAACTTAGCTAAGACCATCTATAATGGGTATTAATGCACTTCTTCATCCATGTTTTGTCTTGTTGGAGGCATCTTAGCTGAATCCTTTAACCATCATCAAAAAAGGGGTTCAAGTGAGATGCTGACGAAGATATTGAAATCATATCGACCTCACCAAGGAAATGATCTTCCTTGGTGGGAAGAGAATAGAGAAAGGGATTGGTTTGTATGCAACCACTCCCTAAGAGGAATCATGAAATCTTGAATTGAAACCAGGGTTATTTTGAATCAAAGAAGGTCCAGGAGAAGAAGGGGGTTGGACCTTGGAAGATGTTATGTTTGGAGATTTCAGCGACAAGTTCGTATAATCCAAACAAAAATCTGGCCAACTATTCATCTTCAATTTTAAGAGAATACGAGAATGAGCATGATAGATTCAAAAGAAAACCTAACACAGTGTTGCACTTGGATATGCGGAATCAACTCACACAAATCAAACACGAGACAAACCCTTTGAACATTTTCACCAACTCGGCACATGAGGGCCGTAAGAGTTCGGCCTCTTTTACCTTGATAGTTTTAATTGGTGATAGAAAAATCTTTTGCAATCACACATGGAGTCCCCTACTACACCCAGTTGATGTCTTATAAGCCCTCAAACAATGGAATGATCTTCCTGGGCTGTTAGGTTCAGTATCACACCCCAAAAGGAACTTATAAGAGAGGACAACCAAAATGTATTTCTAAGGTATAAGTCAAGCACTTGCAACTCCCAAAATCCTTGAGAGTCAGACCTGGAGACTTAGGATGGAATTCAAGGGATTTGGGCTCTAACCATAGGGATCTGTCCTCACCCTCTCTATATGGGGGTAAGTACATGTGTACAATGAGGGTGTTACTACATGTAATACAAGGTTGCTTTTATTCTATGTAAATTAATGCCCACTTGCACCATTTAGTCCTAATTATAATGTTGGTTGTCACTTTATTCAGGTGACAACATGAAAATCATGCCTAACGTTCAGTCCCTTTTTCTTTTTCCTTAAGTTTGTAAAAATCGAGGGAGAAGATGGAAAATAGAATGCAAGCGGTAATCAATGATGCAAGCAGTCGTTTAGAGAAACTCAGAGTGAATCCTAGTACTCTCCATATGGATGATAGATTGAATATTAAATCTAAATATATGATGCAAATAGAAAAGCCACATATAAACAGGAGTTCTGTTAGCAGTGAAGAATATAAATTATTTTGACTAAGTAGAACATATTTATGTTGTATCTATTAATGAATCTCTAACATAGTGAACCTTAATTAGATCAAAATTTATGTGTCCAAAGTTACAAAATAAGCAGGGAAATTTGACCTAAATTTTATTCATTTGAAGTGTTGCCTAATCCTATTTTCTCCACTTAAGTCGAGAACGACTCTCGACATAACCATTCAATAAAAGAATAATAAAGGCCTTCTTTACACTGACGAGAACTCAATCAAGAACCGTTGTAAATAAGTCATAATAAATAATTAGTCTACTTAATTAATCTAGATTACTCTCTAAATTGACTTGTAGAATGGTCTCAACAACTCAAGCTCCAAGCTCTTTGCCTCCATGATTATCCAGGCTTTGTCGGCTTTTAGGTCCTACCACAAAACAAGAGAGTGGTTAGACATTGCCATTATCAAATAGAGATAATCAACACTTAAATGAATCAAATAATGCAACAATCAAACAACACAAAAACCTAACCAAAAAAGCACTTAAAAACACACAACATAAATATTCATCTGAATGTAAATCAAAGAAAATGGTGTGTCCCTAACAATAGTGTCATCTGATGAATTGCTAATCAGCTAACTTACTCTCGTTGTAATACGATCTAATCAACAATCATACAAAGTCGAGAGAAATCTATATGAAGAGTATCTTGGCTTAAATTTATAACATGGTCAAGTCCAAGGTCGAACACAGGGACACGAACACTTATCTGATTTAATTAAGGTTTTAAATATCTATTTATCTAATTTATAGGCTAACTAGGTCAAGCATACACAACAGAATGCAATGCATGCAACTTTCAAATCATTTTATGCAATTATATTATATGAGAAAATTATGATGCAATACAACATAAATTAGATGCACAAATAAAATAAAGATGTTCCTCATTAATTAAATAATTTAATAGCTTGTGAGTTGAATTAGCAATTGATGAATAATCATGCAAATCAATAAAATTCAACCATACATAATTTAATTTTAAGGTAAATATAAGGTTGAATAGATCACTTGTGCTCTCTAAATAATTAAGTGGGAATGATAAATAAAAATAGTGAAACAAATGCATCAAATTAAAGAGCACAAAAAGAGCTTCCAGATGACTTCAATTTCATTCAATTTGGATCAAAGGTTCATAAAATATTAAAGAGACAATACATGGGCACAACTGCATTAAAAACATCTTTTATTTAATTACAAATAGGTCCAAATAGGACTAGATTATACATTAAAGGAATCGTCTAGATATATTTGTAATTTTCACATAAAATAGGACTTATCTACAATTAAAAATCTGAATATACTCTACAATCTTTCCGCAAGCACGTGCCTTGGACACGTGATACCCAGGCTTGGGGAAGTGAAGGCTCGGGACAGGTGTTGTGTACTAGCACCTCAGCATTAAGCTCGGGTGTGTCGAACCTAAGGAATGGAATGTTGCGTCGGTATTACCACGTGGTGCTCTTAAGACTATTGAATATCACCCAAAGTGGATTGATTTAATGGTGTGTGCATCTTCTTCCCAGGTTTACTCCTCCGCATTCGGTGGTGTTTTAAAGGAGCTTTGACGATAGAGATCTTTCTCTACCTTGCTCTTCTATATTGTTGAGGAACCTCTAACCTCCCTGATCATGCACTGTTGAGGTGATCCTAAGAGAGCTGAAGCACCCAAGAAAAGTGGAGGTGGCTTGATTCATCTTGAAGCCGCATGAGAGCGCAGGAGGAGGAGAATAAGATTTTGAGAGAGATCACCATTTGGAGCATAGATAGTTTTTACTTATTTTAGCATTTAAACTCTTGTAAATGGACATTCATTTGTTGTGGGGTTTGTTTTTCCAAGTGCCGGTGCACTTGGGGGACCTCACCGGATTTCTTTTTATCGCTTTTATTTTCTTTATTTCACGCAGATTTCGTGAGCTACCAATTGATTGTTTTAATTAGTTTGCTTCAGCTAGGTAACTAATTAGATTCAAACACCTTAAACAAGAATTTCTATACCTATAGAGTAGAGCATAATTGGCTTAGTCAAATTTAATTGGTTCTTGCTCGTTAATAGAAGCTATCATCTAGGATGGTTCACTTGCACCATATAGGTTAGTTTATTTTTCTGCATTTAAATTCTACGAAGATCATTTTGCATGTAGAGTGCTGGCGACAAGGTAAGCATCTCTTAACCCTGCATGCATCATTGTTTTTAATTGCACATTGGCATTTCCGATCTCCTTCCTTGTTTTCACTTACATAAGTTAAAAAGGAAATTGGATACTCGATAGGCGATTCATTGAAAATATTTAAACCAAGTGACAACTGCCTAAAATTCAGGACTGCTAAAGAAACTCGACCCTAAAATAAACATAAGGAAAAATCATTGTTTTGGTGAGAGTAACCCCCTCATTGTTTAATTTGTATGCAGTGAGAGAGCGACCTGCAAACTAGGATACAACCATGCTCGAACTCTTTTCAGACTACTATCTTGGGGTTAGTCGTTCTCCGGTGAGGATCTCTCCAGGTAGTCAGTAAATGGTCCAACACATCCTTAGAAGATTGAATTGATCGAATAGCCGGTAAATGGTCTGCAATTCATACTAGCTGGGAAAGATGTAACATTGGGATTAGGACAGTCTCTTGGGAGCATTGGGTTCTTAACAGCTCGCTTTAACCGCTCTAATAGATTGTATTCTCACCAAACTCTAAAATTGACAAGATAATTGACCGAACCTTCATGGTCTTCACATTGTGTTGAGTTGGTGAACCGAGGGATTGTATTGTGTTTTATTGCTAGTGATAAAGATCCTTCTATGCAATTAGCGCCTTCATTCACTTTCACTCTTGCATTGACCTTCGTGCTCTCGCATCTTTCCTATTGATTTCGAAAATGTCAGACAGTAGTATTTCTCATTCGGACTTCGTAAACTCATTCTACACTCCGAACCGTTCACCTTCTATTCAGAGAGTCTCACTTCACGAATATTCCTCTTTCTCCACTTCACCCTTCACAACATCTATCAATCCACTATTTGAGATTGGCTTTAATCTCGAACTAGTATCTGAGACTCCATCATCTTTGAGCACTAATCGAGTGTCATGCACATTTTCAGAGTCAGACACTGGACACTTAATGCCACCAAAGGGAAAGGGAGCCATGTTAGAGCAGAGCAAGATCAACAACACCATGTTAGCCTCCATTCAGTCAATTCAAGCCCAGTTAACAGAGCAGGCTAATTTTCAGACCACATTGAGAGATACGATTCTTGATATGAGACAGAAAAGATAAGATAGGAGAGAGGGAGATAACTGAAACCCTAGAGGTGGGAATGGGGGAGAAGAACCTCACATAAAACCTGGGGCTAAGCCTACATTAAAGGATGCTTATAATCCAGGGGTAGGACAGAGAAATTCTTAGATACAAATCCCTATGTTTCTTGTACATTTTAAGATTAAGTCCACTATTTTACCTCTTCTCCCAATATTCCATGGAAATATTAATGAAAAATCTTGTACACACCTCCAGCAGTTCGATCGCATTTGTGGAACCGTACACAACCAAATGTCCCATCAGAGGTAGTGCAGATGATCGCCTTTCCATTCATTTTGATGGGCAAAGCTTTATATTGGTTAAATCACTTGGGGAAGGTTGTCTCTACTTGGGAAGAGTTGAGGTCCACATTTTTGAACAAATATTACCCACTCAAACAACTCAACAAATGCGATCCTTGATTTCTAACTTCTCCCAAATGCCCCAGGAGCCTATTCACGAGGCATGGGAAAGATTAAAGATCTGACAGAGAAGTTCCCCCATCATGATATTCCAAAGACCAAACTTGTGCAAATTTTTTGGGGGGTTTAAGCATTGAGAATCAGAAGCTGGTAGATGCTGCTTGTGGGGGAAGCCATTTGAACAAGGACGAGGATGTCCTTTATCAGATTTTTGAGGAGATGGCGGAGAGTTCAACAACTCTTTCTTCTTCGCGTGCTTTTCAAAAGCACCCCATCACCAGCCCTGTAGTACCCCACAAGGATGTCAATATGATGGCATCACAAGAAGTGGATAGGGTGGATAGCTCTAACCTGACCATTATTAGAAACCACCTATCCAAAGTAGACATTAGTGAGATACAATCCAAGGAGCTTGAGAAGCTTCAAGTGATCGAGTAGAGGACGAAGAAACTGGATAGTTGGATGAGATAACAAAGCACATGGAGATCCTTGCGAGTAAGATCAGTGTAGTTCACAGTGGGAGTGCAGTAGCAGATACCTCTACTAGGGAGCAGACTTATTTTGCCCAGCAGAGTAGCAGAGGACCATCCACAGTTTAGCATGTCTACTACGTGTAGACACCATATCAAGTTCAGCAGCATTCACATCAGATAGTTCCATACCAACAGGAAGTAGCCTACATTCCTGAGCAACAGTCTCCACCTCCACCTATCATTCAGGAGGTGAATGGTATCTTGTTCGACCGTGAACAAAGCCATCCCAGTTTGTCAGGGCAAGACCAGTTGGGTTCACAATAGGGTTAGAGAACCGCCCACTAGCTCCAGGGAGGCAGACAACAACAGTACCAGCACCAACAGTTCCAGCCTCACTATCAGTCTCCACCACAGTTCCAAAATTGAAGACAAGACCAACCACAACAACAGTCTATGTATTTTCCTCATCCTAACCAGCAACATACAACATATTATGGACAGTATCCGCCCCCTCCTCCTCCTCATTATCAGAATCCGTATGGTTACCAACAACCTCTATACTATCATTCTCAACGACAACCAGTCAACGAGCAACCTGAGGCCCCTTCAGTCAACCCAGCACTAGACCAACTTGCATTACTCCTGAAGAACATGAATGAACTGACTCAGCGGATCGACGACCTGACCACCACAAAGACACTGATTCCAGCATAGGTCGAAGCCAACCCCAACAACTTCAGACGCAAGAAGCAGGTAGCCAATAGCCACCTACCACCAAGATAGGTATGTCCCTTAATTTTACATGTTTATCTGACGACGTTCATCTCAGGAGAGGTAGGAGATTGCAACCACCTACACATTAGTTGTGGTTGGTAGATCAAACCACTGAGAGAGCATCATCTTCTACGTCCTTCGTTTTCATCAATCGAGAGGACCAGTGTAGTAGCACCCAAGTCAGGAGTTTCATTGCCTTCACCACCACCTTCACTAGGTAGATGTAGATCACCATCAACAAGGGAGAATATACCAGTCGCAGATTCTTCCTCTTCACTAACAGCAACATCCCGTTCTATTTTAGATTTTGTTTTTCCTTCACCTGATTTGGACAACATTGTACATATTGATTCTGGTTGTCCTTTTGTACATGAGGATTTCACTTTGAATAATGTAAATGAACGTTTGCATGTTTATTCTGATTCAGTGCCCTTTCCTTCTGCTCTCAAATCTAAGAAAATTCAAAAATTAAAAACAACCATATCTGATCCCGGAATGGTTAAGATCTTACAGAACATCTTTTTAAATATGTCACTCCTTAAGGACATGGAATACATGCCTACAGTAAAAAAGGGAATGAAAGAGGCATGTACACAAAAGCGTCAACTAAGGAAGAACAGACGAAAGGAAATAGAGAAACACATCTTGACCATGGCCACAGTTCATGCCATCAGTAACCTCTCGCCTAAAAAGAAAGACAAGTGAGCACCTCACATCCGTTGCCATATCTTTGATCAATAATTTGATCGTACTCTTCTCAGTAGTGGTTTCTCCATTAATCTCATGCCTTCCTCTTCAGTAACTGAATTTCGGTTAGGGCCTCTTAAAACAACCAAGATGATCCTTCGGTTTGTTGATTGATCGATTAAAAGGCCAAGAGACATTTTAGAGGACGTTATTGTAATAATATAGGGAATGAAATTCCCTGTTGATTTTGTTATCATGGATATGGAGGCTCCTGCATCGTTACTCCATACCCCGATCAAACTAGATCGATTGTTCCTTGTACAGCCAAAGTAGCAATTGATTATGGTACTGGAGAGATCATCTTTCACTCTCGCAGTGACAAGGTGAAAATTGGGACTGTCTCTGATCCTTGACCATCACCGCCACCTGCAGCAAATGAGACAGATAAAGTTAGATCAGAGCCAGATGGCTGTGATTTTCTTGTTGAATTCCAAGAGATAGATCTTTTCACTGATTTTATAGACACCCAGGAGTTCCTTTCCTAAAAGGATTCTGTGGAAAGCACAGTCGGCATGAATTCCCTTGGTGGTCCAATTGAGTTGGTTGTTGATGGGCAGTTCAAGTTGATTTCTAAGGATCAATCTGAGTTTTTAGAGGTACATTTTGATATTCCTTTGATACACTTTTCTGATATTACTAATGATAGGCCTCATTCAGAGAGTTCTGAAGTACAGATATTTGAGCCTTGTGTTGAATTTCTTGATTTATGCACAAATGAGAGAGATCTTTCTGAGATTATTGTCGAGATATCTGAATCATTAATTGATAAGAATGTTGAACACCCTGATGAGCCCCTCCTTTCTGAGTAGAGATCATTCATTGCATACCTATCAGAGATTTTATTTGCTCAACCGTTAGTAGCCAAGGTGGACAGTCCACAGACTACATATCATATACCGTCTACCAGTGCAGTTGCAAAGATTATTGTAGAGCCGATTCAGACCCCACCTGAGCTCAAGGTTTTATCATCAATGTGGAAATATGCCTTCCTTGCAGGACGCCCCGCCCATACAAATGTTTTCGGTCATCCTCATCTCGCAGATGACCGCTGAACCAGAATCTCGCATACAAGAGGTTCTTGAGAGAAACCACAAGGCCATAGGATGGAATATCTCGGATCTTTGTGGGATTAATCCAGCTTTGTGCTCACATCATATCTGCTTAGAGGATGATTGTAATCCCTCCCGTGATTGTCAGCGCCATCTAAATCCAAATCTATGGGAGTTTTTCATGAAGGAGATCAGAAAATGGTGTGATGCTGGCTTTATGTATCTCATTTAGGATCCGAAGTGGGCCGGTCCTTTACATGTGGTCCTGAAAAAATCCAGGATTGTGATCGTAAAGATTGACCGTGGTGACGAGATTCCGACCCAGGTACCTACTTCATGGCATGTCAGTGTAGATTACTGACGCATGAACTCAGATACCAAGAAGGATCACTTTCCACTACCCTTTGTTGATCAGACTATTGAGAGGTCGTTTGGGAAAGAGTTCTTTTGCTTCTTATATGGGTACTTGGGATACAACCTATTAGAAAATACATTTGTTCTTCTATGATAACCCCACAGGGGTATTTCAGTATTTTGCCACTGTATTGTACTCTCTAGGGTTTCTAGGGTTTTCCTATATAAGGACCCCTAGACCCATCGGAATAAACACACAGTTTACATTTCTTCACATGGTATCAGAGCCACGGTCCTAGACTAGAGCTCTAAACCTAAAATTTTTCCCAACCCCACCCACCGCCCCTCGCCATGTGCGATCCCGTCAGGCCTCCACCCCCCACGCCAGGCCATGTCCCCTAGGGCCTCCGCCCCTCCCGCCAGGCCTCCTCCTAGTGCTGCCCGATCGCCCACAGGTCTCCTCTCAGCGCTGCCAGGCCTCTGCCTCTCCCGCCAGGCCTCCTCCCAGCACTGACTGATCGCCCACAGGCATTCGCCTCCTCCTGCCAGGCCCCTGGATATGCCAGGCGCCCCTGCTCATGCCGGGTCCCTTCCCTTGTTCCTGCCATGCCCCTCCACCAGGCCCCTGCCTCTCTGTCAGGCCCCTGCCCCTCCGCGAGGCCCCTGACTCCCTACGCCTCCGCCTCCCAGCGCCCTAGGCTCCCACGACTCGAGACCCAACCGTAGATTGATGGTCTTCTGCATGGACTATATCATCATGGTCTGCTAATTGCGTATGATCTCTAATACCTCTGCATACTAGGTCATTGTTTCTTGACCACTGCGGCCACCATGGCATCTGCTCCTGCTTCTTCAGACTCCAAGCCTTTGTACCCTACCTCATCTATGATGGTACAGGGCACTTCTATCAAACTGAACAGATCGGAGAACTACGTACTATGGTATCGATCCTTCAAAATATTCATTGGTGGCCAGCGCAAGATCTACATTCTCATTGCCAATCCGCCTGCCGAGACAGACACCAACTATGACACCTGGTACGTCGACAATTGTCAGTAATCACTTGGATGATGAATAGTGTTGATCCTAATATTGCATCAAATTTGCTCTACAAAACAACTGCAAAAGAAATGTGAGAGAGTCTTGAGAAAACATACTCCCAGAAAACAACCAAATCTAGGCTTTCTGACATTTACACAAGGATTTAGTCTGCAAATCAAGGAGAAAAATCTTTGATAGAATATTATAGGCTCCTCGTAGGGTTATTTGAAGAACTGCTTATATTTGAACCTGCCTGCTGTGACAAGCAAATAGGTGAAAGAGCAGAATGGCAGGTGTATCATTTTCTCTCAGGCTTACACCCTCGATATAAACCTGTCAAAGACCAATTCTTGACGGCGGCTGCCCTACCTTCCCTTGAAACTATTTTTGGAAGACTATAGGAGCTGGATTCGCCCAACCCACCTCTCACTGCAGACACTACTGCTCACTTTGCAGGAGGACGCCCACCTTTCTAAGGAGGACGAGGCTGTATGTTTTGTCGCGGTCGAGGACGAGAGCAGGGACGTGGACGTGACTCAGGATGCGACCATGGTCGTGATTTTTCTAATGCTCATTATCCAGCATGTAATCATTGTGGCCGCTGGAACCATCCGTTTGACAAATGTTGGGTTACCTTTGGCATGCCCAAAGCCAATAATGCATATGAGGCAACACCATATGACAACACTTATGATACTATGGAGACCTCCCAGGCTCAGTCTCCCACATATGCTCCAATGTCTTTTACTGCTGTAGAATATGCTTGTCTTCGCCAACTCGTTCAGAACCCAGTTGTCGACACTATAACTTCAGGGCCCACTGCGACTCTAGCAGCCACCACAGGTACGATTGCTAGTTCTGCCTCTACTTCTACCTGGATCATCGACTCGGGTGCCTCAACCCACCTCACAGGAGAATGTAGTCTCCTCACCTCTCCCAGGGAGCCCTCTACGGTGAAGCATGTTCGTGTGGCCAATGGCGCCTACTCACCTATCACTAGTGTGGGGACCATGGAATTTAGCCCCAAACTTCGGCTAATGGATGTTAATTGTGCTTCTGATTTTCCACCCAGTATGCTATCTGTTCACAAATTATGCACAGAACTCAATTGTCGTGTC
Source organism: Ottelia alismoides (assembly GCA_037367405.1). Lineage (NCBI taxonomy): Eukaryota > Viridiplantae > Streptophyta > Magnoliopsida > Alismatales > Hydrocharitaceae > Ottelia > Ottelia alismoides. The sequence goes on from JAZKJV010000479.1 coordinate 1,569,422, forward strand.
ATATTTGATGATTTATGATGTTATTTTCAGGACATCCGGATGAGACAGATCTTTGGTGGGGGACATGAGAAGAACGGCTTATATTATCTTGATATCCCTTCCAACTTTGGTTTCGCTGGCGCAACTTCCATCTCTGTTGATCCTCTTCTCTAGCATCTTCGTCTGGGTCACCCCTCTGCTAAAGATCTTTCCTTAAAGTTCCCTGAACTGTGCATACTTAAACCCTTCTAGTGTGAGGCATGTCAGTTCGGAAAACATCACCGTGCATCTTTTCCTGCTAGGACTGCACCCCGGCGTACTATGTCTTTCTCATTAATTCATCGTGATGTTTGGGGACCTTGACCTGTCCATCCTGGGTCTATCTTCTTAAAGAACGCTCAAAAGTCAATAAAATTGTCAAAGGTTTCTTTGCTTATGTCAAAAATCATTTTTCATCTAATATTCAGATCTTCTTCTCTGACAATGCCTTGGAGTTTACTCAACGAGATCTTTCTGATTTCTTTGCTTCCAATGGGACAATACATCAAACCTCTTGTCCTTATACCTCTCAGCAGAATGTGGTTGTTGAACGCAAGCTTCGTCATCTCTTAAACATTGCCCATTCCCTTCTCACCCAGATGAAAGTTCCCAAAACAAACTGGGGTGATGCTATTCTCACTTCAGTCCATCTTATCAACATGATTCCCTCTCTTACTCTCAAAGGCTCCACACCATTCTCTTTACTTCACCCTAATGATCTTCCCTTTCCTCTACCTCTACGGATATTTGGGCGTGTCTCCATCGTCCACAATTTTCACACCAAGGATGAAATATCCCCTCATGCCATCAAATGTGTTTTCCTTGGTTACTCCTACACTCAAAAAGGTTACAGATGTTATGATCCTATTGGCAGTCGATACTACATCTCTGCAGATGTAACTTTCTTTGAGCAAACCAGCTTCTTCACACAACCAATCACCGATATCCCTCTAGATCTTCCTCCACCACCAATCATCAACAATCGTCGATCTCGGACTTCACCACCAGATGTCCCTCTACCCATACCTCTGCCTCAGGATGATATGCCATCTTCAACAGTCCCCTCCACTACTGTCCCGGATGATCCAGAAGATCTGCCGATTGCATTACGGAAGCAAAAGAGAAAGTGTACCTCTTATCCTATGTCTAACTTCACTACTACTACTGGACTTTCTTGCACTGACAAATAATATGCAGATGCCCTAATGACTATCTCCATTCTGAAAGATCATCACAGTGCCTTCCAAGCTGCAGGTTGGCGACATGCCATGAATGAAGAAATGGATGCACTCACATCCAGAGGCACATGGGATCTTGTGCCATGTCCTACAGGCATCAAGCCTATTGCTTGCAGATGGGTCTTTACGACCAAACAATCTCCAGATGGTTCTATAGACAGACTTAAGGCCAGACCTATGGCAAAAGGATTCATTCAGACATATGGATTCGACTACTTTGAGACCTTCTCCCCTGTTGCTAGGATGGGTTCCATTCGCGCAATACTCTCTATTGCAGCTAACAAGAATTGGCCAATTTTTCAACTGCATGTAAAGAATGCCTTCCTATACAGTGATCTCGAAGAGGAGGTCTATATGATGCAGCCACCGGGTTACTCAGTCGAGGAGGAGTATGTGTGCCGACTTCGCATGGCCAACTATGGCCTAAAGTAGAGTCCTCGAGCCTGGTTCGACAGGCCTACCACTGAAATCAGCTCTCTTGGCTTTCATAAGACAACATCTAATTATTCTGTATATATTAGACGACGATCCACTGGCACTGTGATACTTGCTGTCTATGTTGATGATATGGTGGTCACTGGTGATGATGACAATGTAATTCTAGAGACCAAGGCCTTCCTTCAGAAGGTTTTTGTCACCAAGGACCTTGGACAACTCCGGTACTTTCTTGGTATTGAGGTGATATGCACTACTGAAGGGTTACATCTATCACAATGGAAATATTGCTTGGATATTCTTACGGAAGTCGGTTTACTTGGATGCAAACCATCTGGCATCCCTGCAGAGGTACGAAAACACGCTACATCCACCGATTCTGAGTTTGAAGACACTACACGATACAGAAGCCTCGTGGGTAAACTAATCTACCTCACCGTTACTAGGCCTGATATATCTTATGCTGTAAGCAGAGCCATCCGCCACATGGAAAGACCTCTTTACAGCCATTGGCAGGATGTCCTTCTGATCCTTCGATATTTGAAGGAATCGCCATGGTGAGGACTCATCTATAGGGTCAACGATTATACTGATATCACTGCCTATGCAGATGTTGATTACGCCAGTTCTCCTGAGGACAGATGATCCATTACAGGCTATGCTATGTTTGTTGGTGGTAACCTTGTTACATGGCGAAGCAATAAGCAAACCGCGGTCTCCAGATCAAGTGCAAAGGCGGAAAATAGGGCAATGTACCATATTGTTTGTGAGATTACGTGGCTTGTATCTTTTCTAAGAGACCTTGGGTTTCCTGCTACTACTCCTACACTGCTATACTGTGATAACAAGTCTGCTACATACATTGCCAGCAATCCAGTATTTCATGAACGGACGAAGCACATTGATGTTGATTGTCACTTCATTCGAGATGCAATACGAGGAGGGCAGATCGTCACACCACATATCTCTACAGATCTTCAACTTGCAGACATATTTACTAAAGCACTACCAAAGAAGCATCTTTTATGGATAACCTCCAAGTTGGGCATGATTGATGGATATGCTCCAACTTGAGGGGGAGTGTTAGAAAATACATTTGTTCTTCTATTATAACCCCACAGGGGTATTTCAGTATTTTGCCACTGTACTGTACTCTATAGGGTTTCTAGGGTTTTCCTATATAAGGACCCCTAGACCCATTGGAATAAACACACATTTTACATTTCTTCACACAACCAAGTTGTTATCTCTCCTAAGGATCAGGAGAAAACTATTTTCGCTTGTCAGTTTGGCACCTACATCTTTAGACGGATTCCCTTTTGGATTGTGTAACGCCCTCGCTACATTCCAAAGGTGTATGTTGGCCATTTTTGCTGGCATGGTAGGTAGTTTCGTTGAGGTCTTCATGGATGGTTTCTCAGTCTACGGGGATAGTTTTGACACATGCTCATTTAGACCGAGTTCTTCAACGTTGTTGTGAGGTAAACATAGTGCTCTCATGGGAGAAAAGTCACTTTATGGTGACTAATGGGATTGTATTGGGCCATGTCATCTCCAAACATGGTATAGAGGTTGACGTGGCTAATATTGATGTGATTTCCAAGTTAGAGCCACTGTAGAATTTGAATCAGTTGAGATCATTTTTGGGACACGTAGAATTCTATAGGTGATTCATAAACGACTTCAGCAAAATCACCAGACCTTTGACTAAGCTTCTGTGTAAGTGAAGAGTCGTTGAATACATGATTTAATTTGTGTTTGTTATAATACGTGTACTTAGCAAATCAGTCAAAACCGAGAAAAGATCTCCTTGAAGAGTTTCTTGGCTTTAATTTTATATCCCGGGCAAGTCTGGGGTCGAACACGGGGAGGCAAAGGAACAACTTTGGGTTAATTTGAAAACTTAGGTCTAGAATTTCAATGCGGATTTTTTTAATGCAAAAATAATGCGAGATGCAATATGCAGGTGAATTAAGACACTAAGAAAGAACACAACTAGGCCAAATCAATTTTAATATGAATTAATCAGATTTAGTCAAATTATATTTTTCTTATAATCCAAATCCAGAGATTAATTCAAGACACTTTTTTTGAAATTTTATGTGTTAAAATGCAACAATGGTAAATAAAAACTTTTTTATGGGTTTGTTCACAATTTTTCAAACAAATAGAATGTAAAAATTATGAAAAATTTACTGGAAATAAAATATGATGCAATGAGTCTACAATATTTTTTTGGAATTTTTGACAATATTCTATTTTTTGGGATTTTTTAAAAAAACAAAGTGATAGTGAGTAATTAATTCCTAATAAATCCACTTCTTGAATTGGTCAGAGTGTGAATTATCTCGAAAAGGTATTTCTATGAACAATCCAAGCGAGTTGAAATTTTGCAAAAATATTATGTCTGGATTTAATTAAAAATCAATTCAAAAATCACTCTACAATTTATTTAAGGCTCAAAATCCTAATTTAACTGAAATTTGGACAATAATTCAATCACAATTCAAGGCATCAATTCTGATTTTTGTGGAATTTTTTGAGAAACTTAGAGTGAAATATGAATTTAAGACCACAGATTCGGTAAAATATGTAAGTTTTCAATAAAATAGTTTTAGTTAATTACAAAAAGGTCATAAAAATATAAATAAATGTTCAGATGGTAAAGAATTATTTGCTCAACATCTTGCTATATTTTATTGAATAAAACGATAAAAGATTGAAGTCCAAATTAAAATGCAAACATAGTGTTGTCTATGCAAACTCAGAAAGCAAATAATAAAACATGTACAGGTACTGATTCATAATTACAGAAACATAATATCAAAAAACATGCAATTTTCTAAATAAAAAAATAACACAGGAGGGACCTTCTTCGAGGATGTGGTGATGGTGGGAGTATGATAAAGTAAGACAAATGGAGGAGGGTGGGTGGTGATATGATGTGATGAAGAGATGATGAAAATAAAGACGATGTCTAATGATAGGAAGAGAAATTCCCTACAATCGACGTGGTCGCATATGATGTGCTCTCGAGAAGCACGGTCTTCGCTCGAATCGCCGGTGAGCGATGAGCTCGAGCAGTGCGCGGGTGCAGCTGCAATGTTGGCCAAGAAGCCAATGGATCTCACCGGAGAGAGGGTTGTTGTCGCTCGATCGCAGTTGCATCATTGTCACCAATCCAACTCTGAGAACTAGGCTCTCCTCACATAAAGATGGATCGAGTACAAAAAGAGTAGGATGGGATGTATACAAAGAGACGGAAAAAATGGAGGTTAGAATGGAGGTGGAGTGGAAAGGCAGGTTAAATTAGTGGTGGAGTTGAATGGGAAGTTGGATGAAAAATGAAGTTGAATGGAGGTTGATGAAAGAAGAGAAGATATTATAGAGAATGTGAATTAAATAAAATACAATAAAATAAGGCTACTAAAAAGGGAGAATAAAATAAAGAGAGAAAGTAAAATGGAGAAATTACAAAAATCTAACAAAACTATATGTACATGGAATTTTTTTGCTTTTCTAATTTGACATTTTTGGATTTTTAATAAAAGATATTTACATAATATTTACACAAATATCAACAAAAATAAAACGTAACAAATATGTGCACAAGAATATCAAAGTTAAAATTTATTACATTATCTACAATATACACCGAGGTCCCAAACTCAAATTTTGCAAACGAGCTCCGCTTTTAATGAAACCACTTTCATGGATAGATAATTTTCTAATTTAAACTTTAAAAGTGATTTGGTGAATTTGGAGTTCATACGGAGCAGGAATTTCACCGGGAAGTTGGACTTTACGTCTTTTTCTCTTTAGGATCTAGGATTATTTATTTGAGGTGAAATTTATTTATATTTTTGTATTTTATATACATTTTTATGAACAAGTCAAAGAAAGAATTAGTCAAAAAGGAGTTTAAATGAAATTATTAAAAATACATGAAGTTTTGGACTATTTACAGGTGAAAAACTCCTTTAATTTTGCGTTTTTTATTCTAATATAAAATAATTAGTGTGTTTTATTTACAAGAGTCATTTTGTTACTTTATTTATTTTATGGACATTTATTTGAGAATTTACTCAGGGATTTTTCTAAAATCAAGATTTTGAGATAATGAATCGCGGATTCATTACGCCCCTATACTTAAACTTTGCTAGTCCTCGAGCAAATAAATAATGAATATGTTGGATTAACCCCTGACTGTGCATGTGAATACAACACTTGATCCCTTCAAGACTCTTGATTTTAGAGATCCTAAAAATCTAAGCTGAACCAAGCACTAGTCAAAAGGTATCCAATTTCCCTAATCATCAGACTCTCTCTATATACATATATAATAGGGATATGACTTAAATGTGGATTGAAGTTACAAGAGTAGAGTCGCAATGTCACCCAAGGTTCCTATCTAAGAGACTCTTCTAAGATCCTGATCTTTCAAAACTAGGGAATAAACCATTTCTTGCTCAACCCACCATCTCTTTAGTTGTCAGACTTAAAAGTGTATATGGAAGGCCAGTTGATGGAGGGCATAGGATTCTTTCATTTCCTCTCTCCCTCTTATTGGAACAAGGATCCTCCCTAGTGCCTTATTAACTCAACACGTGTATTTCTTTTGGGTTGTTGATATGTTGGAGTCGTCTGCACTTGTTTTCCTGGGAGTACACTGGGGTGTGCCTTTTTTGAGTATCTATTATATCTTCTACAGCCAGACTTGTAGCATTTACGATGCAGAGTCCTTTTTTTGGTTCTATCCCGACTCCTGGTCCTAATAGCGGTGGTCCAAGTGGACACTTTGAAATGGTTGGCAGCGCTCGCCTTTGGTGGAAGCTTTTTGATATTTGACTTTGTATGGTGAGAGCTTTTCTTTCAACATTGATATTTCTTTTCTTTGCTTTGCTTTTTGGCTAGCTCCATTGCTTTTACCTAAAGTTGGCGCACACTGATCAACAACTTTTTTAGATTTCATCACACCCTGGCAAATATGTAAATGTCAAGAGGTAGTACAAGAACCATGTTCTCATACTGGCTAAAGGTGTTGACACTCAGGTTTCATGAAGCCTTCATTGATTTTATCCCATCCTCGAGCATCATTAAATCAGGTCCAAACTCAAATCCCTCATCTCAGTTCCTGAAGTAAAATTTCAACTCATTTTATCATAACTGCAGTCATGTATGTGAGGTGCTAATCACATTCTTAAGGTACAGAATATACATGCAATACAGCACACAAATCTTTCAAATTAGGGAAATGTGAATATTTAAGTCAAAGACTCTAATGACTAAGGCTGGTTAAATCAAAATCTCAAGACCTCATAAACCAAGTGTTCTTGAACTTCACTAGTCTTGTGTGAATGTGAATGTGTTAGGGATTAAACCAACTCATTAGTTAGGTCTTTTTTATTTTTATTTTTGTGATTTTTTTCCTTCTCAAAGAAAACACACTTTTTTTAAAGCGGATAAGGCAAGAATAGAGTCTTCTTAAAAAAACGTTTTTTCTTAAAAAAAAGTTTTATTTGAATTTTTTTAAAAAAGTTTTTTTTGAAAAGTTTTTTAAAAGAAAAAGATTTTTTGTTTTTTTACCAATTTTACCCACCTTATAATTATTATATAATATATATATATAAATACATGAAATTACAAGCTATGGGTAAAGTATATATGTAATATATACACGCCCCCCCCCCCCCCCAATTACTTAGCATGTGTTATGTCCTCAGAGCACAAGAAGCGAGAAAAAGGCATATCTCGTGCTAAGCGTAGGATAGCAAAAATAACAAAAAGTATAGAAATCGATCAACCCCCATATTCTTAGGCTTTGGTCAGCCTAAGTGTAGAAGAAGAGCAAAAATGGGGCGGACGAGGTCAAGGGGAGAAATGGATGAGTATATGGTGGGCATCGGCTCCCCCTATACTTAGGCTCTGGTCAGCCTAAGTAAAGGACAAGAGTAAGTGTGAGAACTGATGTGATATGGAGAATATACAGAGAAGGAATAATATACAAGAGTGAATGAATCTTCTAAGTTGTTGAATATAGATGTTGAATCTTCATGAAGAGTAATATGATGTATCTACTCTGTGCTCACTCTGCATGAAGTTGATGACCTCGACTTGGACTGACTGCTCTTTTGAATCTACAAAATTCTTCAATAGTTGTCCATTTACCACATGAGATTGTGCACCATCTGTGAGATCAGCTATCTCTACACTTCATTCCCATGTACTTTCTTAACAACAAAGGCACCCGTCCATTTAGATTTGAGCTTCCCATGGAACATCTTCAACCTAGCATTGAACAGTCATACCATTTGTCTAGAGACAAAGCCTTTGCACCTAATGTGTTGATCATGCCATCTCTTTACTTTGTCCTTATAAATCAAACTGTTGACACATGCCCAGTTTCGGATTTCCATGGGCGCGTTCAAGTTCAAGTCTCAACAATGCTTCCCTAGGTGATGACTCTAATTAATCTGCTTAATTGCCTATTCAGATTTATGAATCAATTTTGCAGGCAAATGGCATGGCTTGCCATAGATCATTCTAAATGGTGAAGTACCCAATGGTGTCTTGTAGGTTGTCCTATAGGCCCACAGAACTTGGTCCAAGAGTTGAGACACGTTCTTCCTATCGGGACGAACAAACTTCTATGAAATACTCTTCACCTCTCTGTTCGAACCCTCTGTCATGCCATTGGACTGTGGGTGGTAAGGACTAGTAACTCTATTCTCAAATCCGTAGTCTTTAGCTATAAATCTCATATCTCGATTCACAAGGTGGCTACTCCCATCTGATATCAAAACTTCTACCACCCCGAACCTAGCAATAATTTGGTCTCTCACAAACTTACACACAGTCTTGATGTCTGTTGTTCGAGTTGGGATAGCCTCCACCAACCTAGATAGATAGTCAACCACCAACAAAATGTACTCATGTCCTTGGCTGTTGGGAAAGGGACCCATAAAATATATACCCCATGCATCAAAAACATCACAAATAATCACCGGCTTCATGGGCATTTCATCTCTCTGTCCAACTGTCCCTCCCATCCTTTGACAAATCGGGCACGGTCGTACAAAATCAATAGCATCTCTAACAAGGTCGGTCAATACAATCAACATTGAAGTACTTTGTGAGTGGTTCTCTTCCCCAAATGGTGTCCTCCAGCCTCAAGTGAATGATAATATGTGAGCACACTCTGGTACTCCTCCTGAGGAATACAACTTCTCCAAACACAATCCGGTTCTTTGAAGAAAAGGAAAGGATCGTCCTAGTGGTATCTCCTCGAATTTGACTTCAGTCGATAACCATGGGGAACCTGCTTGGAGACAAGATAGTTCACCTTGTTAGCATACCAGGGGAGTGAGTTAATAACACAAATTGACTCATCTGAGAAGGTCTCTCTAATCTGCCATAATTAGGAGAATCCTTAATTTAAATCCGAGAAAGGTGATCAGCCACAACATTCTTCACTACAGGTTTATCTTTTATCTCCAAATCAAATTCCTAGAGGAGTAAAATCCACCTAAGAAGATGCACATTCATGTCCTTCTTTTCCATTAAATATCGAATGGTTGTATGATCAGTGTAGATTGTCACCTTAGATTCCAAAATATATGACCTGAACTTCTCGAGGGCCCATACTACAGCGAGCATTTCCTTTTCAGTCATTATATAATCCTTCTGTGTAGGATCTAATACTTTTCTCATGTAGTGGATCGCAAAAGGGATCCCTTCTCACCATTGTCCTAACATAGATCATATAGTGAAATATGAAGCATCAGTCATGATCTCAAAGGGAGAGACCAGTCAAGAGCTTTTAGGATAGGCGAGGAACAAATCTTCCTCTTCAAGAGATCAAAGACCTCAAAACACATGTGATCTACAATGAAATCTATAATCTTTCCTTAAGAGCTCAATCAGTGGGCAGGCGACTTGAATAAATCTCCTATAGATCCAACGTGCCTTAAGAATGACCGCACTAACTTCACGTTGGTAGGTGGATCAAGTTTCTTGATCACCTCTACCTTGGCAGGGTCAACCTCCATTCCCCTTTTGGAGATGAACATGCCCCAACACGATACCCTCTGTCACCATAAAGTGACTCTTCTCCAAGGAGAATACCAAATTCACCTCTATATACCTCTTGAGGACTCAGTCCAAGTGCTCTAAACATGTATCAAAGGAATCACCATGAACCGAGAATTCATCCATGAATACTTCCAAGAAATCTCCCACCATCTCGGCAAATACGACGATCAAGCACAGCTGGAAAGTGCTTGGTGCATTGTAGAGCCCAAATGGCATGCACCTGAAACCGTAAGTGTCGAATGGACATGTGAATATGGTCTTTTCTTGGTCCTCAAGGGCTATAGCTACTTGGTTGTAGCCTGAGTAACTATCAAGAAAACAGAAGAACTCTTTCCCTGTGAGTCTCTCCAAGATCTGATCAACAAAAGGCAAGGGAAAGTGGTCTTTCTTGGTCGTGGCATTCAGGTACATGTAGTCAACACAGACACACCACGACGTGGTACTTGTGTCCACAATCTCTACCCCCTCCTCATTGGTGACCATCTGAAATCCCGACTTCTTCGGGATGACATGAAGCGGGGCCACCCACTTGGAGTCAGAAATAGGGTATATAAACCCTGCTTTTCACCATTCCTCAATCTCTTTTTCACTACTTCCCTTAGATTGGGGTTAAGTATCCTATGGAACTCACGTGAAGGTCTCACATTATCCTCAGTAAAAATGTGGTGCGAGAAGAGAGCAGGGTTGATCCCACAAGATACGACATTGTCCCGCCTATTGCTTTGCGGCTCCTCTCTAAGACCTCTAACAACCTAGACTCTTATTCTAAAGTCAAGTCTGAGCTAATGATAACAGGATATCACTCTTTGGGGTCCTGCAAGAAAGGCATGCTTGAGTGTAGGAGGAAGTTATTTCAGTTCTGGCAATGTGGTATCGTCAATCAACTCTGGTTGAACTGAATCTGAATCTGGTTCCCTATAGCATGAAGGTTAGGCTAAGCTGCGTAGTACTCGCCACCAACTCAGAAGTATCTGGAGTCTGATCTCTAAAGAAATGTGGTAGTTCATCCAAATCCACGTCCAGCTCATCATCTATGTCCCATGATCATTCCGAAGGGGACAGAATTGATAGATCCAGATGGATCTCTATGTCATCACAGGAATATGTAGATGCATCTCTAACAAGATCATGCTACACCTGGAAAACTACATCATGCACTATGTCCTTTCCATATGAAAGGGTCTTGCTCTATCCTGAAGAACTTGTCCCCAAATCCCAACGGTGCTAATCATTCTGCTATCAACTTTGAAGATGAGTACTCTGTGCTACTCTCTGAATCAGGTCGTTGACACTTGGTTTGCTTCATTTCAAGGTTCACTTCTCTACTTGGAGAACAGAACTTTATCATTCTCGTACCATAATCAAAAGTTGTGCATGCGGTCCTAAGGAAGGGCCACATGAGAATGATTTGAGATTCTCTCCAATGATTGGGGGTCTACATGTCTAAGACTGTGAAGTAAACTGGATAGTTCTTCCCCTTCAATCGAGATAACAATGTTCTTCACTTCTCCCTTAGGTCTCTTCACTGAATGATATGCAAATTGGAGTAAAGCTCTAGATTTGCAAAGTGGTCCCAACTCCAATTTCTGATATAATGCCAAGGGAAGTAAGTTGATGGAAGAACTGGTATCCAAGAGTGTGTGTGCAAACACAATGTCGTCAATATGACTCTCCAGATAGTGAGTACCCATGTCTCTCTCTTTCTTTGTCAATGTCTGATTCTTGAGACAATATGTTGTGTCTACTGACAAGACGTGTGTCTTTATATTTTGGTTTTCTTTCTTCCTGCTAACCCTAGTAGGTGTACATCTCATCTTAAGGTATTTTTGAAATGCAGGATGGTTAGCCACATACTCATCAAATGGCACCTTTATAGTGATATTTTCTTTACAAAATTGTGCCATTCGGGGTCATCTTTCTGAATCTTTTTAATGTGCTTTCCTGTCGTAAGAATACAGAGGAAAGGTATTGAAGCTAGGGAAATAGAAGATGAAGAGTCTGAATCATGAACTAAAATATCATTCTTGGCATTAACAGAAATAGAGTTATTCACATAAGAATCTTTTTGATGCAACATGGAATCGAAATCAAAATTATCTACTATTGTTTGTGGAATAGAAGATGAAGTGGTATCTGCCAAAACTGGAGATACAAGGTCCTCCGTAAACTCAGAAGTGTATCCATGTTGTTGATGCTGCATACGTGCTCTCCTTCTCCTCTTGGCTCTCTGAGTAGATATCCCTGAATGGTGTTGATGCAATTTCGGAATATGTTGCCTCTACTCCTTGTCCTATGAAGAATCCTCAAGTAGAGCTCCAGAAATGCCCCTCCTTGTGTCCCTCGCCAGTCATGTACGGTCACAGTCCTTCTGCTCTTGAGTGACATATGATTAGCCTCTTCACATGAAAGGATCTCATGTTCAGATCTAGGGAAAGTGAATAGTATACCTGACCAAAGTGATGTTGAGAACTAGATCGGTTCAAGCTATTGGGGTTAGCCTGAACTTGGGCTGGGATTGAGGTAGAGGATGCAGTCTACTCGTCTCATCATCTGAATAGACGGTTGACATCCACCCGTAAGTCATGAATTTCATCTTGGTAGGAACGGAGCTCATGGTGTATCGGTTTGTTGTATGTCACTGGGACCAGACGAAGAAGGAAGGGGATAAGACTAGGAAGAAGAATGGGAAGATTGGCCCTATTGGCCACGGTACATCCTCTCTTGTTGTTGTTGGGGTGTTTGTTGAAATTGCAGGCCCTGCTAGCCCACCTGGTAATGGCTCTGTCAGCCATACTGCTGGTACCACTGCCACTGCTGCTAGGGTGGCTAGAATCCAAGGCTCTACTGTGAAGGAGGTGGTGCATAGGTGAATGCGGTGTTGTGAAAGGTCGGGGGCGCTGGTAAGTATGTCGGTCCCCCGTACTTCCCTGCCTGGCACAGTCCTAAGTATATCATACTCCATTCACCTCCCAAACCAGTGGAGGATCCTTCTGAATTGTATCTGCTAATGGAGGTGGCTGCTGGAAAGAGTGGGCATAGGACTGGTCTTGGTCCCACGGCTGAGGTTGCCTTGAGACCAACTGCTCCTAAACATGGTGAACTCAGTATACGGGACCAACAGGTGCAATCACGGCGGGTATTCTTATCTTAGATACCTTCTCAGTCAACTCCTCCATATGTTTTTGGAAGTTTGGAGATGCTCCGGTCTAACTCATCAATCATCCAGTCAATCTTCTCAACTACTGTAAGCTTGTCTACAAGGAGTCCCATGCTAGGGATCAAGTCCTGAGAGAGATTGACTACAGTTGATTTTCCCCCTCCAAATGAGGGTGAAGGTCCCTGTTGGCCATTTGTAAGGGGCTTGTTTTAGCCATCTGCTCAAATACCTTCTAGACGATATCTTATCCTTGTGATGTATGGCTACCTCCGCTGGCAGTGCTCGCTAAACCCTGCATCTCAGGGTGAAACCAGTGGAAGAACGATTTGACCAAGATGTTGTCATCTAGGTTATGACAGGGGCACTTCTGCAGGATGTTCTTTTATCTTTCCCAAGCATCACAAAAGGCTTCATGGGGTAACTGGGAAAAGCCCGTTATGTGCATCTTCATCATGTTAGTTCTACTCATGGGGTAGAACTTCTTCAGAAGTAGGTCCTTGAACTGCGCATAAGTGGTGACTATAATTCCCAAGTTCTTTACCCAGTAGTCGACTTTGCTACCCAAGGCAAATGGAAGGGATGTGAATATAATATAATCCTGGCTAACCCTAGGATGTCTAAGGTTAGCACAGATGAGCTCAAAGTCCCTTAGGAATGCATATGATCCCTCAGAAGCATCCCATCAAAGTGTGGCAACAAGTTCAGAAACAATGGCTTCAACTCTAAGTCAACTTCGGGTTCAACCGGACTCAAATAGTTCTGAATTCTATATTTTCCGGGGTTATATGCCGCATCCATTTGTGGTTCCACCCCAACATTAAGTTGTCCTAATTGAGCTCTAAGTAATGCGTGTTGCTACTCAGATGGAGATAATCTGGCAAGTACCATTCTCATCAGGTCTTCGGGGTATTCTTATTTCTCTTCCTTCTTCTTTGAGGCATTTTACTTGAATCTTCTTTAGGTCCTGAATCAGCAAGGTGTTGGTGGAAGTGGGTTGGTGCCTCTACGGTTTGGGATGGCAAGTGGCAGCCTTGGCAGGTGGCACCCCCGCCGTTGACGATGGCAGGCAGCGAACTGCTGCTTCATTTTTTTTATTTTTTTTAAAAAGTTATTACTATTGTGATGCAATTTTTTATTTTTTTAAATTTTTTTTGTTTTTTAAATAAATAATGCAATTAAAATTAAATATAAGGATGTGGTGATGGTGGGAGTACGATAAGGTAAGACAAATGGAGAAGGGTAGGTGGTGATATGTTATGATGAAGGCATGATGAAAATAAAGATGATGACTAATGATAGAAAGATAAATTACCTACAATAGAAGTCATCGCTATGATGTGCTCTCGAGAAGCACAATTTTCGCTTGAATCACCGGTGAGCGATGAGCTCAAGCGCGCGGGTGAGGCTGCGATGTTGACCAAGAAGCCAACAGATCTCACCGGCAGAGAGGGCTGTCGTCACTCGACCGCGGTTGCATCGCTGTCACCGATTCCACTCTGGAATCTATGCTCTCCTCACATAAATATGGATCAAGTGCAAAATGAGGAGGATGGGATGTATAAAAGAGATGGAAAAATGGAGGTTAGAATGCTGGTGGAGTGGAATGGGAGGTTAAATTAGTGGTGGAGTTGAATGGTAAATTGGATGAATAATGGAGTTGAATGGAGGTTGATGAAAGAAGAGATTTATTGTAGAGAATGTGAATTAAATAAAATGCAATAAAAGTAGGCTACTAAAAAGGGAGAATATAATAAAAGGAGAAAGAAAATGGAGAAATTACAAAAGTCCAACCAAACAATATGTACATGGAATTTTTTACTTTTCCTAATGTGAAATTTTTTGTTATTTTTAATAAAATATATTTACAAAATATTTACATAAATATCAACAAAAATAAAATGAATTAAATGTGTGCATAAGATTATCAAAGTTAAAATTTATTACATTATGTACAATATACACTAAGGTCCCAAAACTCAAATTTTGCAAACGAGCTCTGATTTTAATGAAACCACTTCATTGGATAGATAATTTTCTAACTTAAACTTTAAAAGTAAGTTTGGTGAATTTGGAGTTCATACGGAGCGGGAATTTGGCCGGGAAGTTGGACATTACGGCTTTTCTCTTTTGGGATCTAGGAGTATGTATTTGAAATGAAATTTATTTTATATTTATATTTTTTATATACATTTTTTATGAACAAGTCAGAGAAAGAACTAGCCAAAAAAGGAGTTTAAATGAAATTATAAAAATAAATGAAGTTTTGGGCTATTTACATGTGGAAAAACTTCTTTAATTTTACGGCTTTTTATTGTTAATTTATTTTGTACAATCTAATATACAATAATTACTGTGTTTTATTTTACAAGAGTTATTTTTGTTAATTTATTGATTTCATGAACATTTATTTGAGAATTTACTCAGGGAA